>RPFO01000022.1:4258201-4418201 GCA_009746045.1 Mesostigma viride | reverse complement strand
ACACACACACACACACACACACACACACACACACACACACACGCCCACCCACCCACCCACCCACCCATTCACCCACCCGCCCGCCCGCCCGCCCGCCCGCCCGCCCGCCCGCCCGCCCGCCCGCCCGCCCGCCCGCCCGCCCGCCGCCGCCCGCCCGCGCCGCCCGCCCGCCCGCCCGCCGCCCGCCCGCCCGCCGCCCGCCCGCCCGCCCGCCCGCCCGCCCGCCCGCCCGCCCGCCTGCCCGCCCACCCACCCACCCACCCACCAACCCACCCACCCACCCACCCACCCACCTACTCACCCCACCCACCCACCCTCCCACCCACCGACCCACCCACCCACCCTCCCACCCACCCACCCACCCACCCGCCCACCCACCCACACACACACACACACACTCACCCACACACCCACACACCCACTCACCCCTCCATCCCTCCCTCCATCCATCCATCCATCCATCCATCCATCCACCCATATCCATCCATCCCTCCATCCATCCCTCCATCCATCCCTCCGTCCATCCGTCCCTCCGTCCATCCATCCCTCCGTCCATCCATCCAACCTTCCATCCATCCCTCCATCCCTCCATCCCTCCATCCCTCCATCCATCCGTCCATCCATCTATCCATCCATCCATCCATCCATCCATCCATCCATCCATCCATCCATCCATCCATCCATCCATCCATCCATCCATCCATCCATCCATCCATCCATCCATCCATCCATCCATCCATCCATCCATTTATCCATCCATCCGTCCCATCACACCCAATCGCATCCCACACACACACACACACACACACACACACACTGTCACACACACACACACACACACACACACACACACACACACACACACACACACACACACACACACACACACACACACACACACACACACACACACACACACACACACACACACACACACACACACGCCCACCCACCCACCCACCCACCCACCCACCCACCCACCCACCCACCCACCCACCCTCCCACCCACCCACCCACCCACCCACCCACCCACCCACACTAGGAAGTCGGCGGAAATTCGCACTGAGATTTCTTGACATTGTCCTGAGGTTTTTTTTTATTAATCTTGAGAAATCCTGAGAAATCCTGAGATGTCTTGAGAATGTCTTGAGAATGTCTTGAGATTGATCTTGAGTTTTCCCGAGATTGTCCTGAGATTGATCTTGATATTTCGTCTTGACAAAATCTGGTAGGTGCACACCTCGGGTCCTGAGATTTCTGGTGAAAAAAATCTCAAGATTTTCAACCGAAAAACTCAGGTCTTGAGATTTTGACTTTGTAGTGAAAATCTCAGGACAATCTCAGGACAAAATCTCAGGACAATCTCAGGAAAAATCTCAGGACAAAAAAACGAGTAGAATCTCAAGAAAATCAAGAACATGCACAGGCGAATTCTCCAGCCATTCTGGGACAAAAAAATGGTGTTATCAGGGACCGTCAGAAATACCACAATGCAAGATGATTACAACAGGGGCATGACTCACAATCAGTGCATTTATTACATTGATAAATATCATGTTACAGCTTGCATACATCATCCACAGCAAACCTGCTGTCAACTGACAGTCGTAGTCATGTCTTGCTGAAAGGGCAAAACTGATTCATTCTTGGAATCAGAGAAGTTTGTGTACATCTTCACACAATTCTTCACGAGAAGAGTTCTCATGCCTCTCCCATACTGTTCAGAGTCCGCATGTTTCGTTCTACGTCTTCCTGCACGTAGTCCTGAGCACAATTAAGAAGGACAAAGCAGCAAGGCAGGGCCAGAATCAGAAAGGCTGCAGGATGTGCAAATGTACACCAAGTCCAAAATGACGAGACAGTAAAAAATCGCGCTCGTACACGAGACAAATGCTTTGTAGAGCAAAAAAATGGAATCCTGTGCACCCTGATCGTGAAAACTTACAGCTATTCCAAAACTGGCTGGACTCGGTTTGATGCCATGCCTTCTGCCTTCTGGCCATACAGCAGCTCGCAGTGTTTTGCTTGTGCCGCGCTGTCCCGGGTATTTTCCTGCACGCAAACAGCAGAAAGTTTGGACCATTGGGTTGCGCAAGTAGTCAGAAAAAGAATACACAACAAAACCGCAATGCAAACTAATTTATGGTAGGGCTTGTTTATACATAACAAATGTAGACAGTAAACAACATAGATTAACTCAGAGGCATCCACAATTATAAAGATGGTAACATTTCCGTCCATATCAGAGGAGCTGCGGAACTTACACATGGCATTGGTAGGCTTGAGCAGGATTCTGTCGGTGCAGATCTCTCCGCTTGTTTGTTGATGACGGCGTTCTTCTCAGCGAGCTCCTCTTGCATTTTTTTCAACTGCAGCATCATGTTGGCAAGCACGGATTCCACCGATGACTCTGGTCCTCCCGTGGAGGGTGGCAGTGGGGCCAGAGGGGCTGGCACGGCCGTGGAGGGTGGCAGTGGGGCCAGAGGGGCTGGCACGGCCGTGGAGGGTGGCAGTGGGGCCAGAGGGGCTGGCACGGCCGTGGAGGGTGGCAGTGGGGCCAGAGGGGCTGGCACGGCCGTGGAGGGTGGCAGTGGGGCCAGAGGGGCTGGCACGGCCGTGGAGGGTGGCAGTGGGGCCAGAGGGGCTGGCACGGCCGTGGAGGGTGGCAGTGGGGCCAGAGTGGCTAGCACGGCCGTGGAGGGTGGCAGTGGGGCCAGAGGGGCTGGCACGGCCGGGGAGGGTAGCAGTGGGGCTGGCACATCCGGGGGGGAAGGCACTTGACTCGTGTTCGTTTCTTCTGCCTTTCCAGGCAGGTCGTTCACCGTAACATTGCCCAACATCACCCATGAGAGCTCGCCAGACCCCTCCTCACCATAGTGCAATTTCCTCAGATCAAAGCAATACCTTGATTCTGGCTCATCCCCGTTAGGAAACGCAAGCGTCCACGGGGACGTGTTCCGTGGCTTGACCATAGCAATGCGGCCTACATCCCACACCATGCAACTCATCCCCCAATCTCAGCAGCTTGCGCGCCTTCAGCAACCATTTTTGAGCTATGATGGTGCCAACCGGTACGGTGGTCGTTGTCACCTCGATCTGTTCGAAGAGGCAACACGGTGGCCTGAGGGAGCACCTGCTTGATGTAGTGCATCAACCCCAGATGTGAAGGTAGTGGGCACTGAGCACGTGTCTTAGGTGCTGTTGGCGCTTGTGGAAGGATGGCAATGTTCTCTTCTAGAGGCTGCGGCGATGGCAGGACTGGATCCTTTGTTGCAGATGGGGGCTTGGTCTCTGTTGATCCGCGCCGGGCCTTGGAAACTTTCGCTGGTGTCATCATGCCCTTCCTCTTTGAAGAAGCCTGCGAAGGCACTGCACACATCAATTGCAAAAGAGAGACTTTGTTGGGATCATATAAACAAACAGGGAATGCATTTACAAATGGGAAACGGGGAAGCTGCTCGTGAATGGGGGTTATGTATGCTATGGTGGCAAACGAATATAGCAAGGTCTTAATAAGGTTGAGCGAAAAGAAGATTAGAGTGCATCGTCAGTGCAGAAACTGAGATACTTGCTAAGTAAAATACATGTATGCCAATGCAAAAAGAGACAAGAATAAAACAACCCAGATTGGAAGTGATCTGATATTACTTACAGGGAATGGCCTGCTGCACGGGCGAAGTAGAGCTGACCACCGGAAACAACGTCGCAGGTCCATCACGAGCAGCCACCGGAGTGGGCGCACAACCGGCCACCAGCATGGATTCCAGGGCTGGGCCGGGCTTTGACCGGGCTTCTGATGCATCCACCCGGCAGGGCTGGGGCAGGGCCTTTGAATCGATACATGGAGACTCACATGCGAGCATAAGCGATAAATTCTTCGAATAGTGGGGCTTCACATGTAGACCTGGTTCAGGTGCCAGGATGGGCACCAGAGGAACCTGTTCAGGCGCCAGCACCGGTGTCAATATCCCAGCCAGGTCCACGGCTGGATGAAAAAGGAAAGACACATGCAATTAAAGAAGTCAAAAGTCAGCTTGAATGAAACACAAAGAAAACCAATATACACAAAAAAAACGTGTAGGACTTCATAAAGATAATAATGCACAAAGTTGAAGGGTAAATACAGGCAAATTGATACCTTGTAAGTTTCCATGAAGCAACAGCAAGGCCCGTATACCAAAGGGGGAAAAAAGGGAACTTACGTGCCAGCTCGGGGGCAGATGGACAGCCTGGCAGTGGTGGTGGTGGCATGGCCACGACAGTGGGTGCCGGCACGGCGCTCATCTGCTTGTCAAACTGCGCATTGATTGCGTCGATTTGGGCCTGCATTTGGGCCTGCAAAGCATCAATGCGGGCGGCCCTTTCAGCCTCGAGGCTTGCAGGCAGCTGCATGGTCCCAACGGCGGTGACTTCAGCAGGGTTGGCTTTTGACGACGACCTGGCTTTTGCAGTTTTCCTTGCTTTTTGGACGCCCAGCTGTGGTGTTCACCATGAAGAACAAAGCACAGCATCCGAAGGAACATAATAATGCACTCGATCAGAAAGCTATCGATGGCCATACGGCGAGTAGAAAGTACGGTTGCACTACAAGATTGCTGACTGCACTCGTCATACACAACGGATGCATACCAAGACACGGCAGTTCATGAGTATTCTTTGTTTAATTACCTGTTTGGGCTGGTTGGTTACGCAGGCAAGCGGGGCACGTTGCCATCTTGTTTAGTTTAAGTGGCCAGCCGGAGCGGCTGCTTAGGTTTTAGCGGGCAAGTGTTCGAAGCGCGTCATTGGTGAATTACTTGGGGAACTTGGGTGTTACGCCGCGGATATCTACCTCCACCTCTACCTCTAATGGGCCTGATACTACCTAAACTAGTCAGGCCTCCTCTACTTAACCCTCTGGCGAAAGACGAACGTGACGGAGCTGATCTCAATGCATTAACGTAAGTGTTACTATAATACGCCATACAACCATTTATCAAAACCCGTTTACTCCAGGAATAGAGGAAGGAAACACAACTACACTGCCGTGACCCAAGCCTATATGTGTTAATTCATTTAACACACGCCGAGTGCACACACAAGGGGTAGAACGCGCATAAATGGTCACCAACGGTCCAACACGCTCGGGCCGACATGGCCCTCGCCTACAGGTGCACGCTGGTCCACTAAATCTACTGATGCACGCTGGTCCACTACATTCTACCACAGGATCAGGACCACTAGTAAAGTACGCGGCGCGGCGCCCAACGGCACCCAATGTACCACAGTACTGTTACGAGGACAATAATGTCCCGGTAGGAGCCTAAACGTAAACCTAGGGACAACCGAGGCAAAGGACCTAATTTACGTCCGTAACTACAACGAATTGTTACGCGACGTAACACCTCCCCCCCCACAAAGGTAGGGAGCCCTCTCCCTACGTACAGGGAGGAAAACAAGGGGTAGGAAACCTAATGCACCCAGCACACACTAACACAGTCAGCAGGCCATCCAAGATACAAGGCACCAATAGTTCACACGGTCTCCACCACCACGCCTGGAGGTGTAGGGTTAGCCAGCACCAAGCCTGGTGGTAGGTTCCCCTAACTGCCTGGAACGGAGTCCTGGCCGGGGGGGACGGCACTGGGCAGGACACACAGAGTAAACCATCAGCACCAAGGACCAAGAACACCAGTCAACTGGCCAGAATATGAGGGCGACTCTACATACCGGAGGGACAACACCCTCAGGTCGGGCCTAAGGCCCTCTATCTAATGGCCATCCGTCTGGTAGGTACCACGGAGGCCAGCAGGACATCCAGGTAGGCCTGGTAGTGGGCCACATCCTCGACATTGTCATGCCTATCTACAGTGAGGAAAACATCGGCCCACACGCCGTCAGGAAAGAGGCCCAGGAAGGCCCAGTAATACCTATGCTGCGTGAGGACGACCTGGCCACGGGCCCAGTCCAAAAGCCACAGGCAAAGAGGCGAAGGAAAGGCTCTACCGCGATCAGGCAAAGGGCCCGCAGGAGGAGGCGATGGTACCGGATCCGAGGGCGCATACCCGTCGGGAAGAACAGGTCCACCAGGGGCTCCACGTTGGACGGCCACAACCGGATGTGCCGCACCTCGCGGGAGCGCCACCGACGAACACACTGTCGCGACCCGAATGTCTCTAGGTAGTCGCTGGCCCGAGGAGGAGGGTGACCACGGGAGTCTAGACCCTGGCCCGGGATAGGCGCCGGGCGGCGGGCATCCCACTCAAGGATGGGCTGGAGGACCGTAGTGTACGCCGCACCCGGCACCGCAGGAAACTCTACTGTAAGGGCATCCGAAGCCATAATGCCCAGAGGGGGAGGGTAAGCCCACTGGAACCCACCGTAGGTGTCTAAGTCGTTGTGGCGCCTCGCCCAGCGATACAGGACGCGCCGGACCAGGATCTCACCCTCGAACACCGGATCAGCTAAAATAACCATGTCGAACGGAGGCCGATCAGTCTCAATGGGTAGGCCACGATCCCGGGGCGCCCGACACACCTGGGAGAACCCGTAGGACATGGGAGAGATGGCAAGCTCAGCAGAGGCGCGCGGCAGGTCACACTGTCGGCAGGCGAGTGCGGACATACCATACCCCGGAATGGGCGTGTCACGCGACTCCGGCGTCGCGTGCACCACAGAAGGAGCCCTGTCCCGATCACCCTGGGACAACTCCCTGAGGGAATCGGCAGCGCGGGTGGCGCGAGGATCCTGACCGGTGGACCGAACAACCGCGGCCAAAGACCGCGAGGCCGAAGGAGGAGGGACCGGAGCAGGGGCCGACGCAGGGGCAGGAGCCGACACCGACGCAGGGGGCACTGGTAAAACAGGAGGTCGCGCCGGACCCGAAGCCAGAGAGGGCCGTGACGGACCCGCCATCGACGCAGGCGCGCCGGTCTCCGTTGCCGGTGCACCCTCAGGCCACATATTGAAGATAGGGCCCGTAGGGACAGGCAGCCCGGCATAAGATTGGTTACCATCCAAGCTCCAGTCGGGCACCGGGATCCTCTGCGGGGGACCACCCTCCCAAAGCCTGGGATGATCGCCCGTGTCGCTGAAGAAACCACGAACTGGCTGTGAGGGCGCAGCGGACGGCCCAGAGGGGGCGACGACGGGCACAGCCGAAGGGGCTGAAGGCTCGCGCCGAGGCGCGGGAACGTCGGCCGCAGGCACAGAGGCAACCGGAGGTGTCGGAACCGCAGCAACCGAAGGGGTAGGGGGCGCCGGCGAAACCACAGGTGCCGAAGAAACCGAAGGGGTAGGGGGCGCGGACACCACAGACACCCCACCTGGCGTGGCCGGAGTCTGCGCTTGGGCCGCCAGGAAGGCCCCGAACGCCGTGGTCAGGGACTGGATCTGAGCCTGCATAGCCGAGACCGTCGCCGAAAGCGGATCAGGCAAACCCGAAGGGGTAGGCTCTACTGCAACACCCCGGGTCGACCGAGGGGACGACGGGACCGGAGAGGGAGGAACAGACGCCGAGGAGACGGACGCAGCGCTCGAGGCAGAATAATCTGGAGTATAATGTACCTCGGCTGGGGCGCCCGAAGGGGCAGGACCACTAACCGCTAGTCCGCCGACTGATCAGCTATCTCCATGAACTCTACGGCCCGTAAAAGGTCGCAGGGGTTCTCGTCTACCTCAGCATCACCCTCAGCTGGAAGCCAAGGGAACACCTCCCGTAGGCAGGTACGGCCCACAGGAGTGGAGAGGTAGGAGAACACACGGCAACACCGGAGAACCGCATCTATCTGCCCAAGGCGGGACAGCTGGAACCACACCCCAACAAACAGTGTCCGGCATCGTCGAACCCGTGCAGGACAAGCTGGTGCGGCTCATCAGGGGAAGGACCATACCACGTGACCCCGAAGAGGGCCGCCCTGACTAAGCTCGCATGTTGGGCCTGAAGGGCCGGCTGCACAACGCCACCCGGGTAACTTGATCGCGACACCCAGCGGCCCGGAAGGGCCTCGAAATACAGCTCAGGGTCCGGTAGGGGCAGGGACGGCAGCGGGCTCTCAGCCGGAGGGGTAGGCTCTGACATGACGGCTGCGGAGGGGAGGGGACAACCAACCACCCGTCGACAGCAGACATAACATAAGAGAGGAGAAGGTCTACGACTAGAGCTTGTGCAGGGTTTTATATTCCTGCAGCAGGCGACTACACCCATCTAGCTCACTCTCCGTATACCAAACCTTATCTACTTCACTACGAGCATACATCCACTTCACTTTATACTGACGCTGGGTACCGCGGCCCTTTTTGATATCTCGATGGGCCACGATGCTTTCTACTTCGTCTTCTACTTCCCCAGTGTCAGGATTATGCTCTAAAGGGGCAGGCGCTAACTCCCTGCCAGCGAACGTACTAGGGTGGTACAGTTTAAGCTGGCTCCTATGGAAGGTGTTTGAATGCGTTTGCCAAGAGGTAGGGATATCGACTTTATACAAGAAATTTCCTACCCTAGACAACACATGGAAGGGTCCTAAGAAGGCAGGCCTAAGTTTGACCTTCAGTTCTGCTTCAAACTTATGAGCAAAACGGCCAACACGGGGGCCTTCTACTAATACTAGATCTCCTACTTCTATCTCAGGTGCTCGTCTATCTAAGGAGGCACGCAACCTAGCAAGGTACTTAGCCTGAGCTTTTTGATACCCTGAGATCGCGTGGTCATGAGCAGTTTTCATTCTATCTAGTAAGGACTGTACACCTTCTACAGTATCTCGGGACACATCATCCTTGTCCCGTAGAGGACTAGCTAAGAGAGAGGTAGGGGTAAGGGGCTGTCTACCAGTATCTAAGAAGAAGGGCGTATATCCATGCGCAGCTTGGGGACAATTGTTGAGGGAGAACTCTACCAAACATAAATAATCCTCCCAATCACTACCCGAGCCATTAACATAGTGCCTAAGCGCTTCTTCTACTACTATTAAGACGCTCTACTAAATGAGAGGAGGAGGAGTGGTAGGCAGTACCGTAGGTAACCTTGGTACCGATGGCAGCGAAAAACTGCTGCCAAAAATCTGAGGTAAATAATTTATCCTTATCACTAATAAACTGCCTACTCAATCCATGATATCTATATACATTATTGAGGTATAGGCGTGCGCAATCACGTGCGGTGAGTTCTAAAGGACACGGCACAAGATGGCACATACGAGTAAAACGATCTATGAACACAAGGATTTGGGCATTGCCCCTATCATTCTTTCTAAAAGGTCCTACAAAATCCATCATGATAGAATCCCAAGGCATGATAGGGTCAGGCAAGGTCCTAGGTTCTGCTATCTGTCCTACATTATTGGGTTTCATTTCCTGGCAAGATTGACAAGTTCTAACATACTCATCCACATCCTTATAAAGGGAAGGCCAGTAATAAGAGCGGGCTACTAGGTCCCGTACCCGTTTACCACCCTGATGAGCAGCTAAGTCATGCAACTCAAAGAGCAAGGAGGAGCGACAGATAGGAGGGACATACAGGCGCCATTGAGGGGGAGAATCTGCTATCTGCACATATAAAAACCCACCTACAAATTTACAAGGGTGCTTGCCTAATTGTTGGGGATGTGCAGCAATGGCAGCTAATGCTTCCGGCTCAGTGGCCGTAAATCTACTAATAAGGCGTTCAAGATCAGAGGTAGGCATCGCTACAGAAGTATCCAGAACAGGTTTAAAGAGATCTCCTACCGCCTTGCCGAAGAGAAGGGGAGGTCCTAGGGGGACTACGTTTTCATAAGACTTTCCTGACCTAGTCGCTATATGGCTAAGCGGTATAGAAATTTTATTTTTCCCCTCCCCCCCACCGAGGCCACAGGAAGGGCCTCACACGGGAGAGAGAGTCCTACGTGAGAAAGGAGATCAGGCATGCGAACAGCTGTATGAAAAAGGTAGGCATAGGAATCATCATCAGGTAGTTCACCATAAGGGGTTACACCCATAGTAGTAGGAACTAGAGTAGTATTGAGAACATCAAGGTCCTCGAAGAAGGAATAGTCTGCACGACGAGAGAGTGCATCTGGTACTATGTTATCTACACCCTTGACATACTGAAGTTTAAAAGGGGAAAACTGTGCTAAAAATTCCATCCAGCGCGCTTGCCGAGGGGTAAGGTTGGGTTGGGAGAGAAGATGGGTAAGGGGACGATGATCCGTTTGGATCACTAACCTATAAGGATCTAGCTCACAGGGTTCATTCAGGCAGACATCAAATTGAGCACCTTTAAGGAAGTGCTGCCACGCGTGGCAACAATACACCACAGCTAAGAGTTCCTGCTGGTGGACGGGATAGTTACGCTCCGCAGGGAGCATTGTCCTAGAGATATACTCAATTGGCTGTAAGCCCTGACCCTGATCCTGGAGAAGGACACCACCTATAGCTACTTTACTAGCATCTGTAGCCACAACAAAGGGTTTAGTAGTATCCGGTAGGATGAGTACAGGAGGGGAAAGGAGTAGGGATTTTAGGCACTGAAACGCCGACTGACACTCACTACTCCAAACAAAGGGGATATCCTTCTTTAATAAATGATTAATAGGGGCTGCTATAGTTGCGAAACGCGGGATAAAACGCCTATAGTAAGAAGCAATTCCTAGGAAACTACGTACACCTTTAACGTCGGTAGGAGTAGGCCATTCCTGAATTGACTTAGTTTTATCCGGGTCGGTAGCGACCCCGGCATCTGACAGAACGTGCCCTAAAAATGGGACACTCCTACCCGAACGCACTTTAGCACGGCGCGCCCACAAAGAATTTTCAGCCATTATTTCTAATACTTTCTTTAAATCACGTAGGTGTGTTTCAGTACGTAGGTGGGCTCCCTACCTTTGTGGGGGGGGAGGTGTTACGTCGCGTAACAATTCGTTGTAGTTACGGACGTAAATTAGGTCCTTTGCCTCGGTTGTCCCTAGGTTTACGTTTAGGCTCCTACCGGGACATTATTGTCCTCGTAACAGTATTGTGGTACATTGGGTGCCGTTGGGCGCCGCGCCGCGTACTTTACTAGTGGTCCTGATCCTGTGGTAGAATGTAGTGGACCAGCGTGCATCAGTAGATTTAGTGGACCAGCGTGCACCTGTAGGCGAGGGCCATGTCGGCCCGAGCGTGTTGGACCGTTGGTGACCATTTATGCGCGTTCTACCCCTTGTGTGTGCACTCGGCGTGTGTTAAATGAATTAACACATATAGGCTTGGGTCACGGCAGTGTAGTTGTGTTTCAAAATCAGGAGAGTAAATAAGAATATCATCTAAGTAAGCTTGAGCACAAGAACGGTCATGCTCAGATAAAGAAACAGAGGAGAAGGAGGGATCCTTTAGATCAGAGGACACCTGAGGAAGATGAGAATTTCCCATAACAGGTCTAAGCACTTCATTCATTAACATTTGAAAAGAGGCAGGCGAGTTACAGAGTCCCATAGCCGCTACTCTAAACTGGTAATGACCAAAAGGGGTAGCAAAGTCGGTTTTATGGCAATCCTCAGGAGCTATCCGCAACTGCCAGAAACCATCCGCACAATCCAGTACTGTGAAACAAGTGGAACCTTTAACCTTATTAAATATATCATCAATACGAGGTAGAGGGTATTTAGATTTCACAGTAATATCATTCAACTTCCTATAATCAGTAACTAGGCGAAACTTGCCATTTGGCTTAGGAACTAACAGGACACCAGCTGAGTAGGGGGAGTTACTAGGCTCTATCAATCCTGCTTCTAATAATGACACTAAAATCTGTTTTAGTTCCTTTAACTCGGTAGGGCCCATTCTATACATCGGAGAGTGCGTAGGAACTGCACCGTCCTTGATAACTACACGGTGTAAAACAGAACGAGGAGGAGGATAAGAAGGAGTCTTTTCTTCAAATACTTTTGAGGAATCTATCACAGCCATGTATCTTACTATTTCATTTTCAGTAAATCCTACTCCTATTGTATCCACTGTATTTACATCTATATCCACACTATTATTAGTGATAGGTATCTCTTGTACTTCTAACTGAAGGAACATACATAATAGGTATCCATTTTGCTTTAATTCAGAACGTAATTCGTCATTTGACATTAATACTTCAGGTATAGGTCTTACAGGAGGATCAACAGGTGTAGGAGGAGTAATATCTACCAAGGATAAATTTTCCAATCTATAATGACGTTCAGGTACCCAGTAAGAGCTATCTGGAAACCAAATGACCATGGTATCATAATTAATAGTAATCTTATTATCCTGGTGCCAATCTAATCCTAGTAATACATCAGCGGTAGTGATAGGGCCTATAGTGGCCGTCAGGTTGACAGTACGTCCTTGTATAACCATGGGAAGGGACACCGTACCCGGGGAATGACTGGTGCGACCATCAGCATAATGAACAGTAACGGGTTTGGTGTGAGGGGTAGGGACTAGTCCTAAACGCCTAACTAGGGCCTCGCTCACAAAGGAGCTAGCCGCACCGCTATCTACCAACACAGAGACATTCAAGAGTTCATCAGCATGCAAGAAGGGGTCTACAACAGTGTGAGGGACGGTTAAACCACCATTCAAGAACATAAGAGGACGCACACGTAGTGGTAGGGAAGATTCAGCTCCTACAGAGGTTATAAAAACAGGCAGGCAAAAATTTTTATCTGGGGTACTATCTAAGGACCTGTCCAGGTTACCCCCGGCTGACAGGCCTACTGTTCCCCCTCCCCCCCCAAATCCATAGGAACTAACCCCGAAGAAGACCCTGGCGAAAAAGCCACTGCTGGAGGGTCACGAGGGAGCGAAGAGGGTGCGGGAGCCTGATTATCATAGGGGAACCCTGGGGATCCTGTCTGCACAGCATTCAGCCTACTAGGGGTAGCTGAAGGGATGCGTCCTGAAGTAGGACGAATAGGAGCACGCTGAGGGGTACGAGGAGGGCGAGCGTCGGGATGAGGGGGAGCACCCGAAAGGAACTTGGGGCACTCACGTTTAAGATGACCTACTTCCTTACAATGATAGCATGTGATATGAGAGACATCAAGGGCTGAAAGGTCAGTAACACAGATATCTAATTCTTCTACATAGGAGTTCTCCTCCTCAGGGGTAAGGATAATATTATTAATACGGGAACGGGTAGGAAGAGAAGGGGTGGTGAAGAAATCTGCTACACGCAAGAGATGCTGGCGCACATGCTTGAGGGGCAGATCAGTAAAACGGTAGGCAGAGAACTGGCGCTTGACTTCACGTAATAAGGGTCTACTGAGGCCTTGGAGGAAGCGAGCACGTACTTCTGCACCCGACAAATCCCTAATTCGTACCATCTGAGCATCAAACTCTTTCATATACTCCTTAAATGATTTAGTACCCTGCTGCAAGGTACCAAAGGCTAATCTATCCTGCCAATCTGAATCAGGAGGGACTAAATGGTTCTCTAAACGCTTAAACAATTCTGCTACAGAGTTAGGGTAGGCATGAGAGGCCAAAGACTCACACTGAATGAGGTTAGCAAGCTCAGGAGTAATACAGGTTGTGAGATAGTGAGGAACTAATACAGCATCAGAAAGACGCCACCTATTATGATTCTGCCACGACTCTGTGTTCTGGGTAAGCAACATAATAAAGGTGAAAAACTGTTGAGGGGTAGACTTGACATCCAGCTTGGGAAGGTTAGCAAAGAGGGGAAGAGCAGGGGGCTTAGGGGGATTAGAAGAGTCAGTTTTTCCCATAGGGCCACTATCTTCCACTGCTACATAAGCGGGATAGAAGGAAGGAAGAGGAAAAGTCTTGGGTAGGGGTCTAGAAGGGGCCACCGTTTCAGGCTGGTGCCCATAAGAGAAGGGGACAGTATATTGCTCACGAAGAGAGGAATAGGCAAAATGATCATAATTTCTGTCATCTAAGGGCATGGTACTGAAATCACTATTAACTTCTAAATCAGCCACACGGGTAGGGACCTGGGCTGCCTCATAGGCCGTCTCAGGGTAGGACCAGGAAGCAGGTGGGTAAAAGGGAACTGCACTAGGGCGCCCAGAAGGACCGACAGGGGCAGAGGCACGACCCGTGTTAAGAGCAGGCATGGAAGGAACAGGGTGGGAAGGAGGCCTAAAAACATTGTTAGTTAGTGAGGACCTGCTGGAGGGTTGAGCCAAGGTTGCAGGAGGGGCAGGGGCCTGGTTCAGGGTAAGGGAAGGGTCATCACTAAATCTGACTTGCATACGTTGACGTTGTTCATAGGTAGGAGGGGTAAGTGAGGGACGACGGCGACCATCAGCAAGAGGAGAAGGAGGTGAGGCACGAAGATTACCTTGAGGAGTGAGATGGTGTACCGTTTCAAGTGAGTCCCGTCGGTTACCCCGATTGTTGTTATGGTTGTTATTATTATTATTATTATTATTATTCATAGTAGGAGTATTGGTAGGTATAGGCGACAGGTTACCACCCACTGGATCCATTTTTGTTTAAGTAAATGATCAAAAATCTAACTGAAAGCAACAAGGATAAAGGACAAGGCCTAATATAAGGCAAGGAAAGAAAAGGAAAAGATTTTAATGGCTTAAAAGAAAGGAACAATTTAAATCAGTCCTTTTTAACAACAGTAATGGATAGGGAACCGAATTCCAAGGTGAGAGGAGTATCTAAGCTAGATGAGGATGCAGCCCTCTTAGGGGGAGACGAAGGAGGGGTAGCAAAATCTAGAGCTTCTACAGGAGGGCGACCATGAGGAGTAGAACGTACGTGTAGGCCTAGATCTGATACGCTATGGTCTATAAGGAATTGTTGAGCTTCCTCGAAGGTAACAAATTTCTTATACCTAATTACATTATATGTACGGTTTTGCACTATCTTCCTAGCATCTGACCAAGAGAGGAAAATGGCTGACCATTGAGGGGTAATAACTACGTAATACTTAGCTAAACTATTATCACTAGATGAATGGGAAGGCGCAGTAAAAACACGACGTTGACTCATGATAACTCACCTGGCGTGTCTTGTGATGTCAAGCTAGACGAGGTAGGGGTAGGCGACTTAGCTTGACGATCTGGATCACCGAAAGAAGAAGGAGGGCGGGAGTTTCCAGCTCTCGTCCTAAGTCAGCGGCCGGATATCCCAGCGCTCGTCCTAACACAGCGCCCCGTAACTCTGCGGGTGCGGCCGTCTAATAAAGCAGCAGCACAAGGAAAAAGGTGTAGGTACTGCGACGCTAATCGTCTCCGAACAGTAATACTCCCCTATCTAAGCAGGAAACAACCGTAAGCAGGAAAACAAGGCGAAGGACAGGCAGGCTAACTACGAAAGGATTTATCCGCTGTGAGCAGGTCTAGCTTCTAGGTAAAGCGTGTCCCGAAACGGGCAGCACGACGCTCCTAGCTTGAAGGCGACCCGCCCATTACCTATCAAGGAAGTGTCGACTTCTTGTTCCTGGACGCGGAAGGGGTCTTGAAAAGGTGTATGTGGCAAGGGATAGTCGTCTCGTTCACTACCTACTGAAGTTCCTCCGGAACCATTGTTACGCCGCGGATATCTACCTCCACCTCTACCTCTAATGGGCCTGATACTACCTAAACTGGTCAGGCCTCCTCTACTTAACCCTCTGGCGAAAGACGAACGTGACGGAGCTGATCTCAATGCATTAACGTAAGTGTTACTATAATACGCCATACAACCATTTATCAAAACCCGTTTACTCCAGGAATAGAGGAAGGAAACACAACTACACTGCCGTGACCCAAGCCTATATGTGTTAATTCATTTAACACACGCCGAGTGCACACACAAGGGGTAGAACGCGCATAAATGGTCACCAACGGTCCAACACGCTCGGGCCGACATGGCCCTCGCCTACAGGTGCACGCTGGTCCACTAAATCTACTGATGCACGCTGGTCCACTACATTCTACCACAGGATCAGGACCACTAGTAAAGTACGCGGCGCGGCGCCCAACGGCACCCAATGTACCACAATACTGTTACGAGGACAATAATGTCCCGGTAGGAGCCTAAACGTAAACCTAGGGACAACCGAGGCAAAGGACCTAATTTACGTCCGTAACTACAACGAATTGTTACGCGACGTAACATTGGGTTTCCCCGTGTAACTCCAACCGCACGTTCAGATTTTCAAATCTCAAGTAAAGTTCGGCGGAACTTTCTGAACGGGGGCAGTTGACGAGCAGCATTCCTCCGGACGAATGAATTGCGTTCCATACTTGCGCAAAATTTTGAAAGGTAGCTTGCGTGCAGCCCTAGTAAAATTTGCGCAGACATTCAGATTTCCAAATCTCAAGTAAAGTTTGATGGAAATTTCTGAACGGGGGTAGTTGGAGGGCAGCGTTCCTCCGGACGAATGAAATGCGTTCCATACTTGCGCAAGATTTCGAAAGGTAGCAATTGCGTGCAGCCCTACTAAAATGTGCGCAAAGTGTGGGACTGAAAATTCGTAACGGAAACGTTTTGGTAGTTGCCGTCACTTCATTTTGCGCAAAGGGTTGGACTGGGAAATTTGTAACGGAAACGTTTTGGTAGTTGCCGTCACTTCATTTTGCGCAAAGTGTTGGACTGAAAATTCGTAACGGAAATTTTTTGGTAGTTGGCGTCACTTCCTTTCGTTCGACTGAAAATTCGCAGAAATTGGCTGAATTCGCACCGTAGCCTAATTTTTAGTACCTCGAAGTGACGGAGCACCTAAAAATTTGCCCACAAGTACACTTGGCAGCGCGCTCACTGGGAAAAATTGTACAGCCGCTCCGGCGGGCAACTTGAACGAATTGTAATGCTGTTCAGCCTTAGCCACTCTGTTGGCAGCTCTCTTTGCCGCTAGCTGCGCCTCGTGCTTTCGGATGTATAGACACCTCGCTAGCTCCCTTTCAACTATAGCTTCAGGCGGTTCCAAAGCAGGAGGATCGGGGAGAGATGGCTTCACTGCGGTTGTCGCCGCTGTCGGTCCGTTCAGGACTTCATTCAGTTTCCTGCTGCTCTCCGCCGCAACGGCTGCAGAGTAATAGGCCTTTGCATCATTCAACTCGTCCTGGGCCAGTAGAGGTAAGAAGTCAGAACAAATCGCCTTGATCCGACCACAAACCTCCTTCAGCAGTTCTTGATCTTGGTCCCTCTTTGCTACACCCTCCAGCAACCACTCCTTCGATTGCGCCGCGGTGACTTCCCGCAGAGTCCGCAGCCGACTATCGGCTTGCACATGCTTCAATGGGTGTTCTTCTACGGCCTTGGCAGCACGAAATTTGGCCCACTTTACTGGATCGGCGGCCACCATTCTTCCCCATGCTAACCAAACCACCCCCAGCCGACATTAACGCGTTTGCGTGCTCCATCCTTGGCGCCGTTTAGGGTTGGCGCAAGTTTTGAATTCGCACAACGGCACTGTGCTAATTGCGGATGTCAATTTTGCGCGGCAAAAAGGAACTCCGTCCGATCTTGGCCCATCTACCGTCAATCATCTCTCCCGGCGGAAGTCGACAGGATCTTACTTTAGGAGCGAATCCTGCTGATCTGAACGCCATGGCGCAAAGTATCGGACTCGGGGAAATCGGTATATTTAGTATCCAATTATAAACCAGAGAGGTGAAATAAGAAATAAGTATCACCGAATCCTGAATGAAGGTGGTCACACACTGGTGTGAGGGTGACAGGCTAAGGGGCTAATAAGGCGCAAAGTATCGGATTCGGGCCTCTCACTGCCATGGTTAACGGTGCAAAGGTGACATCATGTTCGAGTAGGATTGAATCCGCATCAAGAAGCTGCGGTTACATAGATTACCCAAATTGGACGGTTAACATAACTGACGCATGCGTAGCCGCGGGAATGGCCCACGCGGTCCGTTGGCTAGCTCGACAGTCAGACGCGGTCGGTGCCCCTTCGTTCCTTTGCGTTTTAGGCATGCAAGGACACAGCCGGGGGCCACGAAAACACCTCGTTGCTGCCGCCATGGTAGCCATGGCGGCAGCAACGGGGAGGGCCCGCGGCAAGGCGGCCGCGGGCCGTCCCCGTTGCTGCCGCCATCATTGGTTGTTTAGCGATTTTCAACCATGGAGGAACAAGGTCTTGATGACTTCCTCATGGAGGGCTGGGCCGATGAGTACCGAACTGGGCCGGAGGCAGCTATGGAATTCGCCCGGAATTTCGATGCTGCTGCAAACGGAGTGCATATGGAGACGCCTTTATACCCAGGCTCTAATTAACGTTCCAGTTGTTGTGGCGGCCCTACAATTGCTAACGCAATGGGGCCAAGGAGGTTGTACTCGGAAGTTCGCGGACGCACAGCTGGCCCTTTTTAGTTCTCTCCTACCACCTGGGAATGTCTTGCGGCCAGCTTCTGTTGAGGCGGCGAGACGCCTGTTGCGAGACTTGGGCTTGACATATAAAGTATACGATGCGTGCAAGTGTGACGAATATGTATACAAAGATAAGGATCTCCAGCAGTGCCCCAAGTGCGCCGAACCTCGTTATGAGAAATACACAGACACAGACGGCATGGTGATTAATACGAGGAAGCCCTATCGGCAAGTCAGAGTATTTTCTTTGCTCGACCGGGTTCGGGGGTGGTTCCGAATGGAGAAGATGTCGAGGGCACTGAGGTATGCAGGAGAGAAAGAAAACAAGGCACCAGAGTTAAAGCCCGACCGGCTCAGCTATGGCGGTCGGTCACGTTGAGCTTGGGATAAGGTGAACACAGAGAACTGCTGTCGGAGCTGGCCCACCACTGGTTTATGTCTTAGCCAGCAAACCCTATCCGGTTAGCCGTAACCGTGGGACAAGCTAGCTGTCCGTACCGACCCGGATAAGGCCCCGGACTGGGGCCTAGGTGGCGCCGGCCCTAGGCGCCGCCCTTAGACCGGTCGACCGCATCGGACCGCCGGATTATAGCCGGCGGCTTAGCGGACGCTAGCGGAAGGCGTGCGGACGGACATGGGGAACTTAGAGCCAGATCCTAGGGCTCTAGAGTTACTCAACTCCGACATACTCTTTTGTTCTTTGATTAATTATCAAAATAATTACATCAAATGCAGACCATACAAAACCCTCTAAGGTAGGGAACTCAAGGGGGCCTCAAGGCCGTCAAAATCACCACGGTATCGACCCGCGCCCTTGTGATCACACATGAATAGTGATGTAATAAGTATCGAGAAAAAAACAACTATGCCACCAGACAAAAGGTGACCCATTTATTAGGACCAGTGACCCGCCGACGGGCCCAAGGCACCGTCCAACGTGGCTAGGGTATGGTCAGGACAAGCAAAAAAAACTACCACCATGATATTCGTGAATGCTAGCAACACAGGGTGAGTTATGGCTGTATTCATAAAGCGCCCGAGCCGTAACCCTGTGTGGCTCACGGGTGTTGCATCGTCATGCGCTTGCGCAACACTGCGTACTGCGGGGCAGCCTCCCGCGCCTCCTTGGTGAGTGCATCCGCGGGATTGAGTTCATCCGCGATGTGCTGGAGACGCGTGACGCAGGAGGCCGCCTCAGCGAGTACGAGGTAATCAACGTCCTGTGACCGCGCATAGGGATTGTCAAGGAAGGCCAAACAACTTTGTGAGTCAGTGTGCACCGTGCTAGTCCAGTGAAGAGTGAACCCACACGAGCCAAATACCCAACCCAGCAAGTACCGCAGCCACATGCCATGTGAGATAGCTGAAACAATGCCCCGGCATTCAGCCGTGTTGGGGCTAGTGGCAATGCGGCTGTGCAAGCGCGAGTACCAATCTAACAACATGCCAGGCTGGCCCTCATTGCTGATAAAGAACAGTGCCCCCATGCGGGCCCGCACTTGGCTGACTGTGCGCGTCTCTAGATTAGCATCCGTCACTATCTCGAGGTGCACCGGCTGTGAGCAATCGAGCCCACGAAGCACAATGCCGGGCGTCATGGCCAGCTGCCGCCGAACATGAATGGACCCTAGTCCTTCCAGCACATCATCGGGCAGGCGAGCGAGCACTGCCAAATCAGGTGCCACCGTGTCCGCCAACCACCCGAGCTTGCCCTTAACCGAGGGCCCATGGGTTGCCAACAGCGGGGACGGGAGGTCGGCCAGCAGGTCAACCACATAGTTGCGGCTATCCTGCATGTGCATGACCCATTCGCCAGAACGCGAATCCCGCTGCAACGTAGACTGCACGCCGCAAAACACCACGGGTTTACCCTCCTCATGATCCACCGCCCTGCCCAGGGGAAACTTAGCCGCCACTGCAGCAAGAAACTGGGTAGCAAAGGTGCGAGGTGCCACCAGCTTGAAGTCATCGCCATGCCACACGAAGAGGGCTGGCTCGCCAGGGACGCCGGTGGGGACCACAAAGAAGTTAGGATCCGCGCGATGGTACGTGGCCCCTAAGCTCTGCAAGACCTCCTCCGCGGAAATGCGGAAGATGATGGGAGAGCTCTGCAGCCCCTCCACCCCTGTCAACAGCTCGATATACTCGCTGCCAATGGTGCCATCCTGCCAGACCACCGGGACCTTCACCACGTAGCGGGTGCCTTGCCATGTTTGCTGCGCGACCCCAGCGTCGCTGTGGAGGAATGCCCGCTGAAAGTCACCGCACCACATCCCGTAGTCCTTGCCCGCGTTCCGCTTGCCCAAGTAGATGACCGTCAGTAGCCGATGCGAAACATGGTTGAGCCCAGGGGTATAAAGATCCTTGGCGTCCAGCGGGGAGGACCCCTTCGTCTCCGTGACCACGGGCCTTACCCGGAACACCACCGAAGAGTTGGTCTCGTCCGGCTTGTAGGTGAGCACGAACTTCAACCGCAACCGCGTGGCCCCGGCTGGCACACTCTCCAATCCTCGGTAGACCTCGCGCTCTCGCCACTGCTCCTTGGCTCGAATGAACGCGTCGCGCCACAAAGCAAACTTGAGAGGATCTTGACAGTCCAGGACAAGTTGCTCCCACGTCACAGGGCTATCCGCCGCCAGTGAGTGTGAGTGGAGGCCGAAGCTGCGCGGGTGCCAATCCTGAGGCTGAATGATGGACTGGACGAGCGGCGGTGTGGAAAACGCCGCCATCGGTAAGCGCCGCACGACGCCGGGCTGCCCGACCACCACCCCCAATGGAGCGTGGTACTCGCGAAGCGGGATGCTGCCCACCCCCGCGACTGACAGCAAGTCAGCGGACACTGAGAACCCCGGGTATGATACGAAAGGTTCGCCCAGCAAGGCCACATCCTCGTAGCCATCCACGACGTGAAACGGCGTGTCAATGCCCAACACCGGCAGCACCACCATCCCGGTAACTTGATATGCCGAAGTGCCTGCAAAGTCGGTCACCGATTTGTACGGCGACTCTAGCACTGGATACAGGGTGGCTGCCCGACGAGAGATAATAGACACGGATGCTTGCGTGTCCACAGCCACCAGCTGCCACGGTCTACACGTAGGAAACAAGGCTGACTTAACCGGCCTGACCCCCTGTGAGAGAGTTTTGACCTGAGCCACCCCTGATGCAGCTTTCGCTTTAAGCGCCTGAGCACGCCACAAGGCCGTGACCGTTGAAGCCAGGTCCCTAGGTGGGCGAGGCGCATGGGCAGGACCCTGACCCTCCGGCGAGGCCACGCTAGGCGGGCCTCCCACATTATCCGTGGCTAGCACAGGAGGTGAGTCACTACGTGCACTAGGTCCCGTCAAACCCACCCCATCCTCATCCCACCCATCCACGGGGTCATATTGGGGCCCAGGGGAGGGGGGGGTGTAGCTGTGTCTGCCCCTGGGAGCGACCCGTGGGGTACCACCTCAGATGCTACGACAGGCGCATTATCCTTCACTACCCACCCCAGTGCCCTGTTGGCTGCCAGCTCACTCTCCATGCTATCCCCTTGCTTATAGCCTGCCACCGATGCCCATGGTACCCTATACACCCGATCATTCCACTCTATGTCTATGACCCGCAGCGGCCAGTCTAACTTTGTGATGGCCCCAGGCCCCTGCATGGTGCCCCGTTTGCCGCTGGGCGAGCTCTCCTTGTGGAACATGACCAACTGCCCGACCTCAAAAGCGCTAGACAAATCAGGCAGCGTGGCATCCTTGAGCCGCAGCTTGGCGGCGGTATCCTGTAGATGCTGTTGGTATGCCTCTACTACCTCGGGTGAGTAGGTGCCCGCTGACAGCCCCCGAGGCGTGACTAGCCCAAAGCCCTTGACATCAAGCACGTGCCTATGGTTGCACACATGCATGAGCTCCTTGCACCACGCCGTCTTGACCGCGTAGGATTTGCCATGTGGGTTATCCTGTCGCTTGGCTGCCACAGTCTTGACATAGCTTACAGTGCGATCTATCATGCCCATATTGCCGTGATCCTCACGCCCCACGATGACCACGGCCTCCATCCCCGGCAAACCTTGCACACAGCGGAACTGCTGGTCTAGCATGAGCTCCACTACGGGATGAAAGAAAGCCAGGCTGATCTTGATAGCCCTGTGCAGGTCAGCCTCAAACATGTGAGGCAGCGGCTCAATGTAGGTGGCCTTGCTGAACCTATCCTTGACTATGAAATAGGTGTCCCCCCCTTCCATGTGCATGACATCCCCCACAAGGTACCCTCGCTCCAAGGGTGGAGTCTTGGCATGCCGCCTACGCGACTTCTTCCTGATCTTGATGCAGGCAGGACACTGAGCACGCACATTCTTCAGCTCGTTGTATAAAGGTGCCCCAACATGTGTGCCCCCTCTACCTCGGCTTGGGCCTCATGCCCGTATGCACGGTGCATCTGGTATGCTAACAGTTTCAGGGTGACAGCCTGAGGTGCAGTGGCATTGTCAGGATTCTCAACAGGTGGGGTGACTACTGGGGTAGTGACATTGGCTAACTGGGCAGCTTCAGAGGCTGCACGAAAGGCCGCCCGTGTGAGCACCTTGCCAATGTGAAGATCCACACTAGGGTGGTGTGTACCGAGAACATCTGCCCGCCCAGCATTCTCTTGCACTGTCACAACATTCCTCATAGGCCCAACCGCCCCAGTATCTAGCTGGGGTGCTGCAGTAGTGCTTGGTCGCTCGGCGTTGTACACACCCGACCTAGAAGACACCACATTGCTTAGGTCACGCATTGTAGACCCGTGCTCAGGAAGCACGTGATCCTGGCGCGACAGAGCCAGAGCAGCATCAACGGATTGCGTGAGCACATCACGGAATGAGACAGAGGATGCAGTCACGTTGCTTTTAGGAACGACGTCAGGCTCTACGACGGCCCGGTTCAGCGTGACGCATTGAGCAAAAGAAGGGGTATCGAGCGTGCTCTCACCTGACTTTCGTGCTGCCCGTCGCTCTGCCCACTCCTCGCGTGTGCCGTGGACGACGATGCGCTTGGCCTTGCACGCCTCCACGCTGTGACCACGCAGAACGTCGTGGCACTTGCGGCAAAGGTTGTCCTCGAGCTCCAGGTCCGGGCGAACTCGGCAGTCATCCCGGACATGGCGACGTCCGAAGCAGCGCTCACAGCGTTGCTTGCGGTCAGTAGACGCCCCCTGCTGCCGCTTGGCCGGGGGATTATCACCCTGCTTGGCGTCGCCACCATGCCCGCGCTTGCGCCCTCGCTGGCCCCCGTTGTTGCCGTGGCCGACGACCTTTTTCAGGATGGCCGTAAGCTCCGACCGCGTAATTGGAGCCTCTGCGCCTGAAGAAGAAGACGCGCCGGCATCCACCTTGCGCAGGGATGGCAGAGCAGCCGAGGCAGCCGGCTTGGACTGCGCACTCTTGAAGCATGAGATCAAATACAGCATGCCCTCGTCGAAACTGACGGCACTCTTCTTTTTGAGTTCCGTCGCTATGGTCAGATGCACATCCGACGACAGGTCGCATTTCTTGAGAAATCGATTGCACAGGAAAATGGGCTTGAGAGTATCTAGCAGCTTGTGCTTGTGCACGAAGACCTGGAAATCACGTGCAGCCCCGGGCAAATTTGCCTTATTAACTGCATAGCCCTCGAAGTCGTTGAAGGCTTGCTCGTCGGCCTCTTCCTTAGACCGCGACAAGTGGGCATCTAGACCGTTGTAAAAAACTTCCCAGGTTTGTTTGTTGTCGTCCGCAATGCGAACTAGATTGGCAATGTTTGGGTGCTTTGTTGTACTGCAGAATACTGCACGGAACTTGCCAATCAGCTCCGAATCTTTGTCTGCGCGTCCATCGCGCAGACGCTTGAGAGCAGCTAGAAAATCTGCTGCGTCGTCCGCCGTATAGTCGGCAGGTAGATCCGCGGGCACCTCCGTTTGCTTGAGAGGGCCGCGATTCAGTGCATCGTCAGCAGCAAGCATCAGATGCTTGAACTGCTTGGCCAGTTCAGGTTGCGCCACGAGGGTTTGCATCAACCTCGTGGCCTCGTCCGCACTAAAGCGTGGCAGGACGGACCCTGCGGCCTCGCCACTTGGCGTATCTGTGTGTTCGCCCGTGCGGCTCCGTGTACCGGAAGCCATCGGGATTTTTATGAATACAAGTTAAAGCCCGACCGGCTCAGCTATGGCGGTCGGTCACGTTGAGCTTGGGATAAGGTGAACACAGAGAACTGCTGTCGGAGCTGGCCCACCACTGGTTTATGTCTTAGCCAGCAAACCCTATCCGGTTAGCCGTAACCGTGGGACAAGCTAGCTGTCCGTACCGACCCGGATAAGGCCCCGGACTGGGGCCTAGGTGGCGCCGGCCCTAGGCGCCGCCCTTAGACCGGTCGACCGCATCGGACCGCCGGATTATAGCCGGCGGCTTAGCGGACGCTAGCGGAAGGCGTGCGGACGGACATGGGGAACTTAGAGCCAGATCCTAGGGCTCTAGAGTTACTCAACTACCAGATTCGCCGACAAGGACGGTGGACGGAGTCAAAGGTTCGTAATCCATAGCCTCTACATCTGGCCATCGCTTGTTTTTTTTTATCTTTGCTTGCCGATAGAGTTACACAACGCCGCGTTACTTTGGTATGTAGAGCTACTAAGAACGTTAGTAACCCTGAATCTTGCCATTGAAGGCTGGCAGAGTCAGTGTCGTGTTAAGTGATGTATCTGTATTTCTTACCGTTGCTTCAATGCATTCTCTGTGGTTTGTTCTTTCCTTGCCTGTTTCTTTTTGCAGACTGTCCGGCTGTACAACACGTAAAAAAAGAATACCCGCAGTTTCGTACTGATCTGCGTAATCTTATATTCGGGATGGCGGTTGAGGGAGTGTGTCCGCGTAGCTTTATGGGAAACTATTCTTGCTGGCCAGCTTTTATGGCTTGCTACAATTTACCTGAGTGGGTATTTGTCAACAAGAACTTCTCACCTATGGTTCTGGTGATAAGTGCCGCCAAGGGCAAGGCTCGAAAAAGAATGCAGGTGTACTGGGAGTTGGCGGTTGATGAGCTTGTGGCGATATGGAATGGTTTTTATGTATGCGACATCGTGGATGACCAGGGCGGCCATTTACAACCTGTGCGCCTGCAGGCGCTCCTACTGTGGGTAATCCACGACTACCCAGCTTTTGCAAAGTCACTAAACATCCCAGATGCTGGATACTGCGGCTGCATGTTACATGGGCCAGAATGGGAAGCAACTTTTTTTTCCAATGGGAAGCTTGTGTACTTAGGGCACTCTACGCTTTTGAAGGAAGGTGACCCTGCCCGACCATCCGGAACTGGAGCTGCCCCTCCAGAAATGGATTATGATGGGTACCTGAAATATTGTCGGGAAGAGTTGGGGGTGCAACCTGAAATATTCGGCAAGCTGCCGTACTGGACCAAGCTGTTAATTCGACATCTGGTGGATGAGTTTCACCTTTGCCCCAACTGCCTGCTCCGGATAGTCAACTGCACCAGCGGTAAGTAGCACGCGACAGTGTTCTTTTTTTTTTCTAGTGTGCAGTTTGTAAACTTTGTCATATGCAAGGGACAAATTTTTGTTACATACTTATTGATTGATTATTGATTGTGCGTTTCGTTGATATTGTGTTGTCCTTTGTGGCCATTTTTATTATGTGCAGGGAAAGCTCATACCCCTGCTGTTCGAGCAAGGCTGCAACAACTGGGCCTTAATCAGGAGCTCTGGGTTACCACGGAAGAGGTGGAGAGAGTGGCGAAGAACGGTGTCCGGACAATAAACATTAAAAAAAACTCTCAACATCCACCACGTCGGAGGAGAAAGCGGCCACCCGTGGTATGTCTGTCGATGTGTATATGCTTTTTTATTGGAATTGGTTTGGATGTTGTTTGTTGGTATTTTATATAAAGTGTTTCATGTTGTCATCTGCCAAGATTCACTAGGAAGTCGGATACTGAGAAAAATCTCAGATCCTGAGTTTTTTCTGAGATTTTTCTCAAGATTCCTGAGATTTTTTTTCAGGATTCCTGAGATTTCCTGATTTTTTTCTCAAGAAATCCTAAGAATCCTGAGAAAATTTGAGATTTTTCTCAGGATTCCTGAGATTATATCAGGACTTTCTCCTGAGAATCTTGAGAAGTGCCTGAGATGCGTCTCGCCACACATTGAGAAACACTGAGAATCCTGAGAAAATCCTGAGATCCTGAGAAAAATGTCGGAACAACACAAAAAATCTCAACATCTTGAGAAAACCCGCTGAATCAGAAAAAAAAAAAAAGGAAAATCAGGACACTTAGCATGGCACAAAAAATCAGGAAAATCATGACACTGAGCATGACACTTGAGAACTCTCAAGTGCATGAAGACAGGAAACTTATGCATTATATGTGGATGCAGAAATGATGCAGTTGACACACATGTTCATTGGAAATAAAGAAAGATAATAGTGTGACAAGCACACAACAAGTTACATCAATCCATCATTACCAGGAATATAATCAATCCCACTCCTCATCCAAAGTTATAGACCCCCTTTGCAGCTACGAGCCACGAGCGGACATGGCTGACGGCGGAGCTCAGAACTTTTGCGTCTGAGCCCCAAATTCAGTCAGGCTACTTGCATCAGATGCGTCTTTTCAAGACGCATCTGCTAGTATAATCGGTTACGGCTGTAACGCAGTATTTTGCAAATGCCACCAAAACGCAGCCTTGACAAACATTTTGAGCTGTCGTCGGCATTCCCGTCGACAGCAGCACGTGCGACATCAACTCCTGCGGACGCCAACCTTTTTGCGCTGATCGAAGCTCTCCCCCCCGGTCTGCCTCCCTCGACGCAGTGCTCTACGCCAAATTCGTCGCCCATTCCCAAGAAAACCCGAACTTCCCATACCAAATGGGACGTCCGCCGCTTCGGCGCCGGCCAGCGGGATTTTTGCATCTTGGAAATCTTTACGCTCACGAAGGAACAATGTGACGATGTTATCAAGTTCCTGGCCCGCCATGACGAACTTTTCCTGCCTACCCCTGGCGACAAGGTCACCAAGCCCGCCTGGGAATGGCTGCTTCAAGAACCGGAGGCGTACTTGAAGGCAGTCATCATGTGCAGCTACCTGCGCTGCGACGCCCACGACATCACCCAGATTGGCTACGCTGGCCTCAGGAGCCTCCTGCATGAGCGCAGACGGGCAGCCACAGCAGCTGCAGCATCCCCGCAGAGCAGCACCTCCCCCAGCACGGACTCCATCCGAGCTGCAGTGGCGGAGCAGCTGGCGCCGATGGCTGAGCAGCTCGCCGCCCTGAACGCGCCTGACGGCCCACTCAACACTCTCTCGGCCAAGGTCAACAACATTGAAGCCAGAGTCGCCCTTAAGCTCCAGCCTCAGTTTACTGCTACGCAAGAGCACATTGCCACCAAAGTTTCCGAGGCCACAGCCACTGTGACCACCCGCCTTAACCAGGTGGAAGGCCGAGTCGGCCAAGGCACCGTGAAACTTGAGGCAGTTGCCGCCAAGGTAGACGCCCTGGCCACGCAGGTCCCCGAGATCGCCGAGCGAACGGCCACCATCGCCGCCCAACCTGCTGGTAGGGCTAGTGATGACCCCTCGACTCGCGCCTCCTGGGCGGACCTGCTCAAGAGCCAGGCATCCTCTACCACGACCGCCATCACCACCAAGCTCCAGGAGCTGGAAGACACGCGCCGCGAGGCCGCTGACCGCGACCGTCGCCGCTGCCGGGTCATCCTCAGGCGCTTCGACATGCTGCCGGAGGAGACCCCAGACTCTCTTCTCGACGAGCTGAAGAAACAGCTCTTGGCGCGCATGCAGCTGCCAGGTGCGATACTGCAGGGCGCCTACCGCCTGCCCCATCCACGGGCCAAGGCTGGGCCCCCTCCAGTGGTCCTCACCTTCAGCGACATCACAGCCCGAGTTCGGTTCCTCTCTCGCCGCAAGAAGCTGGTGGACACCTCCTGGTCGCTTGACGACGACCTGACGCCAGCCCAGCAGCAGCAACGCCGCGATCAGTGGCCCGACTACATCCGCCACAAGACCAACCCCGAGAAGCCCCAAGTGTACTGGCGGGGCGGGGACCTCTACGTCAACAAGAAACTGTGGAAGCCCCCCCGGGCTTCCCCGGGATAGAGCACTCCAGCTAGTTGTCTAGATGGGGCAATCGATGATGGGATAGCTTAGGCATTACAGCACTTGAAACGATATTAGCGCACAGCGTTATAGTACCTTCAATTAGCTCTGGCACCTTGTGGCCATCAGCTTGCGCCTTAATTAGCCGACGTCTTGAGCCCACCTCACATTTGTAGCATAAGCTATGCGTCAGCCTACCTATGGTATTGCACTGGTTGTATTGCACCCACAGTGTTGCGCCCCGGCACCATGCCGTGGAGAGAGCGCTCTGTGGCCTGCCCACCTGCGGCAGTGAGAGAAGCTAGGGCGCCCTCCCTCCTTCTCACTGTGTATATAGGGTTGAAGGTTCCTTTACTCTGTATTGGCACCCACGTGACGCAGTCACGTGCTTATTAATTAATTAATTAACTCCTCATCAGTGTATGCAACACTGTCAGAGTCCGCATAATTTACTACCACACGTTGCCTCTCACTTCTCCTTTGTGTGGGAATGCATGCCTCACCGTTGCTGCTCAGCGACAAATCACTAGCTATGTCATCAGGGCTTGATGCGCTGCCACTAGCCGCTGCCATGGACTTGCCAGCGATGCTCTTGCCACGCGAGCGGTTTGGTGCAGCGGCTGTGTGTGTTTCTACCAATGTGTCCGCAGTGCGCTTGCCACGCGAGCGGCTTGGTGCAGCGGCTGTGTGTGTTTCTACCAATGTGTCCGCAGTGCGCTTGCCACGCGAGCGGCTTGGTGCAGCGGCTGTGTGTGTTTCTACCAATGTGTCCGCAGAAGGCCAGCATACCGGATCTGTTCCGCCAAGTGAGATGCAGCATGGACTGATCTTGACATTTCTGACGCTGGCATAACACACTCTAGTGCTACCACCGCACGCACCATCATTTCGCCCACTTCGACTAACTGCGATTGAGTGAGGCACCTTGCTGAAAATACACAATGAAAGGCCACAGACAGCTGGACAAATGCCGCGCGGGCATCCGGATGCAAACGATTGCGCAACACGACCGGCAACAACAAGCACATGTGCTTGTTTTTGTCACTTGTTTTCATCGTCTCATCGCTTTTCCCGTCAGCGGCTAGTCCGTGGTATCGCCCAGGCACATAGTCCGGGAGGCGCTCGAACGCCTTTTCCACCTCTGCATTCAACAAAAACATGGTATGATACTCAGATGTAAACGATCACATTGACAATTTGATAAGAAAATTATGTCAGAGGCGAATTCTCAGAGTGGCCAAACACTGTCAGCCCAAATGCTCCGGCAAATCCTGACACTAACCCCATAAATAGTTATTGAAAAAATGAAAGGAAGTCTTACAAGCAACATGTTTACCCTAACAAGGGCACTTGGTTTGATGTGGTACACAGAAATCTCTAATGACAGTGGACTACGTCATGGGATCTATGGACCAACACAGCAATTACTAGCAATCTTGGCAGATGACAACATGAAACACTTTATATAAAATACCAACAAACAACATCCAAACCAATTCCAATAAAAAAGCATATACACATCGACAGACATACCACGGGTGGCCGCTTTCTCCTCCGACGTGAGTTGACATGGTGGATGTCGAGAGTTTTTTTTAATGTTTATTGTCCGGACACCGTTCTTCGCCACTCTCTCTGTTAAGAATATGCCCCATCTAAGCCCAACAAGCCCAGCACTTGCAGTGCTGAGTAAAGTTCGGGTAGTCTGTGTTCAGTCATAAATATGATTTCTGGCGCGTAGAGCTATATATTTACTACTACAACTCTGCAACTGGAACCACCTCAATCGGAGGTCCAGGTAAAAAGTTATAAGTGTTTGAGTATTTACGATATTATATGATATTATACGCACGGGCCCTATAGGCCAGGCGTCAATAATTCTGCCTCACATATATATTACACTATAATTTCTATGGGTCGGCAGTAGCCAACATTTGACACTTGTTAAGTGTTGACTACATGTCAGTTATAAAATATAAAGTTAACCTGTGATTCTAGCCGAGCACCAATCATAGGTGACGGCGGTGTTACCTGCAGCAATATCCACTCATCCGATAAGGTGCTGGCTATGGACGAAGCACAGTAGTCTTTTTATCATTTTTAATACAAAGTCAATCAATCCAGAAAAGCAATATTAATACGACCTTTCACAGCCTTGCCACCTGTCCTAGAATTCTGACATGGTATCGAGCGGGGTGGCCAACTAAATTGCTACAACTGGTCCCATTTATCGGGCAAATTGACTCCCTGAATCCGACGGCACTTTATGCCAGTCGTGCATATCCTTGAAGGGCTTCCCTGTATCGAAATTCAAGAACTCCGATATTTGGACGATCGTCTCTATCTCGTATTCGCTGTTCTCAACCATCGTCGCATATTAATATTAATCTTTACCATTACGGATTGAGCGTCTCCGGTTTTCTCGGTTGTGACCAGATTTTAACCTTGCCGAGACAATCATGTCCGCAGCCGCGACAGCAGCAGCTACGAAAGCGACGAAAGATCTCAACATCTTACAGGCCTGCAAAAATATTACACAGTTCGACGGCCTCGACCCAGTAAAGTGGGATAACACGAAGATTCCTTTTCTGGCCGTAGTGACAGCATTCGGGATGCTGTCTGTCCTGCTTGGCACCGAGGTCAATGAGGAACGCGACCTGATTCTTTTTGCGGCCCTTTGTCAGTGCCTCATTGGCCCGGCACTCAAAGTGGCAAACAGTGTTACTCAGAAAACTGGCAGCGTGGCATATCATCGCATCTGTGAAGAATATGAGCATCTCAAACTGCAGATGAGCAACCGGCGAGCACTACGCCGCAAGCTCAATCGAATGAAGCTGGAACACGGCGTCACAATGCGGCAGTATATAACCGACGGGGAATTAACTTATAACGACCTGATTGCCACCGGCACCAAAATGGCACCCGAGGATCTGGCCGAGAATCTGCTCGCCGGCGTGACCGAGGATTTGCTTCCGTCCCTTGCACAATTAAACCTCGGGGACGGTATCACCCTACAGGAAACTAAGGCGGCACTTCTTAAGGCATGGGACCTCGTGCACGGTGACAAAGATTCCGCGGAGGCCACCGGGGTGTATCATACCTCCCACTCTGGACGCGGTGGCCGTGGAACCGGCCGTGGCAGGGGGCGTGGCGGTCACAATGGCGGGGCCCAGCGGCCCAGCTGCACCCACTGCGGTCGCACCTCCCACCAGGAGCCGACCTGCTGGTGGAAGTATCCCCACCTGCGCAACACTCGCGGCAACACCGGCGGGCCCGCCGTCCACCACACCACCGACACCCCGGCGCCCTCCCAGGAGGCCCCCGACTTCCCCCCCGGTTTCTGCTTCTAAACGCCTTATCCAGCTCCCCCCGGGACCGGGAACAAGGGGTAGCAGCCAGCTGGGCCCAGCTAGCACCAGACGTGGGCCCTGGAGCTTTTCAACCTGCACTGCAGCAGGCGACAGCAGCCAGCCCCCCCAACCCGTCCCCTGGCCCTCCTGCATCGCTAGCGGCTAGTAGCCCGCCCTGCCAGACGTGACAGGCGACAGGTCTCCATGCCAGCAGCCAGCAGTGACCAGTACTGCAGTACCAGCATCAACCAGTCAACCTGTGTTCTTTCCCCCTGTGGCGCACTCCCAGGGACACCTGGGGGCCACCGGATGTCTTTCAAGGGTCCCAGCATTTTCCCAGCAACAGCAACAGCTTCGCAGTACTATATTTCCTTCCAGGCTCTTCTTTCTTTACACCTAGGCGCACTCCCAGGGACACCTGGGGGCCAGGTGGCCTTCTAGCATCAGCCAATGTGTCCTACACCTCAGCGCACTCCCAGGGACACCCGGGGGCCAGGTGGCTTTTCTTAATTCAGTTCAGTCTATCTTCATCTCCTTTGAGCAGTCCCGGTTAGCCGGGTAAGGGGGGGAGAGTTTGGGGTTATTTGACTATACCCGACTACCCTCACCTGTTTGTTATACTAGTCCTAGGGAGAATAAGTACATTGAGCTTGATCATGGCTATTGGTGCAAGGGGTATGTTAAGAATATGCCCCATCTAAGCCCAACAAGCCCAGCACTTGCAGTGCTGAGTAAAGTTCGGGTAGTCTGTGTTCAGTCATAAATATGATTTCTGGCGCGTAGAGCTATATATTTACTACTACAACTCTGCAACTGGAACCACCTCAATCGGAGGTCCAGGTAAAAAGTTATAAGTGTTTGAGTATTTACGATATTATATGATATTATACGCACGGGCCCTATAGGCCAGGCGTCAATAATTCTGCCTCACATATATATTACACTATAATTTCTATGGGTCGGCAGTAGCCAACATTTGACACTTGTTAAGTGTTGACTACATGTCAGTTATAAAATATAAAGTTAACCTGTGATTCTAGCCGAGCACCAATCATAGGTGACGGCGGTGTTACCTGCAGCAATATCCACTCATCCGATAAGGTGCTGGCTATGGACGAAGCACAGTAGTCTTTTTATCATTTTTAATACAAAGTCAATCAATCCAGAAAAGCAATTTCTATTAACCGTGGAACTCCAGGGTAACCAGACTCTTTATTAAAACAATAAGTAGAGCACATCGGGAAGTGGCCCTCAACTGGCCATCCTTACCCATGGGAACACTTTATGTCCAAAAAGGCTAGCCTTACCCCCAAACAGGCAACACACAGGGAGGGCGGGTGGGAAAACAAAAGAGACCGCCATGAGCTAGGTGAGCAAGCTTTTATCGTGTTTCAAGGCCAACGGCTCTCTACCAACGGCCAGATCCGGCAACGGCCTCTAAACAGTTTTAGCCGTCAAGTTTTACTTCAGATATTGCTGTTGCAAACCCGTCCGCAATCACAGATCTGCTAGGAGAACCTAGACGCAAAAATCCGTCGTCAAGGTACTCAGCACACCGTCAAGGTATGGGCCGCAACAATTAGGCCATATCATCCGTAATACTCGTACACTAGAAGCCTAATCAACCTTATTACGATCACATCACCCAGCTCTATTTCACCTAGCATCAGCGGCTCCCCTTCCGTATCACTATAAAGAAACTATGTTCAGAGAACCCCGATTCTATTAACCGTGGAACTCCAGGGTAACCAGACTCTTTATTAAAACAATAAGTAGAGCACATCGGGAAGTGGCCCTCAACTGGCCATCCTTACCCATGGGAACACTTTATGTCCAAAAAGGCTAGCCTTACCCTTACATCCCTCCCTGGCGACCCAAGCCAGGGGCAAAACAAAAACCGGTGGACGCATAAGACAAGAATGAAGGGAACTTAAGAGGAAGGCAGAGAAAAGACGCTCCGCCAAATGCGCGGGGGGCAGGCGGCGATAGCCCGAACCAGGGCGTCAGGAAGGGTGAGGGCCAAGCTCCGGTGCAATCCCACATAGTGGGCGACAGTTTTGCTGCTGCGCCAGCGACCCCGATGCTGAATATCAGCCATGCTGCGCTGCCGCAAAAAATCATAGGTAGCCCCCCCATGCCGCAGCCCGTGAATGGTAAACACCGTGTCGACCCCCAAAGCTTGCGTGGCCTGATGCCAAACCCGGCTGAACTGGGCATAATCGTAAGGGAACACCCGCTCCCAGGCCGCCTTGCCACGCATACAAGCCCGCAAGAGGGTCTCAGTCATGACATCCTCGATCACCACAGACTGCACCTCCCCCTTAGCCGTCTTAGCTGACATCAACAACAAGGCGCCCCGCTGCGAACCCCGCAACCGAACATCAGGCTGCAAGCGCACATGGCCGACCAACAGGTTGAGCGCCTCCGATACCCGCAGGTATTGTTGGAAAATAACGATGACCATCATAGCCGCACGAGGCTGCCGCTGGAGCACCATAGTACAAGCAAGCGCAAACGCAGCCTCCCATGGAATGGGGGGGGGGCACGAGGGGGTGCCAACGTGCGCCAGCCAGCCAAAACACTTCGTGCCAAGGCCCAATCCCGCACCTCCCGGGGAAGTACAAATTCAGGCCCATAAGCGCATTGACACACAACTGGCGGCTGTAACACCGTGAGTGCGCCCAAGCGACATACTCGCAATAGTATTCCTCTATCGTCAAGCCGCGCAACAAGCTGCCAACCCGACCCCGCCGGCTCGCCCACCATGCGAAAAAGGACCTAAGACCCCGATGGTAAACCATCAAAGTAGCCGGCTTCACCTTGCCCTCAAGAAGGGTCAAGTAGCTAGCGCCAAGCCGAGGCCCGGGATTGGGATGAACACCCTCGCGAGTCAAATCGCGGACCCACCCGGCCACCGAGGCAGCCATGGAAAGCCCCCGCGAAGGCCCATCCGCAGGCTGAAGCTCACTTGGCGTCCAGACCCATTGTGAGCGGCTGCCGGTGACCAACGTAAGAGCGCACAACCGGCGGCATTGCTTGTTTAACCGGTAAGAAGAGGAACGCCCTTTAGCCAAGCAGCCCAAAGCGGCAGTGGAGTCCACTAACCTCACCACCCGCTTACCCCATGTTCCGAGGTTCCGGGCCGAGCGCTCCACCCCCTTCACAGCGGCCCGCACTTCCTTCTCGTTGATGTGCATGGTCGAATCGCGCCAGCGACTCTTGATCCCGACGCGCCATCGCCCGTGGATGATGGCTTTTTCCGCGGCCTTGGTCAAGGGTCTAGGCCCGGCATACATGGCCTCACCTGGGGTGAGGAGGGTTGGGTAACCCCGCACCTCCCGGGCCCGAGCTAATTCCGTCACCTCAGCTGGGGCCATCTCAGCGTAGACAACCCCCTGCCCAAAACTAGACGCATCCGAGGCCACCACCACCGGAGCCAGGGCAGCCCCCCGGTCCACACGGAGCATGGGGGCCAACGCCATGGCACACTCGAGCTCATCGCGCACACCTTGCCACAAAGGTCGCGTTCGCTGGCCCCACCCCTTGAGGTTGATGAACTTAAAACTCTGCTGCCATATGGACAAGCAAGTGCGGCTGAGCATCTGCAGCCACACCCACCGGCCCACGACGGCCGCCAGCGCCTCAGCGGTAGCGCGTCCCCTCTCGAGGAGTACACGAGTGTGCGCAACCACAAGGGTGAGCTGCTTAGCTGTCGGCTCCAACACCCCATCCCGCCGGTGAACAACACCCAGAGCTTCTAGCTCGTCCTCCCCCTCCGGGCTAGCCATGATCGTCTTGTCCTTGGAGGGCACAAGGTTGTTAGGCGCGTACCCGTCTTCAATAGCACTCGCGATTAAGCGATTCACCGCCTCGCACGTGCGCCCATTGCTGACCACCAGGTCATCAATAGTGATGGATACCATAGGGGCAGGGGGGTCCTCAAGGTCGATTTGCATCTCCCTCGTGCTCTCCTCCTTGTACTCGATGGCTAGGGCGGTTGGGTTACCCCATGCATTCCGAAGCACGGTCAGCTCCCCTACACTTGTGAGGCGGTTCACCTGCCGTCTAGGATCCAAAGCGCCCGTGGCATAGAGGACCATCTCATGGATGGCTTCCCCTAGCGCTACAGCGTGGGAGTGCCCCATGGCCAGCACTTTCAGCACTGGCCACACCCTCCTCCGCCGCCCCGGCAGCCCGACATCGGTGGACCACACATCAGGTAGCCCTTGATAATCCCACCACCACTCCGGCACTTGGATGGTATAGTAATACGAGACCAGATCGCTCTTGGCCGTGTAGCACCGACCCTTGATATAGACCTCCGAGTATATGCCCAGGTGGGGTAACACCGTCTTAGGGGGGTCCACCCACAGTGCGTTCCCCAACTTCTTATTCACAATGAGCCTTAACTCCCCCACTCCTTTGGCCACCCCAAAACATCCGTCTACCCACTTTGGCCGCGTCTCTCGGAACTCCACCATCCCCACGTCCGCTGCCCTCCCCATCAACTTGCCCCACTCCGCCATGGTGCACCCTCGGCTGGGGGCAGGTACATTCCAATACCTCGCACTGGCAGCCACCTCCGGCTTGATGCAGTTGGCTCGCTCGCGTACACCTCTCGCCAACTAGGTCGTAGCGCCAGCAAATCCAGCAGCTTCGCCTTTCCTGCCACCTCGCGCTTCGGCAGACTCACCCGCTCCGCCACAAGTTGTTCATACTTATTACATTTCCCATAGATTAGATCACTTCCTTCTGCGGGGCCTGTCGCAACGCCGGTTACGCGGCGACTGTACCACTCGCAGTGCTTCTTGACCCTTTTCAGGGCCTCCGCCGTTCCTCTGGAGCACGCGCCTCCAGATTTAGGCGGAGGGTCTGCCCCCCCGTGCCATAGCCAATTCAACCACGTAATCACCTTGTGTTGTAGAGTGAAGGTCCGGCGGCGGCGAGTTGCACGCTGGCGTCTGCGTGCTGACCTCACTCTCCCCCACGTAGTGCTTAGAGGCATTGTAGGAAGAGGCAGTGGGAAGGGGGAGCGGTTTACCCTTTCGGTGTTTACTTGGTTTGCTGGGCCTTGCCCAGCTTCTCCATCATCGTGGCGCTTTGCAGGGCCATCTTCATGGCCGGGTTGCTCACCAAGGAGGCATCTTCCTTGAGAGCAAGGAGGTGGCCAGCCACCTTCCACCCTCCTGACCCCTGGCTCTCCACTAGGAGCATGGCTGCCACCACCCTCATGAGATACTCTACCCCAGCCAACTCCCCGGCTGCCGGCCCCAACTCCTTGAAGAGTGTGTCCATGGCCAGGGCGATGTTCATGACCACCTTCCTGCTTTCCTGGTTCCTCCACCCCCCTTGGCGAGTAGCCATGATCCAACTCTTTATCCCCCCTCCATTGTCGTTGGCATCCTCGAGCACCTCGGGGAGCACTCTCTCTTGCACCCTCCAATTCACCACTTGTGCTCGAGTGGGCAGCGTCACCCCTTTGGTCTTTTTCGGCTTCCTGGAAGCCCCATCTGCCCCGGCCAGCGCATCCTTCAATTTCGTCAGGAAATCCTCTTCCTCGGACTCCTCCTCCTCCTCCTCTTCTTTGCCCGCCTGCCCCTGCTTGCCAATAATAGCCGCCAGCTCCAAGAGCTGCTCCCTCACATCCCCCGCGGCCTTTCCCTTGCTCGGGGCTGGGCTTCCGACTTTTTTCGTCCCCTTTTTCGCCCCTTTCGTGGGCCGGCGTGGTGGCTGCATCTCCTCTTCGTCCGAGTCCGCCAAGTCCCGGGCGCTTTGGAGGGCTGCCACTAGCGCTTCGTTTGGGTCCGCTGCTGCCAGAATTTCAGGCCCGTCCACGTGGTCGACCAGCAGTCCAACGACGGACTCCAGCTGGGCCGCAGACCACCGGCTGACAGTAGTTACCCAGTCGGTCCCGAGGACCGCCTCAAAGGCAGCGCACACTTCAGGCAGGCCCGAGCAAGTGGAGAGCTCCTGATGGAGCCTTTTCTTCTGCGTCGGCCAGCCTAGTCGGCCCTTTCCCGTCTGTTTAGTAGCTGTCGGCACCTCGGGATTAGCTTTCGGTAATTGCTTCCCAGCACCTGTCGAACCTGGCTTCCGCCCGGGCTTCGGCATCCCAGCCGCTTTGCAGAAAGGAATTCCGGGCGTCAGCTACGCTGCCCCTGACCCCTGTCGCCGCCTTCGTTAAAACAAAAGAGACCGCCATGAGCTAGGTGAGCAAGCTTTTATCGTGTTTCAAGGCCAACGGCTCTCTACCAACGGCCAGATCCGGCAACGGCCTCTAAACAGTTTTAGCCGTCAAGTTTTACTTCAGATATTGCTTGTTGCAAACCCGTCCGCAATCACATATCTGCTAGGAGAACCTAGACGCAGAAATCCGTCGTCAAGGTACTCAGCACACCGTCAAGGTATGGGCCGCAACAATTAGGCCATATCATCCGTAATACTCGTACACTAGAAGCCTAATCAACCTTATTACGATCACATCACCCAGCTCTATTTCACCTAGCATCAGCGGCTCCCCTTCCGTATCACTATAAAGAAACTATGTTCAGAGAACCCCGAATAATTTAATACGACCTTTCACAGCCTTGCCACCTGTCCTAGAATTCTGACACTCTCCACCTCTTCCGTGGTAACCGAGAGCTCCTGATTAAGGCCCAGTTGTTGCAGCCTTGCTCGAACAGCAGGGGTATGAGCTTTCCCTGCACATAATAAAAATGGCCACGAAGGACAACACAATATCAACGAAACGCACAATCAATACTCAATCAATAAGTATGTAACAAAAATTTGTCCCTTGCATATGACAAAGTTTACAAACTGCACACTAGAAAAAAAAAAGAACACTGTCGCGTGCTACTTACCGCTGGTGCAGTTGACTATCCGGAGCAAGCAGTTGGGGCAAAGGTGAAACTCATCCACCAGATGTCGAATTAACAGCTTGGTCCAGTACGGCAGCTTGCCGAATATTTCAGGTTGCACCCCCAACTCTTCCCGACAATATTTCAGTTACCCATCATAATCCATTTCTGGAGGGGCAGCTCCAGTTCCGGATGGTCGGGCAGGGTCACCTTCCTTCAAAAGCGTAGAGTGCCCTAAGAACACAAGCTTCCCATTGGAAAAAAAAGTTGCTTCCCATTCTGGCCCATGTAACATGCAGCCGCAGTATCCAGCATCTGGGATGTTTAGTGACTTTGCAAAAGCTGGGTAGTCGTGGATTACCCATAGTAGGAGCGCCTGCAGGCGCACAGGTTGTAAATGGCCGCCCTGGTCATCCACGATGTCGCATACATAAAAACCATTCCACATCGCCACAAGCTCATCAACCGCCAACTCCCAGTACACCTGCATTCTTTTTCGAGCCTTGCCCTTGGCGGCACTTATCACCAGAACCATAGGTGAGAAGTTCTTGTTGACAAATACCCACTCAGGTAAATTGTAGCAAGCCATAAAAGCTGGCCAGCAAGAATAGTTTCCCATAAAGCTACGCGGACACACTCCGTCAACCGCCATCCCGAATATAAGAATACATTTCTTGTTTTTGGTCCATTGGAGTTCCTTCCCACCAAGAGAAACATTTATTTTACATTTTTGTGTGCTAGGCTTTATACGGACAGCCTATACCACACCTTCAAACTCAGTGCACATCATTATCAAGTTGGTTATTGTAGCACCATGCTGGGGGCCCAGCATACTCGAACACAAGGTGTTGCCCCTCTTAGCAGCGTGGGTGGGTGGGTGGGAGCTGAAAAGAGGCCTCCCTACGTACCCTACACCACTCTAAGTACTGACTATCATTCACATTGCGCCACGCAGGCCTGCCGGCTGGCGCAGGTACAAGGTGTACTGACTGCCAATCACAGTTGCGCCACGCCTGGCGGCTGGCGCAGGTAACAAGGTCTAGTGACGTACGTTAGAAGCTACCTAGGCCTGCTGCACTCCGGAACCACACTCAGCCTAGGCACAAAAAGGGCCGGCCGGTGCAGTACCCTCGTGACAAGCGCTAGTCTTACGCTACCTACGGCAGGTCGGTCCCCTTTGAGCCCGTCCACGCGTCATATATAAAATGAGCGAAGCTCAGCAAATACATTTCTTGTTTTTGGTCCATTGGAGTTCCTTCCCACCAAGAGAAACATTTATTTTACATTTTTGTGTGCTAGGCTTTATACGGACAGCCTATACCACACCTTCAAACTCAGTGCACATCATTATCAAGTTGGTTATTGTAGCACCATGCTGGGGGCCCAGCATACTCGAACACAAGGTGTTGCCCCCACACCTCCTTCTTGGCCACCAAGGCTGTCGCCAACCTTGGTGCCGATTTTCTTTCCGCCCATGGCCCCCTCCTGCACGCTGCCACGGCTGTACTGCCGCCCCCGTGTGGCCGCTACGGTTTCCCGGCGGACGCAGGGCGGCACCCATGTCGTTCCCCCCGTTAGGAGGGCGGTTTCCAGCGGCTGCTCATTAGGCCTTACGCCCCCGGACCGTCTCTCACAAGCCCAGGACCCATCACCAGCCCCACCCCCGAGGCTGGGATTTCCCGGCATTGAAACCTTTGTGGCGATAGGCCCTCTACCCTACCAAGGCCTTGGCTTGGAAACTGCTTAGCCAAGGCCCTGACCAGGGCTTGTGTTGTTGTAGGAAATTTTTTATGGCATAGATATGCCCCCCTGGCTGAACCGAACTCTTTATCGCTTTTCCTATAATGCATCATACAGGATAAAAACAAGGCGATAAAACAGCAAGAATTTCAGCCCCGCCAGGCGAACATTCTTTGCTGAAAAACTGGGCAATGATGAAGAGCGCGCTCCTCCCACCAAGATTCGCTCCAGCCCCGCATCCTCCCCGAAACTCCCGTCTGGCCACAGGCCGAAAGATCGGGTCCGCTGTCAGGCTCCTGGCAGTTATGGGCTACCCTGGCACCCCGCGCTAGCCATCTCCACGTTTAAGGCAGATTCGCCTCCACCTGTGATTCTTTCCACCGTAGCCGCTGGCCCTGGCCTGTATGGCTCCTTCCCTGACGTTGTCCGACTAAAATCGCAGCTTCCCCAGTGTCAGGAAGCCGCTTGCCGCACCCAGGGGTAGAGGGGAATCGTCAGTGGGCCCAGCGCCGGAAATCACACCATTTTACTCAAAACGTAGAGCCCCCCACCCAACAACCATTACCGTGGCCTGTAACGGTGGGTGGCGAACATAAAGAATTTTATTCCAGGCCTCTCCACGCCCGGAGAGGCCGATAGCATCGTCTTACATTCAGCGCAGCCGCCATAGCGGCCAGCCGACCTTGCCAGCAAATGCTGGGATCACGTTGCGAAGCTGAAAAGAGGCCTCCCTACGTACCCTACACCACTCTAAGTACTGACTATCATTCACATTGCGCCACGCAGGCCTGCCGGCTGGCGCAGGTACAAGGTGTACTGACTGCCAATCACAGTTGCGCCACGCCTGGCGGCTGGCGCAGGTAACAAGGTCTAGTGACGTACGTTAGAAGCTACCTAGGCCTGCACTCCGGAACCACACTCAGCCTAGGCACAAAAAGGGCCGGCCGGTGCAGTACCCTCGTGACAAGCGCTAGTCTTACGCTACCTACGGCAGGTCGGTCCCCTTTGAGCCCGTCCACGCGTCATATATAAAATGAGCGAAGCTCAGCAATTACGCAGCTCAGTACGAAACTGCGGGTATTCTTTTTTTACGTGTTGTACAGCCGGACAGTCTGCAAAAAGAAACAGGCAAGGAAAGAACAAACCACAGAGAATGCATTGAAGCAACGGTAAGAAATACAGATACATCACTTAACTCGACACTGACTCTGCCAGCCTTCAATGGCAAGATTCAGGGTTACTAACGTTCTTAGTAGCTCTACATACCAAAGTAACGCGGCGTTGTGTAACTCTATCGGCAAGCAAAGATAAAAAAAAACAAGCGATGGCCAGATGTAGAGGCTATGGATTACGAACCTTTGACTCCGTCCACCGTCCTTGTCGGCGAATCTGGTGCCTTGTTTTCTTTCTCTCCTGCATACCTCAGTGCCCTCGACATCTTCTCCATTCGGAACCACCCCCGAACCCGGTCGAGCAAAGAAAATACTCTGACTTGCCGATAGGGCTTCCTCGTATTAATCACCATGCCGTCTGTGTCTGTGTATTTCTCATAACGAGGTTGTCAAAAATGTCATGCTGTGACCATGGGAGGTTGTTGATATTACATTAATAATGATGACCTCATTTACGACTTTGTCATGATGGAAATATTTTGTCAACCACCATGGCTGAAAGGTGCCATTTTCTAGAACAGTGGTGGTCAGAGAAGATGTCTGGCGTGTAGCCCAGCCACCACCTATATGGCTGGTCGGCAGGACCACAACATAATTAACTTAACATGACAGCTAGGCAACACTTAACCAGTGCTAGATGCTGCCTGCTGGCAAATCATGGTTGTACCATGGCAGACAGAATTAGGTACGCCTAGCTGACGGTCCAGGTGCCACGAATTGAATTATTGGCGCCTGTCCTATATGGGCCATGCGCCACATGACACGACATGGATTGTACTACAGTGCCGTATAGTGACCAGGCACATATATATGAAAAGACTCATAACTTTCTACCTAGAGCTCAGATCAAGGTGATTCTAGTGGCAAAGTTGTAGCCAAACATGAGCTCTACGCAGTCATACTGGCGTTGTAGGTTGTTCTGACTTAACTACGGACTACCCGAACTTTATCTAGATTAGTAAGTGCTAGACTTGTCAGGCATATTGGGGCATATTCCTGACATGCCCCTTGCACCAAATGCCGTATACAAGCTCACCCCCCCTGGCAAGTAACACATGGATAGTGAGGGTAGTCGGGTATAAAGAAACCCAAGCTCTCCCCCCTTACACGGCTAACCCGGTCATGCTGAAAGGAGAAATAGGCAAGAGTAGCAGTTGGAGCTAAGGGTCACATGGCCCCCAAGTGGCCCTGGGAGTGCGCCAGGTGAAGAACAGGGTGCCCCAGGTCACGTAGAAATACTGGGAAAAAAAAACAAGGACTGGATCCAGCTCGGCCCCGTGTGTAGATGCCCCTGGAAGGGTGCCCCCCTTGGAGTAATAATCAGCAGAAATCGTGGACGTAAAAGCTGGTAATGGCAGGAGTCGCTCTGGAATCATTTATCAGGAGCTGGCGACGACCGCAGTGGGTGTGAGCAGCTACAGGCACCTAGCTGCAGTGACTACTAACCGCTGACTAGACGGCTGCGTACTGCTGGCTGGTGGCATTGATGCTGGTCTGAAGTGGCGATATGGCTGGCAGGTACGTGCAGCTGGCTGCAACTACTACTAAGAGCTGATCAGGCTGCTGTGTGTTGCTGGCTGCTGCGACTGTGTGCTGCCATGCTGATGGGGTGCTGGTAGGTATCTGCAGCTGGTTGCAACAACTACCACAAGCGAGTCAGGCCGTGGTGTGTGGCTGACTGCTGCTACTATATCCTATCATGCTGTATGGCGCGTGCTGGGTACTGCACTACGGCTGCGTGCGGCAGTTGGCTGTCACTGGCCACTTAACTAATGACGGCTGCTGCGGCTGGCGAGCGGCATTTAAACGAGCTGTTTCCCATTGAAGAAAAGGCAAGGGTGCGAGAGGAGAACCAGGTGGATGCTGCAAGATTTCCCCGCACCGACGTGGGATGGAGCATTGTAGTTGATGCCGTTGTAGTGGTCCGTGCATAGCTGCTCATGTACGATGGTGCTTCCAAACCATGGCGACTGGCAAAAAATCTGAATAATGCTTGGCTGGAACTAGGAAAAAGAAACCCCATGTCGCCTGGAAGGTGGCCCACCGTTTAAAACATTTGTGGTCGCTTTATATAGGCGCCATCAAGCTCGTTGTATTCTCAGAAGAACAAAGGGGTCTTGGGCTTTGCAAGGCTGGTCACGGCTGGCAACCGGTAGTCACCCAGGGTAATAAAATAAAGCGTGAACCGCTGCGCCCAAGTGCCGACAATGTAGAAATCTGAATGTTTAGTGAAGCTCATGCAAGAGGTCGTTTAAGGTCGAAATTCGGAGCAAACAGGGCCTGCCGCAAGAAAATTCGTAGCCGACGCAATACTCCACGGAATGACGCCGGACTTGGTTCAATAGATGCGCAATTTGATGCTGATTCCGTGGACATGTTGAGTGGCACCAACGGATTAGAATTCCGAAAGTTCTTGCCGAAATGCTGCCCAGGCAAAAATTTGCCCGATTTGGAAAGATCACAACCCCCCTCATTCCGATGCCATGTCAAAAATGTCATGCTGTGACCATGGGAGGTTGTTGATATTACATTAATAATGATGACCTCATTTACGACTTTGTCATGATGGAAATATTTTGTCAACCACCATGGCTGAAAGGTGCCATTTTCTAGAACAGTGGTGGTCAGAGAAGATGTCTGGCGTGTAGCCCAGCCACCACCTATATGGCTGGTCGGCAGGACCACAACATAATTAACTTAACATGACAGCTAGGCAACACTTAACCAGTGCTAGATGCTGCCTGCTGGCAAATCATGGATCGGCGCACTTGGGGCACTGCTGGAGATCCTTATCTTTGTATACATATTCGTCACACTTGCACGCATCGTATACTTTATACGTCAAGCTCAAGTCTCGCAACAGGCGTCTCGCCGCCTCAACAGAAGCTGGCAAGACATTCCCAGGTGGTAGGAGAGAACTAAAAAGGGCCAGCTGTGCGTCCGCGAACTTCCGAGTACAACCTCCTTGGCCCCATTGCGTTAGCAATTGTAGGGCCGCCACAACAACTGGAACGTTAGAGCCTGGGTATAAAGGCGTCTCCATATGCACTCTGTTTGCAGCAGCATCGAAATTCCGGGCGAATTCCATAGCTGCCTCCGGCCCAGTTCGGTACTCATCGGCCCAGCCCTCCTTGAGGAAGTCATCAAGACCTTGTTCCTCCATGGTTGAAAATCGCTAAACAACCAATGATGGCGGCAGCAACGGGGACGGCCCGCGGCCGCCTTGCCGCGGGCCCTCCCCGTTGCTGCCGCCATGGCTACCATGGCGGCAGCAACGAGGTGTTTTCGTGGCCCCCGGCTGTGTCCTTGCATGCCTAAAACGCAAAGGAACGAAGGGGCACCGACCGCGTCTGACTGTCGAGCTAGCCAACGGACCGCGTGGGCCATTCCCGCGGCTACGCATGCGTCAGTTATGTTAACCGTCCAATTTGGGTAATCTATGTAAGCGCAGCTTCTTGATGCGGATTCAATCCTACTCGAACATGATGTCACCTTTGCACCGTTAACCATGGCAGTGAGAGGCCCGAATCCGATACTTTGCGCCTTATTAGCCCCTTAGCCTGTCACCCTCACACCAGTGTGTGACCACCTTCATTCAGGATTCGGTGATACTTATTTCTTATTTCACCTCTCTGGTTTATATTTGGATACTAAATATACCGATTTCCCCGAATCCGATACTTTGCGCCATGGCGTTCAGATCAGCAGGATTCGCTCCTAAAGTAAGATCCTGTCGACTTCCGCCGGGAGAGATGATTGACGGTAGATGGGCCAAGATCGGACGGAGTTCCTTTTTGCCGCGCAAAATTGACATCCGCAATTAGCACAGTGCCGTTGTGCGAATTCAAAACTTGCGCCTTGTCATTAAGAAATGACAACGGCGCCAAGGATGGAGCACACAAACGCGTTAATGTCGGCAGGGGGTGGTTTGGTTAGTGGGGAAGAATGGTGGCCGCCGATCCAGTAAAGTGGGCCAAATTTCGTGCCGCCAAGGCCATAGAAGTACACCCATTGAAGCATGTGCAAGCCGATAGTCGGCTGCGGACTCTGCGGGAAGTCACTGCGGCGCAATCGAAGGAGTGGTTGCTGGAGGGTGTAGCAAAGAGGGACCAAGATCAAGAACTGCTGAGGGAGGTTTGTGTTCGGATCAAGGCGATTTGTTCTGAATTCTTACCTCTACTGGCCCAGGAGGAGTTAAATGATGCAAAGGCCTATTACTCTGCAGCCGTTGCGGCGGAGAGCAGCAGGAAACAGAATGAAGTCCTGAACGGACCGACAGCGGCGACACCCGCAGTGAAGCCATCTCTCCCCGATCCTCCTGCATTGGAACCGCCTGAAGCGATAGTTGAAAGGGAGCTAGCGAGGTGTCTATACATCCGAAAGCACGAGGCGCAGCTAGCGGCAAAGAGAGCTGTCAACAGAGTGGCTAAGGCTGAACAGCAACGTGCCCCGCTTGCCTGCGTAACCAACTAGCCCAAACAGGTAATTAAACAAAGAAAACTCATGAACTGCTGTGTCTTGGTATGCATCCGTTGTCTATGACGAATGCAGTCAGCAATCTTGTAGTGCAACCGTACTTTCTACTCGCCGTATGGCCATCGATAGTTTTCTGATCGAGTGCATTATTATGTTCCTTCGGATGTTGTGCTTTGTTCTTCATGGTGAACACCACAGCCGGGCGTCCAAAAAGCAAGGAAAACTGCAAAAGCCAAGTTGTCGTCAAAAGCCAACCCTGCTGAAGTCACCGCCGTTGGGACCATGCAGCTGCCTGCAAGCCTCGAGGCTGAAAGGGCCGCCCGCATTGCTGCTTTGCAGGCCCAAATGCAGGCCCAAATCGACGCAATCAATGCGCAGTTTGACAAGCAGATGAGCGCCGTGCCGGCACCCACTGTCGTGGCCATGCCACCACCACCACTGCCAGGCTGTCCATCTGCCCCCGTGCTAGCACGCAAGTTCCCTTTTTTCCCCCTTTGGTATACAGGCCTTACTGTTGCTTCATGGAAACTTACAAGGTATCAATTTGCCTGTATTTACCCTTCAACTTTGTGCATTATTATCTTTATGAAGTCCTACACGTTTTTTTTGTGTATATTGGTTTTCTTTGTGTTTCATTCAAGCTGACTTTTGACTTCTTTAATTGCATGTGTCTTTCCTTTTTCATCCAGCCGTGGACCTGGCTGGGATATTGACACCGGTGCTGGCGCCTGAACAGGTTCCTCTGGTGCCCATCCTGGCACCTGAACCAGGTCTACATGTGAAGCCCCACTATTCGAAGAATTTATCGCTTCTGCTCGCATGTGAGTCTCCATGTATCGATTCAAAGGCCCTGCCCCAGCCCTGCCGGGTGGATGCATCAGAAGCCCGGTCAAAGCCTGGCCCAGCCCTGGAATCCATGCTGGTGGCCGGTTGTGCGCCCACTCCGGTGGCTGCTCGTGATGGACCTGTGACGCTGTTTCCGGTGGTCAGCTCTACTTCGCCCGTGCAGCAGGCCATTCCCTGTAAGTAATATCAGATCACCTCCAATCCGGGTTGTTTTATTCTTGTCTCTTTTTGCATTGGCATACATGTATTTTACTTAGCAAGTATCTCAGTTTCTGCACTGACGATGCACTCTAATCTTCTTTTCGCTCAACCTTATTAAGACCTTGCTATGTTCGTTTGCCACCATAGCATACATAACCCCCATTCACGAGCAGCTTCCCCGTTTCCCATTTGTAAATGCATTCCCTGTTTGTTTATATGATCCCAACAAAGTCTCTCTTTTGCAATTGATGTGTGCAGTGCCTTCGCAGGCTACTTCAAAGAGGAAGGGCATGACACCAGCGAAAGTTTCCAAGGCCCGGCGCGGATCAACAGAGACCAAGTCCCCATCTGCAACAAAGGATCCAGTCCTGCCATCGCCGCAGCCTCTAGAAGAGAACATTGCCATCCTTCCACAGGCGCCAACAGCACCTAAGACACGTGCTCAGTGCCCACCACCTTCAGATCTGGGGTTGATGCACTACATCAAGCAGGTGCTCCCTCAGGCCACCGTGTTGCCTCTTCGAACAGATCGAGGTGACAACGACCACCGTACCGGTTGGCACCATCATAGCTCAAAAATGGTTGCTGAAGGCGCGCAAGCTGCTGAGATTGGGGGATGAGTTGCATGGTGTGGGATGTAGGCCGCATTGCTATGGTCAAGCCACGGAACAAGTCCCCGTGAGTTGTACAAGCTAACGCTTATACTTTTTATGCGGAAACCTTTTTGCTAAGGTTAACGCATATTCTTACATCCTGCGCAGGATGTAAGAATATGCGTTAACCTTAGCAAAAAGGTTTCCGCATAAAAAGTATAAGCGTTAGCTTGTACAACTTAAAACCTTTGCGCGTTGGGGCGGAATATTAAGCGGCTCCCTAACTAGGGTTTACTTCCGCATCGAATTACTAATTCGATATCGAATTGCTGATTCGATATTAATCCCGGGAAGGTCCGATATCTACCTCGCTAGGCGATTAATTAGGTCCGACCGGTGCCCCGGCGGATCCTCCCAAATAATCCCTACTCGGCACTGTCCCCAGGAGGTTTCGAACCCATGACTTCCGCGCCGCGCCGGTTCTAAGTTGTACAAGCTAACGCTTATACTTTTTATGCGGAAACCTTTTTGCTAAGGTTAACGCATATTCTTACATCCTGCGCAGGATGTAAGAATATGCGTTAACCTTAGCAAAAAGGTTTCCGCATAAAAAGTATAAGCGTTAGCTTGTACAACTTAGAACCGGCGCGGCGCGGAAGTCATGGGTTCGAAACCTCCTGGGGACAGTGCCGAGTAGGGATTATTTGGGAGGATCCGCCGGGGCACCGGTCGGACCTAATTAATCGCCTAGCGAGGTAGATATCGGACCTTCCCGGGATTAATATCGAATCAGTAATTCGATATCGAATTAGTAATTCGATGCGGAAGTAAACCCTAGTTAGGGAGCCGCTTAATATTCCGCCCCAACGCGCAAAGGTTTTAAGTTGTACAAGCTAACGCTTATACTTTTTATGCGGAAACCTTTTTGCTAAGGTTAACGCATATTCTTACATCCTGCGCAGGATGTAAGAATATGCGTTAACCTTAGCAAAAAGGTTTCCGCATAAAAAGTATAAGCGTTAGCTTGTACAACTCCGTGGACGCTTGCGTTTCCTAACGGGGATGAGCCAGAATCAAGGTATTGCTTTGATCTGAGGAAATTGCACTATGGTGAGGAGGGGTCTGGCGAGCTCTCATGGGTGATGTTGGGCAATGTTACGGTGAACGACCTGCCTGGAAAGGCAGAAGAAACGAACACGAGTCAAGTGCCTTCCCCCCCGGATGTGCCAGCCCCACTGCTACCCTCCCCGGCCGTGCCAGCCCCTCTGGCCCCACTGCCACCCTCCCCGGCCGCGCCAGCCCCTCTGGCCCCACTGCCACCCTCCACGGCCGTGCCAGCCCCTCTTGCCCCACTGCCACCCTCCACGGCTGTGCCAGCCCCTCTGGCCCCACTGCCACCCTCCACGGCCGTGCCAGCCCCTCTGGCCCCACTGCCACCCTCCACGGCCGTGCCAGCCCCTCTGGCCCCACTGCCACCCTCCACGGCCGTGCCAGCCCCTCTGGCCCCACTGCCACCCTCCACGGCCGTGCCAGCCCCTCTGGCCCCACTGCCACCCTCCACGGGAGGACCAGAGTCATCGGTGGAATCCGTGCTTGCCAACATGATGCTGCAGTTGAAAAAAATGCAAGAGGAGCTCGCTGAGAAGAACGCCATAATCAACAAACAAGCGGAGAGATCTGCACCGACAGAATCCTGCTCAAGCCTACCAATCCCATGTGTAAGTTCCGCAGCTCCTCTGATATGGACGGAAATGTTACCATCTTTATAATTGTGGATGCCTCTGAGTTAATCTATGTTGTTTACTGTCTACATTTGTTATGTATAAACAAGCCCTACCATAAATTAGTTTGCATTGCGGTTTTGTTGTGTATTCTTTTTCTGACTACTTGCGCAACCCAATGGTCCAAACTTTCTGCTGTTTGCGTGCAGGAAAATACCCCGGACAGCGCGGCACAAGCAAAACACTGCGAGCTCCTGAATGGCCAGAAGGCAGAAGGCATGGCATCAAACCGAGTCCAGCCAGTTTTGGAATAGCTGTAAGTTTTCACGATCAGGGTGCACAGGATTCCATTTTTTTGCACTACAAAGCATTTGTCTCGTGTTGTCTAATCACCAAGAAAATGTCCTCATATGACATTTTTAAGCATGGATACCATTTGTAATAACTCACATATTTCAACATATCCATGGGTACGGCATGGAACCATGTTCATTTATGATATGTTCAAGAGTAGCAATGCATCCATGAAATATGCTCATTGTATAATGGTTTACGATTTATGAATGCAGGGGGGTCGCTACGCGAGTGACCAACAAGCACTCAAGTCAACAATATGCCCAGAAAGAAGGCAGGGCCAGGTCATGGCTGGTCCTGAAAATGCACCCAAGGTGCCCACAACATGTCTACGTTACACCCTCGCTATCCTAGACCTTGCAGCCTGCCGGGGGGGGGCACAAAATGTAACTGGCAGCCAGGGACCATGGTGCTGGCCAAATAGCAGGTGTAAAGCTAGCTCAAAGCTAGCCCAGTCCAAAGAATGAAATAAGAAGCAAATACTTGCCAAGGTTAGGTCCATGATCGTTATTGGAGGCTTGGCTGCCACCACGGTGCTCGACAATGATGCTGAAGCCTTCAATTATATATGAAGCAGATACTGCAAAGAGGCACAAATAGCAATACAAGCACAATGTAATCATGACAAGCTCAAGTTTCCAAGCCAGTCTAGCTCACTTGGACATGAGGTTAAGCGTTAGAAACATATGGGCAACATCCCAGCAAGCCTTGAAAAAGTTTTCAGCAACAAGGCAGTATATGTATCAAACTACCACATTGCAACTAAGCACAGTGACTTCTACTTGCTGCTGTTTTGACGACGCAAGGCCGTTTACCTTTTCAGTGACACCACGGGAAAAGAAAGCATTACCCAGCAAACTTCCTTTAAGTTCCCCGGACATAGGCGTAATCACAACCACGACGTTGGGCATTGAAAAGAACCGGAATCATTAAGTCTGCGGGAGTTATAAGCTACGATACTCTTGACACGCTTGTTTAGAACGATGCGGTTGCGGATGACATCCGGAACCTTGTTCTTGACGTGCGCCCAGGCCGCCAGCTGCGCGGGACAGCTCAAGAAATATATATTAAAGGACGGTGACGCCCGGGAAGCACCCAGCCTTGCGGCAAAAGTAAAATATGGCTCGCGCTCGCCGTGGTTTTCGCCAGGCGTGACTGCGATATCACGACGAAAAAATGGAGACTCTTTGACCCATCTAACTGCCCAGGTCCCTCTGTTGCCCGGGTCGCCCATTAACCCAGAAGCGTACCATAACCCATACTCGCGATATCCGCAGCTACTGGGCGGAAAAAGAAACTGTAAAACCGAACTGCATACTGACCTATCATGCCATCTACGTAGCTTCCAGATTTTCTTCAACGATGCCAAAATCCGTTCATGAACAATATTTTCGACATATACAAAGCAACTGCACGTCAAAAGCAGCATCTTCGAAATGACTAGATGATGATCTAAAGTTCTGTCTTCATTCGGGGCAAAATAATGGCCTATAACGTTCAGGCAAGCCTCAGAACTGGAACGACCCCATATGTAGCCGTCACTCGACAAAATACTCGATTACATTGCAACGTTCTTGCTGTAGTAGGTACTTTTCCTCGCCTCATATTTTCCAGGTACGGTCGGCCCCTGTCGACCCCGGGGGCTTGGCGCGCTCAGTACCTATCCCAGTTTCGCGCCAAAACCCACCAGGGATCCTCAGGACCAACTTTGGCGCCAAAACCGCCCCCCTGACCCCCCCGTCTCAAACGAGGACTATGTCCTCAAATGAGGACATTTGGTTTTTGGACAGTGTACGAGCGCGATTTTTTACTGTCTCGTCATTTTGGACTTGGTGTACATTTGCACATCCTGCAGCCTTTCTGATTCTGGCCCTGCCTTGCTGCTTTGTCCTTCTTAATTGTGCTCAGGACTACGTGCAGGAAGACGTAGAACGAAACATGCGGACTCTGAACAGTATGGGAGAGGCATGAGAACTCTTCTCGTGAAGAATTGTGTGAAGATGTACACAAACTTCCCTGATTCCAAGAATGAATCAGTTTTGCCCTTTCAGCAAGACATGACTACGACTGTCAGTTGACAGCATGTTTGCTGTGGATGATGTATGCAAGCTGTAACATGATATTTATCCATGTAATAAATGCACTGATTGTGAGTCATGCCCCTGTTGTAATCATCTTGCATTGTTGTATTTCTGACGGTCCCTGATAACACCATTTTTTTGTCCCTGAATGGCTGGAGAATTCGCCTGTGCATGTTCTTGATTTTCTTGAGATTCTACTCGTTTTTTTGTCCTGAGATTTTCCTGAGATTGTCCTGAGATTGTCCTGAGATTTTCACTACAAAGTCAAAATCTTAGGACCTGAGTTTTTCAGTTGAAAATCTTGAGATTTTTTTCACCAGAAATCTCAGGACCCGAGACCTGCGCACTTACCAGATTTTCTCAAGACGACATATCAGGGAAATATCAGGGCAATCTCAGGAAAACTCAAGATCCATCTCAAGACATTCTCAAGACATTCTCAAGACATTCTCAAGACATCTCAGGATTTCTCAAGATTTTTGTAGGTAAATCTCAAAAAAACTCAGAAAAATCTCAAGAAATCTCAGTGAGAATTTCCGCCGACTTCCTAGTGTTGCTTAATTGCTGTGTTGGTCCATAGATCCCATGACGTAGTCCACTGTCATTAGAGATTTCTGTGTACCACATCAAACCAAGTGCCCTTGTTAGGGTAAACATGTTGCTTGTAAGACTTCCTTTCATTTTTTCAATAACTATTTATGGGGTTAGTGTCAGGATTTGCCGGAGCATTTGGGCTGACAGTGTTTGGCCACTCTGAGAATTCGCCTCTGACATAATTTTCTTATCAAATTGTCAATGTGATCGTTTACATCTGTGTATCATACCATGTTTCTGTTGAATGCAGAGGTGGAAAAGGCGTTCGAGCGCCTCCCGGACTATGTGCCTGGGCGATACCACGGACTAGCCGCTGACGGGAAAAGTGATGAGACGATGAAAACAAGTGACAAAAACAAGTACATGTGCTTGTTGTTGCCGGTCGTGTTGCGCAATCGTTTGCATCCGGATGCCCGCGCGGCATTTGTCCAGCTGTCTGTGGCCTTTAATTGTGTATTTTCAGCAAGGTGCCTCACTCAATCGCAGTTAGTCGAAGTGGGCGAAATGATGGTGCGTGCGGTGGTAGCATTAGAGTGTGTTATGCCAGCGTCAGAAATGTCAAGATCAGTCCATGCTGCATCTCACTTGGCGGAACAGATCCGGTATATTGGCCTTCTTGATGGCCGGAGCATGACTTGGGGTGAGCGCCAAATGGCGGTGATTACTTCTGGCCCGTTGTCAAACAAGAACGTGGAATGCTCCATGGGGAACTTCTTCATGGACTTCGAGGCATTGAACATCCTGAGCTACTTCACGCGCATGACTGTGTGGGTAAGTTTTTAAAACAAACTTCGTGTTTGCTTGGCTGCATGCACATTTCCCATGTTTCAGCAAGTGTTTCTAGCGGGTTAAGTGTATGCAAAGCATGTACTTACGTTCTTTTTTGTCTATTTGGTTCATGTGTTTTTTTTTTCAGGGTCAAGGCTTCCCGTCTGTGTGGGACATTCTGGAAACTGATCCGTCCAAGTGTATTCTGCCGAGCAAGCGCTTTCGTCAACAAGCATATACTCTCTCTGAGGTCGAGCAGCTTGAGGCCTTACAACTGATGCTTGACTTTGCACTTTAGCATGCAACATACGAGCCCGGATATGGAATTGAATTCTGGTGAGTTTCTTGTAGAAACCGATGCTACAGTTGTACACCCTCCGCATTGGTAATTTTAATTCAGTTCAGCCGAGAGGGTGTAATCTTGCAACGCATGTACATAGGATTATCATATGTTTCCTGCATTCTTCTGATTTGCTTACTCGTGCTTAATGTGGTTGATTTTCTAGATTTCACAGTGACATTCTTGTGTCCTTGTCTACACGCAATATCTTGTGGTGCATGCAATGATGAAGATGTTTTTTTCACTATGTTGATAATTGTATGAAGTGGGACAACTATGTTTAATTGATTTTGCAATGTGATGTACGTTATTCGCCTATGCTGTCACTTGCAGGCGTCGGCTCGTTCACGTTGGCAACCTGGTGTGGCTTAAGCAGTGGATCACGCAAAACCAGGAGCCACGCCTCCCCACGATGATTACGGCGGCGGTGTGTGGCATGGAGCCTGCTTGTGACGAGCATGACTCAATCCACATCAATGGCAGCAATTACCGAACTGCAGTCGCCGACCTTGGACAAACTGTTCACCATCGCAACTCTGGAGTAATGGTTTATGGTAAAGAGGGGGTTAGGTATGGCCGCATCACACACATTCTGCATAGTTTCAGTTGAATGCCCTTCACCGCTGGCTAGCACGCCGGCGATGGAGACGGGATTTTTGTTGTTTGGGGAACCGATTGGGGGAGGCTGAGCCTGCAGCCGCCACTGATTGCTATTGAACCCTAATTGCAGCTGGCCAGGCCGCAAGGAGCTCAGCGGCGCGGCGCTAACCGATAAGGCATACTCGAACCCGAGACTACCGGTAGGCTACCCGATAGTGCATGCTCGAGCCTCTAACCCGAGACTACCGGACACTCAGCGGATGTGTGCTACCGAGGGCGACGGTTCTCTGACCGTCGCGGCGCGCACTGGCTTCCGTACCTTGCTTAGGCACCGACTAGCATCTAGACACCAATCTTTGATGCCCACCTGACTAGGCGCCCAGGCCGGCGACTACCGGCCAGCGGATAGATGCCACTCGGGAGCACAACTGTTTCCTACGTGCCCCGACGGAAGGATGGAGTAGGCAAGTTCTTTTAAAGGTCGCTCTGTTTGATGTCGGTTCTGTAAAAGAGCTCCCTTTAGAGGGATTGACGCTTATACCTTTAGTTAGGGGAGCGAGCGCCCAAGCAGGATGCTTTAGTCCTTCCCGGGAGTGTATGTTCAGTTGGTTTTGTAGTTGATCCAGAGTATGCACCTGAGATAGCTATCGTGCACTGTAAATTGCCATGGCAGATGGTAAAGGAAACGTGTAGTGCAGCCCAGCATGTATCATGTCCCGTGCTGCGGGTGCTCAGCTGAGAACCACAGACGTGTATGCTGATATGAACCTGCAGCGCAAGGTGACACTTTGTGTTAAGCGAAGAGACATGACAACACGAGGTCGTTCACAAGGTAATCGCACTGCACCCATAGATCCACAAGCAACCACTGCACGCATGGCTGCAGAGCCACAAGCAACCACTGCACCTAATCGCTCACGTGGCAAGCGCACTGTTGGCACATTGGTAGAGCCACAAGCAACCACTGCACCAAGTCGCTCACGTGGCAACCGCACTGTTGGCACATTGGTAGAACCACAAGCAACCACTGCACCAAGCCGCTCGCGTGGCAAGCGCACTGCGGACACATTGGTAGAAACACACACAGCCGCTGCACCAAGCCGCTCGCGTGGCAAGCGCACTGCGGACACATTGGTAGAAACACACACAGCCGCTGCACCAAATTACCGCTCGCGTGGCAAGAGCATTGCTGGCAAGTCCATGGCAGCGGCTAGTGGCAGCGCATCAAGCCCTGATGACATAGCTAGTGATTTGTCGCTGAGCAGCAACGGTGAGGCATGCATTCCCACAAAAAGGAGAAGTGAGAGGCAACGTGTGGTAGTAAATTATGCGGACTCTGACAGTGCTGCATACACTGATGAGGAGTGGGATTGATTATATTCCTGGCAATGATGGATTGATGTAACTTGTTGTGTGCTTGTCACACTATTATCTTTCTTTATTTCCAATGAACATGTGTGTCAACTGCATCATTTCAGCATCCACATATAATGCATAAGTGTCCTATCTTCATGCACTTGAGAGTTCTCAAGTGTCATGCTCAGTGTCCTGATTTTCCTGATTTTTTGTGCCATGCTAAGTGTCCTGATTTTCCTTATTTTTTGTGCCATGCTAAGTGTCCTGATTTTCCTGATTTTTTTCTGATTCAGCGGGTTTTCTCAAGATCTTGAGATTTTTTGTGTTGTTCCGACATTTTTCTCAGGATCTCAGGATTTTCTCAAGATTCTCAGTGTTTCTCAGTGTGTGGCGAGACGCATCTCAGGCACTTCTCAAGATTCTCAGGAGAAAGTCCTGATATAATCTCAGGAATCCTGAGAAAATCTCAGGTTTTCTCAGGATTTCTCAGGATTTCTTGAGAAAAAAATCAGGAAATCTCAGGAATCCTGAGAAAAATCTCAGGAATCCTGAGAAAAAAATCAGGAAATCTCAGGATTCCTGAGATTTTTCTCAGAACCCGACTTCCTAGTGCACCCACCCACTGCCTGGCCTGCTGGACATCCATGCGCAGGTCGTTATCCCCATCGGGTGGCGCCAATCCTGACTGCCTGCGTGTCCTGAGGGCCATTTGTTTGCTGGGAGGCATATGTCGTGCGTTCAGCTTGTTGGTGCCATGCTGCCAGCACTGCCTGGGATGTTTGTTGTTGTTCTTGATGGCTCGAATCTCTCACACGGATCATGCGGCTCATCCCCAGCCACATCAGTAAGGCCTGGTCCTCCGTGGTCGTATGGATGCCCTTGTTTTCTGCAGCGTTGTTAGTTAGGGTGGAGGCTACGTTGATGTGGTGATTGGTGGTACTTTGGTAAATTTACAGAGCCCTGGAAAGGCAGGCACAACTTGTGTGCGCCTCTTGCAGGTCATCCCTCGAGCGTATGGCTGTGGTCGTGGTTAGGGGCCAAGGTGTCCACGGTTGTGCGCAGCACCCGTAGGCCTGTTTCGTTCCATCTAGTCCTCACGGGGACATGCGTGGCTGCTGTGTGCAGGATGATGGTACACCGCTGTACATTGCGGCACAGGAGGAGTTAGCTGAGATACCTCGAGGCTGACTTGTGGCCGGAGCCACACAGGGGAACATACAATGTGACCGGAGTTATTCTGGCGGAGACAGAATAACGGTGCCGAGCGCCGGTTGTGGCGCGACGCACACACGTGTACGCAAGTTACGTAGCTAGCAACTAGTCTAGTGGACGTTGTGCGTAGTAACGTTGCTCCAGGTCTAGAAGCCTCTAGAACCTGGACACGTGGCGGACAAGTGAGCGTAGTCCAGTTGTCCTAGGGATCTCGTGTGAGTGATGTGTCCACGACATATAATGTGTGCCCACATATGGAGTGAATAATGACAAGGAACGCCCGATCCCTGGCGTTGCTGCAGCCATCATTCTCACACTGAGTCACCAACGTCTCCGACGTACATCTATATATCTAACTTGGATTAGACATGGCGCCGAAGAACTCGGAAGCTAAGAACAACAATGTCCGCCCACCCTTCAGCGGGGAGGGGCAGGAAACGGTCGGGGTCGGCCTCCCGCTAACCGGGAGCCCCCCATTACCACGAGACTGCCTTTCCGGCGTCTCAGAGGAGAATTTCTCCTCGCAGTTCCCCACCGCGGGAGCGTGACGAAAATGTCACCTACCGCATGGTGGTGGCGGACACCCCTCGCCGGCAGCGTGAAGCTGTCGCTGCCGAGGAGTCTGCCCCCCAGGGGAACAGGGGCACCGGGACTCGCAACGAGTCCGAGGTTGCCCCGCACCTCATGCCACCCGCCCCAGGGCGACAGGTGGAAGAGGATTCCTCCTCTATGGAGGAGGGGGAGGCTTCACCCTCTCCTAGGAGAGAGGTGACCTCCGGCCAGACGAGGTCCTCGTCTGGCAACACCTCTGTCGGGAGGGCGCTGGCAGGCATGAGCCTCGGCGCGAACCCGACCCCTGCGTCCCAGGACGCAGGTGAGGTTTATGTTGACGGTTGGGGCCAGCTCCCCTTCAAGATCCCGGTGCGTAATGCACCAAATTTTTGCCTTTCGACGGCTGGCGACTCCGCCAGCAGAGTACCCTCCCTGGCGGCTTCGTCCTGACCAAGTTCGCGGTTCAGGCGGTGGCGGCCGAGCTCCCGGAGGACGTCCATTGTCGTTTTTCGCATGTCAGGTTGCGATTCTGATCCGGCTGTATTACTTGGCCGTGAGACAAGGTGTAACTGCTCTCGACATGTATTCGGAGGCTCGCCAGGTGGCAGCGGCCACGGTGGTGGCCAAGCCACCTCGGCCGGCCGAGGAGATGCCAAGGATGCCACCTGTCGTGCCAGTCGGCTGGGGACCTGCGACGGCATCCCCTGGTTCGGCAGCGACATCGACTGCGTCGCAGCAGCTGGCTGCAACTGTGTCGCCCCCGGCGTCGGCGGCGACCTTGCCGGCCGCGGCATCCAAGACTGCAGCACCGGTGGGCGCCCCGTCTTCTCCAGTGGTGGCAGCGACAGCGACAGCGACAGCGACAGCAGCAGCGACAGCGACAGCGGCAGCGACCCCTAGGCGGGCGGAGGGCAAGCGCCAGCCGCCTCCCCACGACACACCCGCCGCTGAGTCGGCACCGTCGGCATCAGCCGACAACACCAACGCCATCACCACCCACCCCCCGCGAAGGCGGGTGCTTCGGCACCCCCATCGCAGTCCCAAGCCCCCGGCAGGGCCGGCAAGGGACCTGCCACGGCCCAGGCCGTGGCAAGGGATCATCCATCTCCCCCAGGGGAGGAGGATGTGGCCATGGAGACAGCCGAGGCACGCATCCCTGGGGATGACGTCGTCTCACTCCGTGAGCCAACCCTTTGGCGCGCAGTCCAGCGCTGCGCCCAGGGTATCCAAGGGGTGGCCAGCGAGAGGCTGGACGACAGGTTGGCTGAACACACCAGCCTGTTGTGTGCGATCATCTATCATTTGCTCGATCAACCCTCGATTGAGCCGATGACCAGGAGGATGTGCGAGGCACTCCTCCCGCCCTGCAGACCTTGCTGCGAGGCAAGAAGATCGGGTGAATCTGGCCACGATGGTGGAGATGGTGCAGACGTTGCACCGGGTGTGCATGCAGCAAGCAAGTATGTATCTCCCCACTTGGTTGCGTGTACAGACAGGTAGCCAGCAGGGGGGGACGTGCAGCAGACAAGCTCATCTAGCAGTGAGGATAGTGATGTTTCTCTCACCCCTACCTTTGAGCAATGGGAGGCAGCTAGGGCACGCAAGAGGCAGGCACAGAGTCAGGGTGTGCAGGGGGGCATGGACATGTCATCTTCACCAGCACATGTTGTGCAGGCACCTAACCCCCCAGTGCAACCAGCCACGCGTAGCAGGCCCTCACAGGTCTCACCTAGCATCCCACACACTGCCAATGCTGCTACATCCCCAGGCAGGTCTTCTTCTCCCTCTCCCTCTTCACCCTCTCAGGACTGGCCAGTCTATAACGAGCATAGGCCAATTGACAGGATTATGGTGAGGGGGCTGCCAGAGGGGTATACTAGGCAGCAGGGTGCTCAGCTTCTTCTCTCTCTCAAGCTCGCTAGGGAGGAGCTGAATATCAAGAACTGGTTTGGGGCACTCATGCAGGGTGATTTCTTCCACCAATCCAATCCCTCCATCCAGCACTTGGTATCCATATATCAGCAAAGATATCCCAGGTGGCAGGATACACAGGGTAGGGAGCCATGGGAGAATTTTCTGCGTGATCTGCATGACCTGCTGTCTGCTCCCACCACTGTTGACATGTACTCTGCGTTTAACTGGGTGAAAACCTATAAGGTAGAAACTCAGAACTATGTAGCAGAGATCAAGAAGTGGGAACTTGCAGTGAAGGCCCACCCCGAGGTTAGCAAGCTAGATCACAAGTGGCTTGTTCATTCCCTGCTCGAGAAGCTTAACCTTGATCGTAACACCTTTGCCATGATCACCACAGGCTTGGCCACCCATTGGGAGTCGATGAAAGAGGCTCTCGATTATGTTAAGCTAGCCCTGGGTCCACTGTGTCAGGACTCAGCCCCTCCCCCCTCTACCTCTTCCCCCCCTGCTGTCAAGCGGGCCCGGGGGGAGGAATCAGATGAGGAGGGTAAGGCCAGGAAGGCCAAGGACAAGCGTCCTGTGACGCTAGGGGAGGTGAAGACTCTTATGAGTCAGTTTGTTAAGAGCCTCAAGGGCAAGGGCAAGGGCAAGGGCAAGGGCAAGGGCAAGGGGCAGGGGAAGGGGAAGGGTAGGTCATCCCCCCCAGGGGGGAACGCTAACAAGTCTTCTGGGGCTGGGTCCTCCACCCCCAAGAAGGATGTGAAATGTGTGCGTTGTGGGCGTCGTGGACACAGCAAGGACAAGTGCCACAAACACAAGGAGCACCTGCGCACCTGGAGGTGCTCTGCCACAAGTGCCTGGGACCGCCTCACGGGGACCCCGCCAAGTGCACCAAGGAGCCGTGGCAGCCCCCTAAATGTAAGTCCTCACACCCTCACACGTGTCATGATGAGTCGTGTCCCCTACACCACCCAATATCCAGCTCCACTGCCCAGGCAGGGACACAGGATGGGAGGATGTTGACAGGATGTCAAGTTAACTCTGTTACCTCTCACTCTCCACCTTCATGCTCAGCTGTCAAGGCTGTAAGCAAGGTTGGCAAAGTGTTGAAGTATTACACAGAAACCTCTGACAGTGAACCCAGGTTCACCTCCTTGATACCCAAGGTGTCCAGGGTCATGACCCAAGCTCTTAGTAACATCAGTTATGAGGAGCTGGCATTGCAACTGCACTTACTGTATGGTCATGAGACATGTGCAGAGGTGGTAGCAGCTGCATTGGGAGGTACGGCACTCAGGAAGGCATGTCAGCTGATCAGAAAACACTGTCAGCACTGCCAAATGTATGCACCTAAACCACCCAAGTGGCATGTAGCTACACCACCTAAGTGCAAGGGCAGAGTGGTCGGGGATGTGTTCCATATTAAGGGACAGCCCTATCTGGCTTTAAAGGACGCATGGTCCAGGTACACAGCAATAGAACCTCTCCCTGGTATGGACAAGTCTCAGTTGCATAGAGCTATATTAATAGCACAAGCCAGGTACTACCCAGTAGAAGCACTGCTGTTAGATCAGCAATTTAGTTGCCTTGCTGGGGCAGAGGGCTGTGAAGCTATAGACCTGGCTGGGCTAGAAGATCATGAGAGACAAGGTATCATTGAGAGGGCAATTAGGTCTATCAAAACCTTGGTAGCCAAAGAAGGTGAGAACCTGTTAGCTGACAGTGGGTCATACGCTGATAGGGCACTGTGGGCTACTAAGATATGCCAGATACTCAATAGACGACCACTCCTGCAGACACCCTATGGTATTATCACACCAGATGGGTTACAGGCTGGGATATACCCACCTGAGGTACTAGCTGTGTACAATGCACAGCGTGCCCACGCTGCCAGCAGATTGGCAGCCAAGGATGCCAAGCATCCACGCCCCTCCTTCAAGGAAGGGGACACAGTTCTCTTCTATAAGGAGTCAGGGCTAGGGAAGGTTGGGACATGGTTAGGCCCAGCCACTATCCTTAAGTTTTCCAGCACAGGCAAGACTGTGCATGTGAAACACAATGACACTGGGCATGTGCACAAGTGCTCACCTCACAGGATTAAATTGTATTACACTCCACTGTCAGACGTGGCAGAGGAGGAAGAGCTGATGGTCGACAGCTCAGTACAGTTGCCTGGTATATCTGGAGTACCCAGTGAGTGGTTGTTTGGAACACACACTGGTGAGTGTGATAGCCACAACACATGTGCACCCCAGGTCACCCTCAGTGAGCCTAGCCAGCCACAGCAGGTTAGACCACCTGTCAACGAGGGCACTAACCAAGAAGGTGGTCAGCAAGACAGCACACCTTCAGCGGTACCAGCTCAACCCATACCTACCGTGTCCAAACATGGGCTAGCAGAAGCGGTCCGCATACTGCAAGCAGCGCATAGAGCCAAAGCTCACACTGCTGCAGGGTCAGCCAAAGTGAGTAGGGCAGGTCACAGCGACAACAATCCAGCTCTAGTCGCGGTTGACACCCAAGCTCAGGTTAGCATCATCAGTGCATTGGCTGTACCACACCTAGAGTTAGAGCCTTCCCCTTGGCAACGGGTGGCTGATTTCTCTGGGCAGGCTAGCTTGACTGTTAAAGGTCAGGTTACCTTAAACATTCTTGGTATCCCCACACCTTTTCAGGTACTGGAAGGATACACAGGAAATGCTTTGTTGGGTGATCCATTTATTTCTTACCCAGGTGTCACCATCTCTTGTGATAGGCTTGAGGTACAGGGCCTGGGTGGGGTGTCACTTGATCATTTTCAGGTACCACTCCAGACTTTGGTTGACACACAGCCAGCCACTGTCAAATTTGTTGCACCAAAGTATGCACCTGGGCACGAGCCACGTGTGGCAGATTTGGTGCACAGTCAGAAACTGCACCCCAAAGCATTTGGATTGGGAAAGTATGATGTTGCAAAAATGTCTCCCCTCTCCTATGAGCAGATTGTCCAGGACTGTCAAACTCAGGAAGGTTTCACTAAGTGGGTTGAAGCTTTTAGAAAGGCTATGGATGAATGGGTGGTTCCAGATCCACGTAGTCCCACCCACACACCTCCAGTCACTCCCTTAGAGCGTAAGCCCAACGGGAGCAAGCACCTAAGACTTAAGTTCGTGTGCAAGCACAAGCAAGCAGCAGATGGCTCTGTCATTTTCCATGCTAGGCCTTGTGTGACTGAGTTTAAGGGATCCACTGATTTGACAGAGGCAGACCTGTATACACCTGGCATTCAGCAAACTTCTCTTAAAATTTTGCTGTCTGTTTTTCTAGGGCACATCAATCAAGGTGATGATTATGTGTGCAAAGCCACTGACATTAAACGTGCATTTCTGAAAGGCTCACCTGAAATAGCTGAGCAAGTTTGGCATGGGAAGGTGTATGTGGTCAACACACCTCAGGTGTGGTCTAAGGATATCCCACAACCATTTCTGAAAGCCAACATAGGAGTGGAAGGTCTGCAATCTGCTCCTAGAATTTTCAGAATGTCAGCTCAAGCTGTGTTTGAGAAGCTAGGTGCTCGGTATGATGACATAGACCCTTGCTTCTTTGTTGTCCCTCACCCTCATGGCATGATCATGTTTGTGTGGCATGGGGATGATCAGCTTATTGCTGGGCCTAGGCAGGCTGTGGATGATTTTATTGCCAACGTGTCTAAGTCTTTTGAGATTGGCAAGCAGCTAGAGCTGGGCACCATTGCTATTAAGTTCTGTGGCACAATGTTGCAGCTTCAGAAGCAAGCAGATCAGTGGGTCTGTGCAATGTACTCTCCATCAGATTACATGCACAGTTGTAAGGAAGTGCTGCAGACTAAAATCAAACCTTGTGACTGTCCCACCATTAGGGGCAAGCTGGGGTGGTTGTGTTCTACTTGTGCACCACACTTGGCAGTAGTCAGCAGGGTTGATGATGCAGTTCTTATGCAGGTAGGCCACAAGGCTATCAACAAGCTCCTGCAGGCTGGTCCACCCCTTATCTTGCATTCCCTGGAACTCTTTAAGCCCATTCACATTCAGGCTATAATGGACAGTTCCATGGAATCACGGCAGATTACTCAACTGCAGGCTAGGGAGGCTGGCTTATTTTTTGTACAAAATGCTGACCAACCCATGTCACTCATCTCATGGTATAGCAGGCTACATAGGCGTAAAGCTGTTAGTAGCAATGCTGCTGAGTGCAGGGCAGTTGTGTCAGCTGTGCTACATGCCAGGTATCTCAATCATGTCCTGGTTTGGTTACAGAAGCAAGCAGGCAGTCAGGCTGGGGTGGTGGCTCACTTGCACACCGACAGTCAATCTCTCCTCAGTTTCCTTGACAACCCTTATGCTGTGCATACTGATTTGGACTGGGTGATCCTGAAACAGGAGTGCACCTACTGGGAGTCTACCAATCATGTGCCGGACAAGGCCAACGCCGCGGATGCGTTGACCAAGGTGCCCCAGCTAGCACCTGAGCAGTACCAACTGCTCTATCACATGATGAACCCCTACGGCAAGCAGGCCAGCCTGCCCCCGCCGGTAGACACCTAGTCCACCCCTCCCCAGGGAGGGTGGCTAGTCTCCCCACCCCTACTATGGGGCAACCCCTGTCAGGGGGTAGGGGTACCCAGACCCGGGCCCAGGCCACGGGGTGTCTTATCATCAGCACTAGCTCCTGGGGAGGAGCTGAACCTGTATGCCTTGTAAGCCCTGTTTTATGGTGAATAAATTGAGTCTCTTTGACTTTGTCTCTCTCATGGAATTTCGTTAGCTCATCTCTTGGGAGGTGAGCTGTCAATCCTTCACAAGTGTGTCATTGTGTCAGTCATGGTGACAGTACTTGTACATGGCATTGTTATGTGGCTGGGTCATGTTCATGGTTACCTTGTACATGTGCATGTGCATGTGCATGTAACGTGTGACAGTCTTAGTCTTGTGACTGTGCCTGTTGTGTCTTATGCTGCCATCTGGTCCCAGGACCTGTGGTAGGGTGATGGGCAGTCCACCCATTCGCCATGTGCAAATCAAGTGGAGAACCAGTTCCCACTTGTCAGTTGCCTGTGCTTACCACCATGTGGCACTCACAGGTATCTGGCTGCTCTGGCCCAGGTCAGCAGTGGCAAAACATCAGGTCCTAAGCACCTGGGGAAGACCTCTGGTTTCACTAGAGTCATCCCATTGGTTTTTGGGAAGTGGATGTTGCATGGGGTTCCATCCACAAGTGGCAATCAAGCCCCCCTTTTTCTACCATCTGCAGTGACAGATGCCAGGGAAATGACGACAATTCGCTCCTTCAAAGATGGAAACTGGGCACTCCTTATATGCTGTGACATGTGACTTGCATGACGTCCTGTGTGACGAATGGCCGCAGTACCTCATTTATGTTTTCCCCACTATTGAGGGGGAGGAACCCCCGTAGTGCTTGGCAGGGTTAAATCAGCAGTCAGCATCAGTATAGTCCGTTTCTGGGGCCCTTCTCTAATCCAGTTGTGACTGTATGGGCTCTGGTTGCCTTGCAACGGTTGGTAGGTCAGACTTGGAGCATGTTCCAATCTGAAAGAAAACATAATGGGAGTTAGCTGAGATACCTCGAGGCTGACTTGTGGCCGGAGCCACACAGGGGAACATACAGTGTGACCGGAGTTATTCTGGCGGAGACAGAATAACGGTGCCGAGCGCCGGTTGTGGCGCGACGCACACACGTGTACGCAAGTTACGTAGCTAGCAACTAGTCTAGTGGACGTTGTGCGTAGTAACGTTGCTCCAGGTCTAGAAGCCTCTAGAACCTGGACACGTGGCGGACAAGTGAGCGTAGTCCAGTTGTCCTAGGGATCTCGTGTGAGTGATGTGTCCACGACATATAATGTGTGCCCACATATGGAGTGAATAATGACAAGGAACGCCCGATCCCTGGCGTTGCTGCAGCCATCATTCTCACACTGAGTCACCAACGTCTCCGACGTACATCTATATATCTTAATGAAGGGCCACCTGGAGGTCATGAAGCACCTGGTTGCGAGCGGTGCTGTCTCATGGACTACCGATCTCACGTTCACTGCCGTACTCAGGGCGAGGAATCCGAGAGATAACATGCGCATGACCTGGTTGTGCCGTATAGTTATTTAAATACTACTTAACCCTTAGTCCGCTAACCCCCCGACCTGTCGGGGGGTTTGACTAACGGTCGAATTTCGCGCCGCGCCGCATTGAAGCGCCGCGCCACTTGTGACGGAGGACAGTTGTCCGGTGGGTCCGGGAACACTTAGGGACGAAGGTGATGCATAGGTTTGGGGGTAATATTCGCCATAGCCTGGTTATTACAACGTGCATTGAGAATGTATCACGTGACTTTGGCGGGAAATTTTCGCTCGCGCGCGCGCGTAATGAGATATGGCAACCAACGTGCCGCTGTCACGAAATTTTTGCGTCTCGCGGCTCGAAACGGTTCAGAATGTCGCTCAGAATGACGATGCATGATTTTCGTAGGTCAGGCACGGCCAGATTTATAGGGTTGGGAAAATACAGGTAGGAAAATAGAACTATCCTGGTCGTCAGTTCCAGACGATTCATAGCTTACCATAGGTCGATTTTCTCCCTATGGCCGGGCAATCTGCGCCAGCCCGGGCATCCAGTTTGGGTAAGGGACGTCAGCTGCAGCGATTGCTGAGAATGCGGACTAGTTTAGTGGCCATCTTTGCACGGAACATCAACCTGGTAGTTATGGCGGATCATGTAGTATGCGGCTATGGCGGCCTTTGCCTGTAGAGCATCAGTATGTGTGAGATATGAGGGTCCCGGCCAGCGGAGTCCGGGTAGGGCATGAACGAGCCAGGTACGACAGCGTATTTGCGTGTTGTTTGCAGCGGAATGCGTATCCCATGCATTATAAATGACGATTTTATGCATGCATATTTCAGCAAGCTTCCATGCCTGTTGTAAAGAGTGGTATTAGCCCTGAAAGTGCCCAGTTTATGGCATTTCTTTGGAGTTTATCACTCCATCAGTGCAGGTAGGCAACGTGTTTGTATTCCAGCACTTTTGGCAGCCTTTGATGGCTTGTTATAATGCATTACTGTGTTGCATGTCATAGATAGCTGTTTACAAGCGCGTAATCCACACACATGTATGAGCACGTTATATAGGGGTATTGGATTATCCGGGTGGTCTGACCCAAGGAAACCACCATTGGACTATCCAACTAAGTTGTCCAATGTTGGTATTGAGATTCCCTACCCTTCCTGGGAAGTTAGGGGGGGGTAGACTTTTCCTTGGGAAAAAAAGATCGTCATTTGGCCAACTTTGAGTAGAGCTATCATCCAAATGCTTTGATAAACCCGTGGTATTGTTGCATATTCTGAAAGCCCTTGAAGTGTAGATACTCCTAGCATCTTGGTTGGGGGTATTTGGAGTTGTGGCCTGTGAGTTATGATTTTTTTCATTTTCAGGGGTATGAAAGTGCCAAAAATGGGTCAGCGGACTAAGGGTTAATTGTACACCGGCCTGTGAGATCATTTTCCCGCCCTTCCCCCCTCCCCCCTTCTCTTGTGGCAACGGGTGAGGAGCGGCCGAATCCATGGACCCGAGTTACATGCGGCCAGGTGCCTCCATTTGCTGAACCTTTTCACTACCAGGCCTTCTAAAGGTGATCTGAACAGGTGTCTGGCCCGCGTTTTCGGGCCTTCCCCATCCTGACCGCCTGGCTGTCCTGAGGGCCATTTGTTTGCTGGGAGGCATGTGCAGTGCGTTCAGCCTGTCCGTGCCATGCTGGCCGCAGCAACTGCCTGGAATGTTTGCTGATGTTCCTCATGGCATGACTCTCTCACAAGGATCACACGGCTCATCCCCAGCCACATCAGTAAAGCCCCGCTCTTCGTGGTTGTACTGATGCCCTTGTTTACTGCAGCGATGTTAGCTAGGGTGGAGGCAACTTGGACGTTGTAATTGGCGGTACTTTAGTTAGCCAACAAAGTGGTGGAAAGGCAGGCACAAACGTGGGGCCGCTGGCAGGCTCATGATTTAGGCTGTGGCCATGATCAGGGGCCGTGAGGTCCATGGGTGCGCGCATGGCGCGTAGGCCTGTTTCATTCACTGCTGACACATCCCCCCGATTAGTGGGTTCTCACCTTCCATCTGGTCCTCGTGGGGACGTGCCTGGCTGCTGCTTGCAGGATGACTGGACCCCGCTGCATATTGCGGCATCTAAGGGCCACCTGGAGGTCGTGGAGCACCTGGTCGCAAGCGGTGCGACCAAGGAGGCGAAGACCAAGGTCAGCTTTTCCTTGACCCTGATGGCCGCAAGCGGATGTGCTTCGACGCACAGTTTTGGTCTATATGTGCAATGCAATCATGTTGTAGGGTACGGTGCAGCGGGCTTTACCACAGACGGTGTCAGGCTCGCTTCCAACTTCACGGGGTGCTCTTGCGATCCCAGCACTGGGCACGCTGCCAGTGGGATTTTGCAATGTTGACGAGCTGTGCATCCATGGGATGCCTGTTGCCCATGATGAGGTGCATAGCTCTGCCGGGCAGGAGTCGTAGCTACTGGAATCTGGATCACGGACTACCGATCTCACTTTCACTACCTTACTCAGGGCAAGGAATATTTCGAGAGATAACATGCGTATGACCTGGTTGTGGAGGATAGTTTTTCCAATAGCCCTTGCACACCGGCCTGTGAGATCATGTTCCCCGCCCCTCCCCCCTTCTCTTGTGGCAATGAGTAAGGAGTGGCCGAATCCATGGACCCGAGGTGCGCAGTGAGATGGCTCCATTTCCTGAACCTTTTCACCACCAATCTTAATGGGCTTCTGGCCCGCGTTTTCTGGCCTTCCCAAATATCCTGACTGCCTGCCTGTCCTGAGGGCCATTTGTTTGCTGGGAGGCATATGTCGTGCGTTCAGCTTGTTGGTGCCATGCTGCCAGCACTGCCTGGGATGTTTGCTGTTGTTCTTGATGGCTCGAATCTCTCACCACACGGGTCATGCGGCTCATCCCCAGCCACATCAGTAAAGCCTCGTCCTCCGTGGTCGTATGGATGCCCTTGTTTTCTGCAGCGTTGTTAGTTAGGGTGGAGGCTACGTTGATGTGGTGATTGGTGGTACTTTGGTAAATTTACAGAGCCCTGCAAAGGCAGGCACAACTTGTGTGCGCCTCTTGCAGGTCATCCCTCGAGCGTATGGCTGTGGTCGTGGTTAGGAGGCCAAGGTGTCCATGGTTGTGCGCAGCACCCGTAGGCCTGTTTCGTTCCACTAGAGACACATCTCTTCCCTTACAGGATTTCCCTGTTCCATCTAGTCCTCACGGGGAAATGCGTGGCTGCTGTGTGCAGGATGTCTGGACCCCGCTGCATATTGCGGCACAGGAGGGCCACCTGGAGGTCGTGAAGCACCTGGTTGCGAGCGGTGCTGACAAGGAGGCGAAGACCAAGGTCAGCTTTTCCTTCAATTTGATGGCCGCAAGCAGATGTGCTTCCACGCACAGTTTTGGTCTATACGTGCAATGCAATCATGTTGTAGGGTGTGCAGCGGGCTTTGCCACAGAGGGTGTCAGGCTCGCTTCCAAGTTAACGGGGTGCTGTTACGTTCCCAGCACTGAGTACGCTGCCTGTGGGATTTTGTGCTGTTGACAAGCTGCACCCCATGGGATGCCTGCTGCCTCCCATGAGGTGGATGGCTCTGCCAGGCAGGAATCGCGGCTACTGGAATCTGGATCACGGACTACCGATCTGAGTTTCACTACCTTACTCAGGGCGAGGAATCCATGAGATGACATGCGTATGACATGGTGGCAAATAGTTTTTCCAATAGCCCTTGCACACCCTGTGAGATCACATTCCCCGCCCCTCCCCCCTTCTCTTGTGGCAATGAGTAAGGAGCGGCCGAATCCATGGACCCGAGGTGCGCAGTGAGATGTTTCCATTTCCTGAACATTTTCACCACCAATCTGAATGGGGTTCTGGCCCGCGTTTTCTGGCCTTCCCAATCCTGACCGCCTGCCTGTCCGTAGGGCCATTTGTTTGCTGGGAGGCATATGTCGTGCGTTCAGCCTGTTGGTGCCATGCTACCAGCAGCTCCTGCCTGGGATGTTTTCTGTTGTTCTTGATGGCTCGAATCTCTCAAACGGATCATGCGGCTCATCCCCAGCCACATCAGTAAAGCCCCGCTCTTTGTGGTTGTACGAATGCCCTTGTTTTCTGCAGCGTTGTTAGTTAGGGTGGAGGCTACTTGGACGTTGTAATTGGCGGTACTTTAGTTAGCCTGCAAAGCGGTGGAAGGGCAGGCACAACTGTGGGGCTGCTGGCAGGCTCATGAGTAAGGCTGTGGCCATGATCAGGGGCCATGAGGTCCATGGGTGTGCGCATGACGCGTAGGTCTGTTTAATTCACTGCAGCCACATCTCCCCGCTTAGTGGGTTCTCACATTCCATCTGGTCCTCACGGGGACATGCCTGGCTGCTGCGTGCAGAATGACTGGACCCCGCTGTACATGGCGGCACAGAATGGCCACCTGGAGGTCGTGAAGCACCTGGTTGCGAGCGGTGCGAACAAGGAGGTGCAGGTCAGCTTTTCCTTAACCCTAATGGCCGCCAGCGGATGCGTTTCAGCACACAGTTTTGGTACATGTGCAGCGCAATGATGCTGTAGGGTGGGCAAAGGGCTTTACCACTTATGGTGTCAGGCTTGCTACCCACTGCACGGGGCGCTATTACGTTCCCAGCACTGGGCACCCTGCCAGTGGGAAATTGTTATGTTGACGAGCTGTGCACCCCATGGGATGCCTGCTGCCCATGAGGTGGATGGCTCTGCCCGGCAGGAATCGTGCATGGCCACAGGAATCTGGATCACGGACGACCAATCTCACTTTCACTACCGTACTCAGGGCCAGCAATTCGAGAGATAACAAGCATATGACCTGGTTGTGCCGTATAGTTTTCAAATACTTCTTAAGGTGAGGGTCCTATGCCAGACCCCCCAAAACCATAATATGGAATAACATGCAAAGCTGGCCTTGGGGCACCCAAACTATGATTTTGCCATGTAAATGGGATGTGTGGGGGTCCATCCCACCCACTGATGGGGGGTATATACCCCTTTTAGTGACCGGTATTACGCAAAAACGGACAAAAGACGCTACTCTAGGGGCATATCCCCTAGGACAATGGGGGCACAATTACTCATGTTTCAATATATTCCCATATAAAATCGTATATGGTGAGGTTGCCTACCTAATTGGAGCCCCGGAATGATGAGTATTATTGAAGTTATTAATTTTCACCTAAAAACCGTACTTTTTAAGGCTGAAAAGAATAAATCAAATCCAAAACACATATTTAGAGCCTGGGGAGATATACACAAATACTACACATATCGACAATTAATGCCACAAAATCTGAGCTCATTCTGAGTACAAACGTAGAAGTTATAGCGTTTGGCAGTTTGCCACCTGTGCAGACGCTAAGGAAGGCAATAGTGAGTATTAAGGCACACTAACACTTGGACCTATGCCATCCAAAAGGCTCCTGACCATGCCCAATTTGACCACAATGTACAAGGAGGTGGCTGGGCACGTCATGTGCCCTTGCCTTACAGGGGTCACCCGCAGTATCGCAACAAGAATCGCAACTCAAAAAAAAAAAAATTATCATCCACTTCGATTAAGGGCAGGTATGGGCACACCATGGCACCTTCACTTTTCAAAAGTGATGTTTGGATGAAAAATGGGAGCGTGCTCGAGTATCGCAACACCCAGTTCCGCAACTGAAAACCCACCAATTCTAGAGTTCCGCAATGCAACAGAATCGCAACAAACCTGGCAAGTATACCAAAAGTACGCCGTACACGTGCGCCGGAAGGAATAAATTGTCGCCAATCGGCGTGCAGGATCCGATATGTGCTTGCAATAGTTAACGCCGTTGACGATTGATTTGCCGCGCGGTGTTCAGTTCAGTTCAGTGGGATTCATCGCGCGGAAGTCAGTGCAATAATGAACAAAAACAAAAGTGTGCCGCCTCTTCATTGAATAATCAACGACCTATAATTAGTCTACAACCACTAACCTTTCGTTATCAAACAGTTCCCTAATCATCACGCGCGTCATCGTCTCGTCATTGCGCGTCATTACCCCGTCATTGTCCCGCCGACATTACACAGCTATGGTCTTGAGGTATAGTCGGCGCCGTGGCATGTTAAACAAACTGCGTTGTTTCATTCACAGTGTGGTTTCATTATGTCGCTCTTTCGAACGGGGATGCATTAGGCAACAATACTGGACAGATTCTGAAAGAGGGTGTGTTTGTGAAGTGGGGATGGCAGCGGCCCAGCATTTGCTGGCCGTGCGGGTGCAACTTTGAGGCGACTACATATATCGCCCTGAACCGTCTTTGTTAAAGCGGTGAGACAGTCCAGTGTTACAGTCCGGCCGCAGGCCGGGCAAGGGAAATGCTGTGTTCACCATGATGCTGCGGGCCGAGGATGGGTGGCTGCATGGAAACGTGAATGCTTGCATCGAATGGATGGCGGTGTCTGCATGCATGGATTGCACGTGAATGTTCGCAGGATGGGTGGTAATTGCATGGATGCTCGCAGGATGGGTGCTAATTACACGAATCGATATTGCATTAATGCTTGCAGGGATGGATGGTGTTTGCATGCGTGGATACGTGAATGCTTGCAGGGATGGATGGTGTTTGCATGCATGGATACGTGAATGCTTGCAGGGATGGGTGGTGTTTGCATGCATGGATACGTAAATGCTTGCAGGGATGGATGGTGTTTGCATGCATGAATGTGTGAATGCTTGCATGGGTGGATGGTGTTTGCATGCATGGATGGGTGGTGTTTGCATGCATGGATACCTGAAAGCTTGGGGTGGATGGTGTTTGCATGCATGGATACGTGAATGCTTGCATGGGTGGATGGTGTTTGCATGCATGGATGCGTGAATGCTTGCACGGATGGGTGGTGTTTGCATGCATGGATACGTGAATGCTTGCCTGGGTGGATGGTGTTTGCATGCATGGATACGTGAATGCTTGCACGGATGGGTGGTGTTTGCATGCATGGATACGTGAATGCTAGCATGGATGGATGGTGTTTGCATGCATGAATGTGTGAATGCTTGGGGTGGATGGTGTTTGCATGCATGGATACGTGAATGCTTGCGTGGATGGATGGTGTTTGCATGCATGGATGCGTGAATGCTTGCAGGGATGGAAGTGATTGCATGCATGGATACGCGAATGCATGCATGAATGCGACCGAGGACAGTGTAAGCACCTTTTAGGGATTAATATAGTGGTGAATATGGGCAGGCCCCCTGACCCATGTGAGTTATACATGTATTCAAGGAGACAACGATTCCAGTCCATGGCAGGATATATAAAGGATACCAACCCCAAGTCGGTGGGGGTATGCATGTGACCCAATTCAGTACAAGTGTAATAACAGTGATTCGGGCCGTGGTGTCAGCAACCCTGTCACTCAAGGTTACATTATAGATACTCATTCCATCTCCGCCTCCACATCATTGAGGATGTAATATACGCGACAACTATTAATGTTCGCATGGCGGTCACGCGACGCCTGATCAACGCGTAGCGTCTGCGTGTCGTAATTTAATTTTTTAATATTAATGCACAGTCACCATTTTACCGCGTGCTGGCCTGCACTTAGCCCTTGGATGACCAGTGTGTAACTCTACCCCTAATTATGGCTGGTTGCACCTTGCATGATAATGTCCAGAAACCAGCCTGATAACAATCTAGTGTCCATACTGGGACCAAAGCACACGCATATAGGGAGTTACTTCGGGGTCATGTCATTAGTCATGTTGCAATGTCCTATATGTCCTATGGGTGCTAAATACAGCACTAATCTCAGGGGGGTGCACGGGTGCGATAAAAAAGACACTTACAATGCAATGTTAAGTGATAATGCAATATTGGACGTCTTCACAAACCAAGGCCCAAATGCACACGTAGCAAGGGGGTGCAAGGGGCGGTGTTACCCATGCATCCAGAACATGAGAAATGACCTCCATTTGCATGCCTAGGATGAAAATATACAAACACTGCATCGAACTTCTTTTCTACGTCAGCAAGGCACTGGGGCCTCCATAGATGTTGCACGGACTGCACAACTGCACAGGCGTCCTTTACTAGCAAAGCCAAAAGGCTGACAAAAAACTGGCCATGATACCATCTTTCCTGAAGAATTTAGGCAATAGAAACCATCGTGCTACCATCTACAACTCCTTTAGATGTTAAATCAATCGTCATTCTAGAAAATTAGGTACAGACGCAGCTAATCATGAACAAAACTGATGAAAATCTTACGACGACGGTTGTACAAAACCACAACCACAAACTAGTACACAGGAGTAGTAAGTTAGCGAACTTAACACCACAAACCTTCAACAACGTGTCCGAGATTACTTACCGAATGATATAACGACTTTACCTTGTTGACGGTATCCGCAGGTACACTAAACTGCGCCATGCCGAAACCGCAAAAAGAAGGCTAGCGGAAAGCTAGCAATCTCATGACAGAAAGGCAATCTCATCACGGCGTCGAGACTTTCCTGGCCCTGAACGATGATGAAATACGCGAAATACATCATACGAAAACTACTGGTTGCGAAAAATTCAATGATACAGAAGCTAATAACAAGTGCTGCCTTTCATCGTCACCCCCGTGATGATTAACGCGTGTAGACGCAGTAAAAACCAGCCCGAGATAATGTGCGCATAATTAGATGTTGCGCGACTGCGGCTATAGCATTTTTCTGACGCCGCTCATTTCAGTTCGGTTGATTCTTCGCGCCGGTCAGCCAAGGAGTGACATACTTCACGTCGGGGTGTATCTTTAGTTGCGATACCACGCGTTTGCCGTTTCGCAACTTTTCGTCCAAATCGGTCCTCGCAAGAATCGCAACAAAAGTGTTTTTTGGTCCTCCTGGAAAGTTGCGTAGTTGCGATTCTTGTTGCGATACTGCGGGTGACCCCTGTACCTCGACACGGGCAACGTGTTGCGTGTGTGCACAACAATGAGGCAGGTAGCTCTACATGCCTAGCCAACACTTCTTATGCATATTCCAAGTTTATGGTGTGGGCATCATCCCAAAACCAAGCTGTCCGAATTCAAACACACCCTGGAAAGCCATATCCACTAATTGCCCAACCAAGGGTAACAACAGACAGTCCACAGAGAAAGCATAAGTATCATACATGCTGCTTGCCAAGGCTTCTTACCATGGTTACCTTGCCTTGCTAGCATATGAATTAGGGCTCTCCCATTTTAGTGGGAGAAAGGCCAACAAGACGACGATAATAACCCCTACCTACGTGCAGTTCCACCCATGCAGTATGCCCCTCAGAACAACCACTGCCACCTTTCTTTCCAGCGCAATTGTTTGCCAAGAAACAACCTCAAGCTTGTGAGCCTCTAACCACAATGAAGCCGCTGCTAAGAAAGGCTGCGTCAATATTCACACAAAACTGAGTGCTGTTAGCAATCTCCTTCCAAGAAAGCACTCAGCAAATCCCTGACAACTTGACGGCATGCCACGGCTCACGCTTTGACACGTCCCAGCCATGCAACGTACATACAAAACACTAAAAGGTGCCAGAAATCTGGCGATGCGCAGCACGGAATGGCATTCTACCTGGCGCTAACTGCACGGAAAGAAGCCGAAAACTTGCGTTGATAACCCATAAAGGAAGCGAAGCATCCATAGGGTGACGCTGAGCGCACGATCGTACCATTACCGGCGTTGTCCTTCGCCCAGCGGCGCCGGAAAGAACAACCTTCCATGGAATAATAAGACGCGCATCCCGCGAGCCTGGAGAGTGTCTTACCGATCATGAAGGAAATCTTGCCGAAACCCAGCAATTTTTTTAAAGCTTTACCAATAACAATGTAAACGCATCCTTGACGCTAGGTAAAGCCCATAAAACCTGACAATCACCGCCGCAAGCGTGCATTCTAATTTATTCATCTCGACGAAAACTTCAGATTCAGACCCCCGTGGCGATGGTCATCAATAAAATCATCGACACTGCAAAAAACGCGAACTCCGCTAATAATGAAGTAATATCATAAACTTGTCGTCTTTAAGATTAGCACAGTTTCTCTGCATTCCGCGAGCTATCTTTTTCTACTCTGCCTGAAAGCACGTCGCCAATGATGGCCAGCTCCGGTAGGGGTGCGCGCACCGTGCACCACTTTTTCACGGTACGGACGGGTACCGCGAATTTTTTCGGCGCCAAAAAATTCGCGCCGGGACCGTCACCTTAATCGCACACCGGCCTGTGATATGATGTTTCCCGCCTTTCACCCCTCCCCCCTTCTCTTGTGGCAATGAGTGAGGAACGGCCGAATCCATGGACCCAAGTTACCTGCGGTGAGGTGCCTCCATTTCCTGAACCTTTTCACTACCAGGCCTTCTAAAGGTGATCTGAACAGGTGTCTGGCCCGCGTTTTCGGGCCTTCCCCATCCTGACCGCCTGGCTGTCCTGAGGGCCATTTGTTTGCTGGGAGGCCTAGGTAGTGCATTCAGCCTGTCCGTGCATGCTGGCCGCAGCAACTGCCTGGAATGTTTGCTGATGTTCCTAATGGCATGCCTCTCTCACAAGGATCACACGGCTCATCCCCAGCCACATCAGTAAAACCGTGCTCTTCGAGGTTTGTCCCATGCCCTTGTTTTCTGCAGGGATGTTAGTTAGGGTGGAGGCTACTTGGACGTTCTAATTGGCGGTACTTTAGTTAGCCTGCAAAGCGGTGGAAGGGCAGGTGCAACTGTGGGGCCGCTGGCAGGCTCATGAGTTCGGCTGTGGCCATGATCAGGGGCCATGAGGTCCATGGGTGTGCGCATGGCGCGTAAGTGTGTTTAATTCCCTGCAGCCACATCTCCCCGCTTAGTGGGTTCTCACGTTCCATCTGGTCCCCACGGGGACATGCGTGTCTGCTGTGTGCAGGATGTCTGGACCCCGCTGCATATTGCGGCATGTATGGGCCACCTGGAGGTCGTGAAGCACCTGGTTGCGAGCGGTGCTGACAAGGAGGCGAAGGCCAAGGTCAGCTTTTCCTTTAGTCTGATCGCCGCAAGCGGATGTGCTTCCACGCTCGAGTTTGGGTCTATATGTGCAACACAATCATGCTGTAGGGTGTGCAGCAGGCTCTGCCACAGACGGTGTCAGGCTTGCTTCCAACTTGACGGGGTGCTGTTACGTTCCCAACACTGGGCACCCTGCCAGTGGGAAGTCGTGATGTTGACGAGCTGTGCACCCCATGGGATGCCTGCTGCCTGGCATGAGGTGGATGGCTCTGCCAGGCAGGAATCATGGCTACTGGAATCTGGATCACGGACTACCGATCTTACTTTCACGACCTTCCTCAGGGCGAGGAATCCGAGAGATAACATGTGTATGACCTGGCTGTGCCGTATAGTTTTCAAATACTACTTAATCGCACACCGGCCTGTGAGATGATGTTCCCCGCCCTTCCTTCCTCCCCCTCTTCTCTTCTTGTGGCAACGGGTGAGGACCGGCCGAATCTATTGACCCGAGTTGCATGCGAAGAGGTGCCTCCATTCCACTGAACCTTTTCACTACCAGGCCTTCTAAAGGTGATCTGAACAGGTGTCTGGCCCGCGTTTTCGGGGCTTCCCAAACCTGACCGCCTGCCTGTCCGTAGGGCCATTTGTTTGCTGGGAGGCCTAGGTAGTGCATTCAGCCTGTCCGTGCAAGTGATGCTGCCAGCAGCAAGTGCCTGGGATCTTTGATGATGTTCTTAATGGCCCGATTCTCTCTCATGAGTCACGCAGCTCTGTCGTCCGTGCATGGTTGTAACGATGCCCTTGTTTTGGGCAGTGATGTTATTGAAGATGGAGGGTTCTTGGACACTGTGATTGGCTGTACTTGGGACGCGACACACCCGAATTTTTTCGCGCCAACAAATTCGCGCCGGTATCGTCGGTACCCCCAGACCGTGAAATTTTGATGCACAATGCGCACACCTCGTGTGGAGGTGGCAATGGCGACGCGCGTTCCGTAAGTACTTGCCTAATCGGCCTATAGAGCCAAGCGTAAAAATTAGTCCGATGGTTTAAAACGATGTTCTAGTATGAAGTTTCATCGCCAGGTGTCCTCTATCTGACAAGTCGCCGCATTTCTTCATACTGGAGGGGATTCATAAGATCTGAAAGAATTTTTTTTACTCATTTGAAGGCTTGTGAAATTGAGCAAACACTTATGAATCCCCTCCAGATTTGGACGGGTGTCTAATCCGAAAATCTTGCCGCAATAAAAAATTAAGAATGCGTGCCTGCGACGGTTAGTTTCGCAGGTCATATTATGCAGGAAAAAGCGATTAGAGTTGCAAAAGAAAGGTATCTTGCTTGATGCGTTATGCAGATTATATTGCATAAAGAAAGGCTCTTCTTTATTTCTTTACGTTGTTGTCGTTGTTGCATAATTCGTTTTCGTTGCTCATATATTCTGTTGCGCTTGGCACCTTCATCAGTCTTGCTGAATATCCTACGTGGACATGCATTCCGTGTAGTTCAGTGCATGCCGCGTGTTAGATACTTCTAGAATCCTCTAGGAGGTACCAAGGCAGATGCGCATACATGATAGGCCGATAGTCGGCTCAGTCCTATTGACAGGACTACACCGGCCCTTGACCAGCCGGTGACGTGGAGGCCTGGGAGACGCCCACATATTCTACGTGGCGTTATCCCATTGGCGAGTACTAGTGAAGTACAGCCATTGGCCCAATACTACAATAAAGTATATTGTAGTAATCTGTACAAGATCCTCTATCTCTGAGGACCCATGTGGACCCTAGATGGGTCTCCAACCAACTCCAGCCATTCTTTCCCTTGTGAAAGTGATAAGGCTTAGATGTATTCATTGATGTTCGGCCGCACCTGGCCAGTTCACTTTCACATGTGAGGGCAATGGGGACTCACTTGGGTCTTATGGAGCTTGCATCTCATCATTGCATGGTTGGTGTAACCTGCTGTAGGGAAAACCCAAATCTGAAGGAAAACCTCTTATGACACTTGAGCTCCCAAGAAAACCAGCATTTGATTGAAAACAATGAGTAGAGCCCCTGCCAAAGGCAGGTTTAAGTAGTCATCTCGTCTCCCTCGCATGCAGGAGCAAGAGCCCCCCAAGGGTGGGATGGGTGGGAAGAAACAATTACGGGTCACAACCCGCCGACCATGCTTATCAAGCCTACCGTCAAAATGGAAAACGGCAAAACCAGAAATATCCTAACGCTGACAATTTAATAATTCAGCCAGCCAGCTCATCTGTCACACGTCTGAGCTGTCAGGCCATGTGTACTCTTCGAATGCAACCCTGAACACACTACCCAACCAAGCAGCACACCAATCAATTGGTGAGTGCTGGTTACATTAGATTTTATTACAGCTTTTTGACGCAACTTCCGTCAGCATTCCACACATGGCCGGCCGTTCAAACAAACGGCGCCTGACTTACAAAAGGCAAAGCTAGTTGCCAGTAGGATTCCCCGGTAAACAACAAGTCGTCCCCATTCGTCTAACAAGCCTCTCTGCATGTACAGCCACAAGGTTGTGGCGGCCCTTTCTTTCCCGCATTCTGTTTAATAAACTATTTTCAGAGAAATCCGATTATGACACTTGAGCTCCCAAGAAAACCAGCATTTGATTGAAAACAATGAGTAGAGCCCCTGCCAAAGGCAGGTTTAAGTAGTCATCTCGTCTCCCTCGCATGCAGGAGCAAGAGCCCCCCGATCCACCCCAGTCCCTGGCGCCATTGCCCTCCTCCCCCGCACTGTCGCCGTTCAGGAAACAAAACTTGATAGGATCACTGTTGCCCCAATAACAGTGAACAAAGAAAAGAAGAAGAATCCCCCCCCCTCTTCGAGGCAGCCTCGAGGGTAGCCGCTTCCATAAAAAGACCACAAAGTGGGGCGTGTCGCAACATCTCCTTCATGGCGACTCAGCCCGCACAAGGCTATAATAACCCCCTAAGGGGCCCGACGATAAAAGGTTAGCGAATCCGCGGAGCCGCCTCAGCAAAATATTATTCCAGATAAAAACCCAGAAAATTCGCATTCCGACGCCACCAGGGTTTGAACCGCTACCTGCCGGGTGCTGAGCAGGGAGAGACGACAAGGCCAGGCACTGCCACTGCCAGCCGAGACGCCTTTCCGATACTCGGTTCCTTTTGTGGGAATTTTGCAAATATATTTTCTTCCGGAACGCAAGAAATTAGCCGGCCGCGCGTCACCCTTATATCCCTCGCTGGCCCATAACAAAAAAGGGCCGCGCACCAAGCCGAAGGCAGCGCCATGCAGCGCCCTAGGCTGTGGGCCGCTGACTGACTACCAGCGCAGTCTCATGGAATCCAATTAATCTATTGACCTTCGCACAGTTTCCGCATTAGCTGCGGACTTCTTAGTCGACATGATTGGCTCCGCTGCTGGAATTACCAGCAGCCGGGGCGGGGCGCCCAGCCCACTTTCTATGACCACCGAGACGCTGCCCAGCAAGGTGCCAACCAGAACCACTTGGCACATTGGTAACGCGAAATTTCCGTTCCGTTCAAACCGCCCCTACCTGCCGTGAAGTCGCAAAGCCCGCGACTTCATAGCAGGCAAGGACGGGGTCTTTGCCTAATTTTCTTTAGCCCCGCCGCCATAGCAGCGAGGCCGCTCATACTGCTTCAGTGAGCACATTCAAAGAAACAATTACGGGTCACAACCCGCCGACCATGCTTATCAAGCCTACCGTCAAAATGGAAAACGGCAAAACCAGAAATATCCTAACGCTGACAATTTAATAATTCAGCCAGCCAGCTCATCTGTCACACGTCTGAGCTGTCAGGCCATGTGTACTCTTCGAATGCAACCCTGAACACACTACCCAACCAAGCAGCACACCAATCAATTGGTGAGTGCTGGTTACATCAGATTTTATTACAGCTTTTTGACGCAACTTCCGTCAGCATTCCACACATGGCCGGCCGTTCAAACAAACGGCGCCTGACTTACAAAAGGCAAAGCTAGTTGCCAGTAGGATTCCCCGGTAAACAACAAGTCGTCCCCATTCGTCTAACAAGCCTCTCTGCATGTACAGCCACAAGGTTGTGGCGGCCCTTTCTTTCCCGCATTCTGTTTAATAAACTATTTTCAGAGAAATCCGATTCTCCAGAGAGGATAAAACCTCCAGGGGGATAAAAACCTACAGGAGGAGCATTAGGCTCAGGCTCCCAGATTACTCCTCATGACAAGGGTTTCCCAGCCATCATGGACCGCAGCAACTGGTACCCATTAAGGGCCAGTCGTGGAAGCTTGGTCATAGCATCAGCAGGATTTGAATGTCCTGGCAGATGTATGGTTATACAGTGGCTGGACAAATCCTTTGCCACAAGGTAGTCCAAGTCAGTAGTAGTGGCCCTCTCATTCTTGATAAAAGAGACCACGGGCTTATTATCACAATAAACCCTGACATCAATCACAGGTTGAGGTCTTATCTGACTCAGACACCATAAGAGTAGCTCTCTTATGTACATGGCATCGCGAATGCACATGGCGTATGCCCTGCACTCAGCGGTGTCAATGCCAGCAAACCGCCTCCTCTGAAGGTTACTGGACCAGTATACCAACGAGGGCTGTTTGCCTTCATTCCTGATGGTGATCAGGCATCCGGCTCTGGCACCAATCTTGTTGGCAGATCTAGACTCTTGGCTAGCATCTGTGTAGGCATCTATGATGATGCGCCCATGCCAGTCTACACCGGACAACACCAAGTCAGGAGATTCATTGAGGCAGCTCTCCAGGCGCCTCCTTCCTTCTCCTACAACAACAGAGTCTGGCATCCTACTCTGTACTGCCAGGTCAGGGTTAGTTGTGGCAGCCAGCCAACCCAGTTGACCTTAAACCGTAGGGGCATTCTCCTCAGTTACTCTCTTGGGCAACTGAGTTATTACTTTTTCTTTATACCCCTTCGCCGATTGCAGCTTAAGATGCCATCCTTTGTCATCTTGGAAAAGGGTACAGCCAATGCCACAGTAAGGTACCTGGCTGTTTTTACTAAACCATGCTCTGGTACCAATAGTAGGGGACTTGTCATTGAGCCTTTTATAGGTCTCATTCAACCATCCCTTGGGACCAATGCGTTGCATGTCATCTCCATGTAAGGTAGCCCAGGTGGGTTGTCCCTTGGATTGCCCCACAAAGAGACAATAAGCAAGATGAGATTGTTGCATCTGACATCTCTCCTGGATGGCAGGAGCAATGGTTTCATACCAGATGACTGGACTGCTGACCAGTCCTTCCCAGCCCACTTTAGGCTGCATGTAGGGATGACCTACTTCAGCTATCCAGCATGCTGGGGTCTTAACACAACAGGGTCTTTGAGCTTGCCAAGTGGCTCTGGCCACCTGAGGATCACCATGCAAAAAGGCCCTGGTAAAGTCATCAATTTCTGCTCCATAATCCAAGCCATAGTCCAAAGCACCAAGGTACAGACTAAGAATAAGCCTGAGAACAGGATGTGACAGGCCAGGAGTGTACAGCTCCTCCTTATCAAAGTCTGTAGTACCATGGAACTGGGTCACGACTGGACGTGCGTTTGGTATGGGAGGCTCACCAAGCTTGCTCTTCATCTTGCATACAAAACGCAACTGAAGCATTTGAGCATTGGGTGGAGGTTCTGAAATGCCTTCAAAAACATCCAGCGTTTGCCACTCCTGGAGCGCACGCGCCAATGCTACTCGCCAGGCCTCAAGGCCAGCGAAAGTGTGACAATCCAGGTCTACATCATCAAAGGACATGGGGCTATGAGCAGCAAATGACCTTTTTGTGAGACCAAGAGAAGTCACACTGAGCTGGGCGGGTTCTACCAGCTCAGAAGCTGGGGGTATATCCCTTCCCCATTCTGCTCCTTTTATTGAACCGACACAGGCGGTCTTCCAATTTGCCTTCTGGAACATTTCAAGAGGCAAGAGACATCTGAATGATTCCAGAGGAATTGGGTCACAATGGGTTTTTAGGAGACTCTTTGTGTTATTGGGGCCATCAACAATGGTAACACCGGGAGTCACCAAGAATGGCTGGCCAATGAGAGTGGGTCCCTTATAGCCATCAACAACACAAAGTGTCAAAGACTCACCCAAGAATGGGATAGTGATATTCCCAAGAACTTGATGATCAGTGTTACCCGCAAAGTCTTGGACAATAGTCCATGGACTGGGTTCAAGGGAATACTTATCCAGCAAAGCATTAAAGGGCGAGGTGACAGAGACCTCTGCTTTGGTATCCACATCAAAGCCATCAAGGTCCATGCCCTTCTCTAGAAGAGAAGTTATTTTGGCAATCTTTAGTGAGGGCTTGAGCTTCTTTACAATATCCCGAAGCTCTTGAGGATTGCCTCTCTTGCCGAGCTGAGTGTTCAACCTGGACAACCCCTCCTCAGCTTGTCTTCCTTGGGCTGGAATCCCATCAGTCTCCAAGGGCAATGGCTTATTACCAGGGTAATTGGATCCAAGCTTTGGCTGTTCAGACTGAAATATGTTATCCACCTGCCCAGGGGTCTCAAGCCCATGTTCCAACGGCCGGAGCTTCCGGTGCTGATCAGACACCCTATTATCCAACAAGTCAGCTTCATCCATATCATCCTGTGATATCCCAGTCAATGTCTTAGGCTGAGCTTGCTGAGTAGTAGGCTCCAGTTGATGGGAGGCCGCCCTTTCTGGTAGTTGGAGTCCAGCCTGTTCACTGGCCAAAGGTGGACAGGAAAGATTGGGAGATCCAAGTGCCTCTTCAGGGGCCATATTTCCAGGGGATTTTCTTGAACGTTCATTGGATCTCTCTTCAATCTATTCCAAGCCAGATGATAAGTGGTCCCATTCCAGACCACATTAGCAGTTTTCATCTCCAGGTCAACTGAGGTTATGGTCCCTGGACCCTGCCAATAACCACGTTTACCAGGAGCATTTTCTTTGTGGAAGATCACCTGGTCTCCCACCTCAAATTTTAATGATTCTCCTCTCTGTTTATCCTTTTCACAGAGATGAGCATACTGTGCCCACCTCTGCTTACTCCATGCCTGCATGATGTCATCAGGGTAGAGGCCACCTGCTAGTCCACGAGGTGAGACCAGCCGTGGAACACCACGCACCTTGATAGTATGAAAACGGTTGTTCATGGTGTTTTCCACTTTTGCAGCACCCAAACACCTGACAGCAAAAGTTGGTTTATTAAACATCTCAGGATAATCCCCGGATATTACCAACTTCTTAAGCTCCTGTATATATCTGTCAACCTTGCCCTTGGGCTTGGTGATCTTCACGACCCACAATCCTTAGGAAAGGCAGATCAGAGTATTTGGTCAGGCAGTTAAACTGCAAGTCCATCTGCAGCTTATGAATAACTGCAAACTTCTGCAGAATAACAAGAACTGCGGCATGGAGAGTATTCTCATCCCCTGCTGCCATAGGTTCAATTCCAATGTAGCCTGACCATTCATCCACAGCCACCAAGTAGTAAGGCAATTGCCTGTAATTGGTGAAGTAGAGGATATCAGCTTGTAGATTTCCCCTACCATCTGCAGGATGCTTTGCATGACGTTTGGAAGGCTTGTTAGCACACAATTGGCACACACAATGTTCTCTGACATCTTGATAAGCCTGCCAGAGAGCTTTGTTATTAATGGCTTGAACAAGCCTAATGGCATTGTTTCCATGGCCACAGGCATCATGCAAACTCTTAGCAAGAGTCCTAAGATTAATACAATCATTAGGCTCAGGCTCTTCAGGACATGGACGATCATCCACGTTCCTTGCAGAGCAAGAGTCCAAGTTTTTATTATCAATATAACAAGGATTATTGCTCTGAGGAGCTTGACTGTTAACAATATCAATGGGTGCTTGGCTACAACCAGGAGCTGCACCACATACATGTATTGTTCACAGATACGTTGCTCACCTGGGCAACACCATGTGGCATCTGTCTACAACCAGGAGCAGATCCACATGTATTATTTACAGGAAGAGTTCCCTCTGGGGTACTCTTTTTAATCCAGGCATGGATAGGAATGCCACAAACAGGGGCACTTTTACTGCTGCTCACCGGGGCAGCTTTACGGTCAGTAGGGGTTACTGCTGGAGCCCCTACCACCTGGCAGGCCTCATCTGCCATGAGTCCACTCTCATCAACGTCCATAAGGACGCTGTAGGGGTTATATAAACAGAGAGGATCATCTAGTTTTTCTGCTGCTGCTTCCTCTTGCGGCCACGAGAGTTATTGCCACCCCGCGGCTGAGAAGCATCACCACCACGCGGCTGGGAAGCGTCACCACCACGCGGCTGAGAAGCGTCGCCACCACGAAGGGCACCGCTCTTGACGGCTTGGGAGATCTGCTGCAGCAGCTTGAGGACCTCCATCTGGGTATCCTTGGGTCCAGCGCCCGCCTTGCTCCTGCAGGCAGACGCATCATGTCCAGAATTGCCACAAGACTTGCACTTGCGAAAGTAGCAATCCTTAGCCAGATGGTTAGTCCTATTACAGAAAGTGCAGGGAGGGAAGGACTCAGAATTAGCGACAACCTTACCCTTACATGCGCGGCGTGTGTGCCCGGGCTGCCCGCAGTTGTAGCAGAAGATTTCCCGTTGCTGCTCCATCACCATGGCGACACGAGGCACCTCCGCGGCACCTCCTTCTCTGGAAACACGGGTTTGATTCGTCAGGAGCTCCTTGAGGTGAGCTCTGCATCGGTGAGTGTCGCTCAGGTAACCGCGGCAGTTGGCGACCAAATTCCGCTTCTCGGATTCGGACAAAGCACAGTTTTGGATCCATCGGAGATTCACCGCCTCGTCAGGCCACCGGAGCCCCTGCTTCTTCAGCGTGTCGTAGTAAGAGTTGAGGTGCTCGATGATGGTCTGCCCGGGCTTTGGCTTTGCATCTACAAATTCCTCGATCTCGTCGCAGGTTTTGGTAGTGATAGAACGAAGAAAAGTCTCCCTCGCTCGGCGCAGAAACTCGAACGGCGACCACCGCAGACGCTGTGCTCTATCCAGCAGCGAAATCCACTCTGGGTGGTTTTTCTCGCGGTCTCCCAGCGGGGTTCCACGAAGAAACTCCAGCCAGTCCGGAATGATGTCTCGGTTGCCCGCGAGCCTGCGGAAAAACGGCCCAAGAGAGCTTACAAAGCGATCCCGGTCTGCTTGAATAGCACCAGGCACCAGCGGGGCTGGAACCCATTTCTTGATTGCATGCCGACAGCAGCTTCGCCTCCTGAAGCAAGGTCTCCCGCCGAAGCACCTTATCACGCGCACGCTGGTTGTCACTACTAGTACTTCCCTGCCCGCAGCCCTCCTCCCGGGGCTGGTCGGACATATCCTTATTGTCATCCCTGTGCTCGCCTGGGCCAGGGTCGACAGAAAATTGAGCCGGTCCGTGCTCACCAGGGCCAGACCTCTGCTCTGAAAGATTGTCGTCCGAAGACATCGCAATGAATACAAATTGCAAAAGAAAGGTATCTTGCTTGATGCGTTATGCAGATTATATTGCATAAAGAAAGGCTCTTCTTTATTTCTTTACGTTGTTGTCGTTGTTGCATAATTCGTTTTCGTTGCGCATATATTCTGTTGCGCTTGGCACCTTCATCAGTCTTGCTGAATATCCTACGTGGACATGCATTTCGTGTAGTTCAGTGCATGCCGCGTGTTAGATACTTCTAGAATCCTCTAGGAGGTACCAAGGCAGATGCGCATACATGATAGGCCGATAGTCGGCTCAGTCCTATTGACAGGACTACACCGGCCCTTGACCAGCCGGTGACGTGGAGGCCTGGGAGACGCCCACATATTCTACGTGGCGTTATCCCATTGGCGAGTACTAGTGAAGTACAGCCATTGGCCCAATACTACAATAAAGTATATTGTAGTAATCTGTACAAGATCCTCTATCTCTGAGGACCCATGTGGACCCTAGATGGGTCTCCAACCAACTATTAGTAATGGCAACAATGAAAATAGCCTAAGCGCCTTCGATCTGCGGCAATTTTCCGTCATTTCTGAAATTATATCTTTCAGGCCTGCCAGATCCGTGTCCAAGGCATCCATGGATGACTGGCTTTTCTTGCGCGCCTGGGTAGGAAGTAATGCCGGATGTTGTACGTTCATTTGCCGCATGTCATCGCCCTATCTGTTTGCGCTCTCAATGTTCCTGCCATGAAGCATTTGGCGCCGTTTCCGGGTTGTTTTTGCCATCTTGTTCGCCACTTGTTGCACTTGCGCTATCAGATTTTCCGCAGCTTTCAATGGTTTGCCTTACGCTGCTATGCCATGCTTTTTAAAGCTAACAAGGATCGATCGGGCAGATATCTGGCTTTACTACGCTTGCTTTATGGAGGTTTTCACATGGTAGACATTCCCTACTGCGTAGTCAAGGCCCCTAGCTGCCTGGGAGCGGCACACCGTTGCAAGGAGGTGGCGAGCTCATAAACGCCCGTCTTGGCCTTTTAGCCTGCTGGAAAACAAGTTGTAGGGAAGGCGAGCATGTGCGAGTTACCTATCTTCTCTCAACCTGTTTTAGTTCCATTAAACATGGCTTGGGCTTCCTAGATGACAAGGATCAGTTGCTTATGACAATAAAGGATGACCCTTCTAGCCATCATGACTTGGTGTTGGCTATGAGTGATTCCCGGAAGCGGTCACACCTGCTCATAATGGTTAAAGAGTTGGCGGTTGTTTTCTTGAAGCATCTAGCATTCCTTTTACGTGGTTCTGCCCCATTTGCAGAGGGTAAGCTTAGGAATGTGCTTATGGTGTCCCTCATGCCATGGTGCACCAAGCATGCAGGCTGGCAGCTATAACGTGGTGTAATGTGAGCAAATCAGGTCGGAAGGACCAGTAATTTTGTGGCAAGCTTTATGATGCATTAAATTAATTAATCGCAATTGTTTTGGCCCAGTTTGCTGTGGGCAAAGGTGCCTTTGGAGTGATGCCTGTGCTATAATAACAGGTTTTTCTTGTCTTTTTTTTGGCACATGACTATCCATCAATATGAGTCCACGTGGTCGGAATGAGCTAAAAATTTGGGACTGTGAAATTCCCACCCTGGGCCATTTTTTAACATAGTATTTTACCCAGTTGCATGTGTCTATGATTTGATTTTTCTATTAACCGTGGAACTCCAGGGTAACCAGACTCTTTATTAAAACAATGAGTGGAGCACATACAAAAGGCAGGCCACATCCCGGCCGCCGATGCTCATGGGAACACTTATTGCTTGGCAAAGGCTAGCCTTACCCCCAAACACGCAGGGAGGGTGGGCGGGAAAAGAAAAGAGGCCGACCTTAGCTAGGTGGGTTTGTTTTTGTCCTTTTTTGCGTGCCATGCGGCCTTGGCCCGGACGGCATTTTTTCGCCACGCAAATGTTGCGTCTGAACAAATGACGCAATGTGGCGTTCTAATTGCCGGCAGCTTACGTAAGGCTGCCGGGGCTATTAGGTCACATATTGCGTGAGAGAAAGAATCTAGATCTAGTTAATCACTACGCCATGAGCCAAGAAACCTAGTCAGTGGCAGGTTTATATCTCAACGTAGCTCCTGCCACCTGGCCAAGAAAAACTGGCCAAAGCTTTGGCCACGACTGATCCGGATCAGGCCGCACCGGCCTCAAAAGGTATGTCACGTGAACCCAATAACCTAGCTATAGCGGCTACCCTTCCATCTCACTATAAAGAAACTATGTTCAGAGAACCACGATTCTATTAAGGGGAGGGTCCCATAGAAATATATCAAAACTTACCCCCCCTAATAACTACAGAAATGCAACTGACAACCACTGAATGATGTTTGGGGACCATAAACATGATGTTTGGGCATGCATACCACCACTTGTTGGGGGTACTACCCCCAGCCATACACCGGCTATGAGCTAAAAATAGAAAAAAACGCTGTCCGGGGCACAGCTTGCCCAGAACAGTGGGAGAACCAGTTGCATGAAAAAAGTAATACCCATATAAAAATGTCATGGGACATGGTTTCTACCTAATTGGATCAACAAAATCAGCACATCCCTTTGAGTTATTAATTTTTGGGCCAAAAATACGCTTTTTTAGGCGGGGCGTCCTGTAACGACTAAAAATGATCATCAACATCATCCACAGTCCAATATGAAAGATCTTTTACCTGGGTTGCTTTCCTGAGTCGCAGAACTTCAAGTATCCGAGCAACGTTGAGATGGAAATTCCACAGCACGTGATTTAGGGAATCACAACCCCTTGTAGACACAAAGACAAGCTCGTGTATAGACGACCTCTGTGGAACTGAAGGACGTCTATAGCCAAGGGGCTCTTATGAATGGACAACAAAGACAAGCTTTATTATACCATGGTGAATCAAAACCAACGTCCCAACAATGGCGACCCCACGTCCTTGATATCGACGTGCTTGTCGAACTTGCTCCAACCTTAGCCTGAAGAGAACCAATCAGAATCATGGAATTCTATACAAGATCTTCGTATCCATCCTAGTCACACAAAACAGAACAACACCACACACAGCCTGGCAGAATCTTTCCATGAGATCCTAAATCTGTCGTAAGCACTGAAGTCCCAAAGGAGCATTTAAGACTCAATAGTACCAACTAACAAACTACAACCCCACGTGGATCAGGCCACGACCAATGAGGGCTCCTATCAGTAGTACCAACCAACAAACTACAACCCTACGTGGATCAGGCCACGACCAATGAGGGTTCCTATCAGTTGGTTGACAAAGTATCAGCTCCAAGTACCATCGTCTTAGAAACCTCATAACTTTCTCAATACTGATCCAAAAGTCCTCGAATAAAAGCCAAACATTCACAAAACAAAGGATGTAACAACAAAGTCATTTTTGCTTGTTACATATCTCCCCCTCAAAACTGGACCTCCCAGGTCCAATAGCCAACTCTTGAAGGCAGAGGAACATTGAACAGAAATCCACCATCTCTTGGGAAAAGCAGATGGGTTTTTACATCCCTGGAAACAGGGCCTCCTATCTCATAAACATCTAGTCACAGGTCTCTACAGCAGACAAGTCACTACCTTATCTACTATAAATCCAGATAAACACATCTCAAAATACAAGGTCTTCCATTCAGCATCCTGGAACCTGGAACTCTGGACTGGAACATCAGAACTGGACTGGAGCCCCAGTTAATGCACTCGTGCAAATGGATGCGAACGTGTGTTGGATTATGCAATGGCTGGCATAATATCAACCCATGCAAGCTTGCCAAGCTGGATTGCATGGGCACGTAGGTTAGGGTAACCTAGCTATCCTGCACTAGTGCTAACCAATGAGATGCTGGCTCCGTCCAGCTAGATCTACTCCAGCTAGGACTGATACGATGCCCACAGGCACCGACTGCCTAACAGCACTACGTGGAGGATCCTGGACCTCCCCTAGGACCTCCGTACAGGACTAGCACTGCAACCACCTTGTGGTCTGCATCACAGCTCATAAACCCTACCACGTGAATACCCACGTGCGTGTACACTGCATATCTCAGTGCTAATATCTAGCACCCACGTGCCCATCATGGCACGTGCGGATCTAAATCCTAGTAGAGATATGTCCAGTGTACTACACTACCGTCCATATCCGTATCCCACTTGGGAGACGGGGACCACGCCACGTGTACTGATAGTCTAGGCCTGAAGCCCTAGAATAACTCCCATTATTACTTTTCTTTGGGAAGTGAGGGGAAGACTCTTCCCACGACCCACTCATATGCCAACCACTACTGATAAGCAAGGTTCCCCACAGGGACAACCAGGACACTGAAAGAGATGCATTTATAAAAGCGCCCATAGCTCCTCCGTGTTGGATACAACATCCCCACTGGTTGGGTGCCTGTGTTGGGAAAAACCATTGCCAGAAAAATATGACCACACGTTTTATTGACAAAGAACAAGCCATCAATAAAGGAGGACCCTTCTGACCTCAAGCTTTAATGACGCAAAGAGAGTCTTACGGGTGGGACACTTCAGACCCTGCCACCCCATGACCACCCTCCTATCTGGTGCTAATAGCCCTAGGCTGAGGCACTTCACCCTCTGCCATTGTATGGGTTCATCAGCGTGTATAGGACTCTGTACTGAGGCCCTGCAGCCTGTGGCACTTTTGTGAGTGCGTCTGCTGCATTGTCAGGGTCTCGGATGTGAGTCTTGGACTCCAGATAGGTACACTCCTGCTTGAGGACAATCCAGTCCAAATCGGTGTGCACAGCCAAGGGGTTGTCCAGGAAAGAGAGAAGGGATTGACTGTCAGTCAGCAGATGGGATTTGACACCAGCATAACTACCAGCCTGATGCTGCAACCACACCAGCAGATGGTTCAAGTACCTGGCATGTAACACAGCAGATACCACAGCACGGCATTCAGCTACATTGCTGCTGACTGCCTTGCGCTTGTGGAGTCTGCTGAACCAGGAAACCAAAGACTGCTTGCCAGTGGGGTTAGACAACATAAAGAGACCTGCCTCTCTGGCTTGTACCTTAGTGACTACCCGTGACTCCATGGAACTGTCCATCATGCATGTGATGTGATGGGTTGGAACAGATCCAAGGCATGAAGAATAAGGGGAGGGCCATCATGCAACACCTGTTTAATAGCCCTAGACCCTACCTCCATGAGGACATCATCATCCACTCTGCTGACCACGGCCAGATGAGGAGCACAAGTGGCACACAGCCAACCTAGCTTACCCCTAATAGTGGGACAGAGATCAGGAGTGATGTCAGAGGGAAGAACATCTTGCAAGACATGACATACTCAGGGGATGCTTTGAGAGAACACACCCACTCCTTCTGCTCCTTAAACAGGTTCAGAATGATGCCACAGAACTTGACAGGATCTTTCCCCAGCTCCAGCTGCTTGCCTAATTCAAAGCTAGCAGACACTTGAGCAATGAAATCCTCCACAGCTGCCCTGGGACCAGTAATGAGCTGATCATCCCCATGCCACACAAACATCATCATACCAGCAGGATGAGGGATGGTGAAGAAACAAGGGTCAATATCATCATACTGGGCCCCCAGCTTCAGGAAGACCTCTTGGGCAGACAGCCTAAAAATTTTAGGTGCTGACTGAAGCCCTTCTACCCCCAAGTTAGGCCTTAGATGAGGTTCCTTGATGTCCCCAGACCAGACTTTGGGAGTGTTTACCACATAGACTTGACCCCTCCACACCTTTTGGGCTATGTCAGGGTTGCCTTTAAGGAAGGCTCGTTTAATGTCAGTGGCTTTACACACGTAGTCCTTACCAGCATTCAGATGGTGAAGGAAAGTGGCCAACAGGACCTTAAGAGACGTCTGCTGAATACCAGGGGTATACAGTTCAGCCTCTGTTAGCTCAGTGGAGCCCCTGAACTCCGTGACACAAGGTCTGGCATGAAAAATGGGAGGTGTCCCATCTGCCTGGGGTTTATGCTTGCAGACAAACTTCAGTCTGAGCTTTCTGGCCCCTTGTGGCAGTGCCTCAATCGGTGTTACAGGTGGTACCTGGGACTTGCTACGTGGATCAGGACAAACCCATTCCTCTCTAGCCCTGTTAAAGGCTTCCATCCATTTCAGAAAACCAATCTGCGTTTGACAGTCTTTGACCACATCATCATAGGACAAGGGAGACATGGACGCTATGTCCCATCTACCAAGCCCAAACGCAGAGGGGTGTAGCTTCTGAGAATGAATGAGGGAATCAACACAGGGTTCCTGACCTGGGAGGTATTTTATGTTGACAGCATTGATGGCTGCTTCCAGGCCATCACTGATCTGTGTTAAAGGAATTTTAAAATGGTCCAGGGTGACCTGCCCCACCCCAGTCACACTCAACCTCCCAGCTGAGATGACTACTCCAGGGTATGAGACAAATGGTTCCCCCAGCAGTGCATTCCCCTTGTAGCCCTCTACTACCTGGAAGGGAGTGGGCACACCCAGAATGGGAATTAGCACTTGGCCTTTGACTGCCATTTTTGTTTTGCCTGAAAAATCTGACACTCTAGCCCAGGGCGAGCGTTGCAGACTTAGGCCAGATACAGCTTGTGCACTGATGATGCTCACCTGTGCCTGTGTGTCTACTGCCAGAATACTGGGATCCTGGTTAGATTCACCCACAGCATTGACTTGTGCTGCACCTGCTGCCATTTGTGCCTTGGCAGTGTGTGCTCTATGTAGAGCTTTTAGAGCCTCAGCAAATTTATTCCTGGGGACAACAGGATCTGCTGCTTCGTGTGGCTGTTCCTGAGATGAGGGAGGAGCGACCTGCTGCTCATCCAGTGCACGTTCCTCCTGCCCAGTGGACCATTGGGCTGTGGTGGGGCTGCACCACTGAGGAACACAGGAGCGTCTATGGTTGTGTTGCTTGCATCAGCTATGTCCCTGGCCAGTTCACTGGGTGAGACCAACCCACCAGACTGAGGCTCTGAATCCATGTCCAAGAATTCTACCCCTGACACGTCTGCCAAAGGAGGGTAATAAAGCTTCAGTCTATGCTTGCCAACCATTCGCTCTCTGTGATGCTGAATAGTCACCGTGTCACCTGTTTCTGACAACCTGATGATTTCAGCTGGACCATGCCATCTACCAGAGTGGGCTTTGTTCCCTTCCCCTCCCTATAGTAGAGTACCTGATCCCCCACTTCAAACACAGGCCTGGCATTACTTTTATCCTTTTTTGCCAGCAACTTGGCCAAGTGTTGCCTTTGCGTGTTGTAGTGGTCTAGTACCTCCTGAGAGTAGCTACCTGATTGCAGGCCAATTGATGTGATTTCACCAAAAGGAGAAGACATGAGGGGCTTGGTGTTCAGAGTTCTGCACACCTCAGCTGCCCACGCTGTCCTATCAGCATAGCTCCCAGACTCTGCTGTCCTGGACTCATTTTTCTTTATGAGGTCCCTGATAGCACGCATGGTACGTTCAATCATCCCCTGGCGTTCATGATCTTGAGCCCCAGCAATGTCTATCTTGGGCAGATCAGGATAATCTTGTATCCACGTGAACTGCTGATCCAGCATTAGTTTTTCCTGAGGATGATACCGTGCTAGTGCAATCAGCAGGGCTCTGTGCAGTTGTTCATTGGCCATGCCTGGCAAGGGTTCTATCACCACAAACCTAGACCAGGCATCTTTTAGGACCAAGTAATACACCGTGTCCTTCACCAGGTGTATCACATCCCCTACTAGCTTTCCTCTAGCCAGTGGTGGGGTGGCCACATGCCATCTCTTGGGTTTAGGTGCATGCAGTTGGCACGCTTCACAGTGCTTCCTGACATGCCTGCACATCTGTTCCAGGTCACGGCCATCAATTTTATTGGCCAGCCTTTCTGCCACTGCCTCATGCCCCATTGCCTTGTGTAGCTGCTGGGCTAACCTGGCATAGGATATAACCTTATCTGCTGCTGCATCTAAGGAGGCTATAGTGGGATCTTGGGCCACCTGTGCTAACGTCATGTCATAAGCCAGGTCCCAATCCACGTCCTCACTGTCAGGCAATACAGAGCAAATAGAGGGTACACGGCCATTAAGAAACCAGGGTACAGGAGACTTACAGTCGTCCTGAGTGCTGGCTTGTTTTGGGGTGCGCCCCGTCGAGGCTCCCTTCCTGGGCTTGTTGCAGCGTCCCCCTGCAGGTAACGGGTGGCGGGGCTCCCAGCAACCTGGGCACACATCCACATCAGATCCAAGTTCGGGTTTGCCCTTCCAGCAATCATCCCTCTCATGCCCCTTGCATGAGCACCTGGTGCAGTACAGGGTGGAGTCGTGAGGCTTACCTTTTTGACTAGGCCCCTGAGAGGGCCCTGCCTTACTGCCTGGGTTCCCCTTTCCCCCCTTGTCTGATTTCCCTGCTGCTTGGATGACCCCCCTGCCTTCTTACCTTGCTGGGGACCCTTGAACACCGCCTTGACCTGAGCTACCACCTCCTTGATGAGCTTCTTCCTGCTAGGCCTGCACCGTCCTGACTACCCCCCCCTTGGACTTTGTTAACCTTGGGTTCCTTGACAGTGGAGAAGGGTTCTAGGCTCTGCTGAATGAACAACATGGCCCCCCTAAAATCATCCCACTTGTCTTTAAGGCCAGCCAGCAGAACTGCATTGGTGTTCTTGTCTAACTCAGCTTTGGTGAGCCACTGATGGATCAGGTACTTAGAGTTGAGCTTCTTCAACTCCTCGTCCCTGTCTATGTACAGGACATACTGTTTGTTGTCCGTACGTAGTCAGACTTGTTGACTTTGTATGAAGCCAACCATGTGAACCCCTTGAGAGCCTGCAGGTGTTCCCCCTTGGTCAACAGCCCTTTTAGGTCTGCTATGAATTCTGTGAAGATTTGCACCTCATCTGCCCCAGGCGTGCTGCCCTCCTCTCATACATCTGCACCATTTGTTTTATGCTAGGTGCAGATTGGTGGATCGTGTTAGACACCCTAAGAGCAGGAAACCAATCACGGATATTATCATGGGACCATGAGTGTTCTATCTTGAAAAGAAACTCAAGTGCATCCTCCTGCACAAATCCCTCAGCTAGACCTGGGAAGGTAATCCTATCTTCCCTACGGGATGCATCAAACCTGGGTCGCTGTGTTACAGCGACAGTCGCTTGTGGTTGAGGTTGCTGCTGCTGCTGCTGCTGCTGCGGTTGCTGTTGCTGTTGCTGCCGCTGCTGCTGCTGCTGCTGCTGCTGTTGATGCTGTTGTTGAGGCTGTGGCTGCTGCTGCTGCTGGGTTGTCGCTCCAGCGTTGCTGCCGCCCGCCCTACCCCCGGTGCTTGCTGGTGCCCCTCCCCCTGGTGCTCCCCCGTCCTTCCCCTCGTCACCATCCTCCTCTGGATGCGACCGCTGGGATGTAGACGATGGTCCACACCCCTCCTGCCACTTTCCTTGGCGGACCCGCTTGGCGGCCCTCAGCAGTTGCTCTACTGCCTCTGCTGCCCGCGCCCGCTTGGTCGGGTTGGACTCCGCTGCATCCAGCTCCTGGTGGAGTAGTGCAGCTATGCGGTCCAGCTCCAGGTCCGTGTCGGTCTGCATGGTGTGTTTGGGTGTGGGGGGTGGGGGGTGGGGTGTGTCTGCGCCAGTACGAACACGCTCACGCGCGTTTAACAAGGCCGTTCCTCGCTGGGCCCTCGCTGGCTGTGGGGTGCGCATAAAGTCCAATACCGCGTCCTCCGGCAGCGGCTCATGTGGCGCCAGACCACGCTCAAATCGGATTGCGTCTCCGAATTCTCCCTGCAGAGCCCAGGTCCTGGCCGCCTCCTGATACCTGCGCAGAGCCCGCTCCTCCTTGCGCATGCGCCTGTCTAAGGCACGTGCATTCCGCCTGCTCTTCCTTGCCAGCCGGGCCTCCTGCTCCCTCCTCGCCGGGCCCACCATCGTTGCCAGTGTCGCCTCCGACCTCTTCATGGCTGCGTCTAGCCTCGCCTGGTGACGCCGGGTCTTCTCCGCTGCGTCGTGCGCCTTCGCACGGAGTCGCTTCATCTCCCGATGCTGCGCCTCCCTGGCTGCGCGCTCCCTAGCCAGACTGTTCTCCGCCATGGACCGCACCATTGCCCTCTTGGCCTTCCGCTGGCAGTGCCTGGCGTACTCTATCTTGGCCAGACGCTCTGCCTCCACCATGGCCGGGTCCATCAAAACCAGCTCCTCTCCCCGCGCTCCGGGCTGCATTTCCACCGACGAGTCTGTCTCCTGCAGCACATCGCCCGCCATGCGCCTAAAGGAGCGCGCTGTGCGCCTGTGCGCAAAGGTGTAAAGCTCGTTCTTCTTGCGAAGAACGTACGGGGGCGCCTCTCGCGCGCCTGTCGGCCCCGCGCGCAGACCCGCCCTCGCCACTCGATCCCTCTCCAGCTGCCGCTCCGCGAGCTCCCGGGCTATTCTGTCAATCTCCGTCTCCGCCCGCAGCTGAGCCTCGCGCTGAGCCTCCAGCTCGCGCTGCTGCTCCAGCTCCTTGCGGAGCTGGGCCTCCTGCCCAATGCGCTCTGCCTCTCGGCGGAGCAGCTCCTCGCGTTTCTCCCTGTCCTCCGGCAGCTCGAGGTCCACGAGGTCCTCGTCCTCGTCGTAGCCATCTGACGGGATGTCCCCCAGTACCGGCACCACCCTCCCCGGCCCCGTAACCAGCTCGGGTGCCGTGGGCTGCCCCTCCGCCGGTGGTGCGTTGGGACGCCATACATTGTATAGCGGCGGCCTTGCCGCCAACTGATCCAGGAACCGCGGGTCCTCGTCCGAAGACGAGCGACCACTGCCGGCATCGCTGCCAGCGTGATCATCCCTCCCCTGCCGGCCCCGCACTGCCGCCCGGTAGTCCAAATCTTCGGACGATGGGGACAGGCTTGACTCCGAAGAGCCCTCACGATCAGAAACGTTCGACATTTTGGAATGATAGAGATGAAAACTGTGAGAGTTTTATAAATGCAAGTTAATGCACTCGTGCAAATGGATGCGAACGTGTGTTGGATTATGCAATGGCTGGCATAATATCAACCCATGCAAGCTTGCCAAGCTGGATTGCATGGGCACGTAGGTTAGGGTAACCTAGCTATCCTGCACTAGTGCTAACCAATGAGATGCTGGCTCCGTCCAGCTAGATCTACTCCAGCTAGGACTGATACGATGCCCACAGGCACCGACTGCCTAACAGCACTACGTGGAGGATCCTGGACCTCCCCTAGGACCTCCGTACAGGACTAGCACTGCAACCACCTTGTGGTCTGCATCACAGCTCATAAACCCTACCACGTGAATACCCACGTGCGTGTACACTGCATATCTCAGTGCTAATATCTAGCACCCACGTGCCCAGCATGGCACGTGCGGATCTAAATCCTAGTAGAGATATGTCCAGTGTACTACACTACCGTCCATATCCGTATCCCACTTGGGAGACGGGGACCACGCCACGTGTACTGATAGTCTAGGCCTGAAGCCCTAGAATAACTGCCCCCCCCCCCCATCATCCATCCTGGAATCCCCCCCTCACACCACAATCCAAAGCACCTTCCATGCTCTTCCCCCATCCTTCCCCATCCTCTTCCTTCTCAGCTCTGTTCTTCACAGGCTATACCAATCCCCATTCACGCCATCCTTGCCCTTGGTCCCAAACAAGGGAAACTGCTCCACCATGTGAACCAAGTCTGGCCAGTTCCTGCTGACCTGCAGCACCATGCACGTCTCAGCAGCCCCTGCCGCCATCTGGGCAACATAACGCAGGCATGTCCCTGGGTAGGAGAGAAGCACCACAGACTGGCTCTCAGGATCCATCACCCAAGTAGAAGACGTCTTGTGCCTGCTCACCCATGACCTGTACGCCCACCAGAACTGGAGAAAGGTCTTGACCACTGACCACTTAGCACCTATCAAAGGCACCAACACCCTCAATGGGGTCAGACGAACCTTGAGCTCCATGGTGTACTTAGGCAACCCTGGGCTGCAGAAAAGGTTGGATGTCTCCAAAGGGAAGCACCCCTTGACCGAGCTGGAAGAAGAAGAAACCAAGTCAAAGTCTCCCTGCTGAACTGAAAACTCCAACAACTCCATGTAGGAGGCCTCACCCATGCTCACTGGCTTGAACTGCATGAAGGCTCCTTTCAAAGCCTCAGGCAAGGTGGTCAACATATCCTGCACCTCTGCAGGTCTCATGTCAATCTCAGGTCCTGGAGTCAAGGCAAACATCCTGTGCAACAGGTGGCCCACAAAAGGAGAGCCAATCTCATACAGACGTGCATGCAGGACATGAACCACGTGTCTTAATCATACCAGGAATCAAGCCCTAGGTGAACCACTCCATATGTCGAGGGTACAACACAGAAGTCACTCTCCATGTGCCATCCAAGCTCAAATCCCCTCAACCATCCTCAGAAACTGGTCACCAAAATCTGGATGTCATCTCAGCTTAGTCCAACCAAACTCCCACCAGAGTCCATCCCACTCAACTCAGATCCCCGTCGGATTCAATGAGTCCACATGAATCCAAGAAGGAGTAAACAGGATCAAGGCACCTAAGCCAAACAAGGCGAGGCCACTCCATGTTCTGGGACACCACCCTCCCTCAGCTAGAGTCCACGGGTGAAAGACAAGCCTGACATTCCCAGGGATAACGGGTCATCCACAGGGATCCATGCCACGAAATACTGACAACTCTCACTGCTTGATCAGGGCAGGAAGCAGAGTGTCATGTAGCAAGGCTAACCCTCTATACAGCCAACCCCCCATAACTAACTGGGCTGCCAGGGTCCAAGGCTCATCAAAGCTAGTCACCACAGCACACCCAAAGATTCCAGCCCTTCTCAAGGGAAGAGGTAGTCAGGGACAGATGCTGTATCACCACAACAGAGTGGCAGGTAACCGAGCCATAATAAATCCCCAATCCATCCCAACTGGGGACCTCCCTCAGATCACCAACAGGTCATAGCAGGCTGGATGGATTCCAAGAATGCTCAATCCTAACACAGGGGCTGGCGTGAGCTTCTGCTGCAGCAAGTCCAAGGCCTGCTGACACCCGTCAGTCCACGCAAACTGGAACGAGGAAACGTCAACAGCGCCCCAGGTGGAAGTGCAGTCACCAAGAGGCAGGAGCAATCCAGCAGGAAGACGTCGCCAACAGGGTCGCCTCAGGAAGAGCAAGGGTATCTCAGAAGTACACCCATGATGAAGAGAGGCCGTGGACAGGGTTGTCACCAGTGGGTACCCGTCAGCAGGTTGGGGTGGTGCCACAAAGCACAGCCAAAATAGCCCACCGATGGCCAGCGAAACAGGATACCACATAGTCAGGGATCTATGAGGTGAGCCCGACAGGATGAACTGAAATCCCAGGGTGAATCCACGCTATGATCCTCACAGATCTCCTCCCCACCAGAACAAAATTCCCCCCCTCCAGCGCACCAAGGAGTGAGAGTGAGGTAAAGCCACATCTCCTTAGTAGCTAGTACACTCAAACCCATAGCCAGTGGCCTATGATAATCACAAGGCACACTATTTCTCCATAAGATGCCTGGGAAAACCATCCACAGCCTTGAGAGGGATAGCAGAAGATCAGTAATGCCTCACCAGCATTATGAACGGTATGCCCCAACTTGTAAATCGTAGCACACGCTACCCCATGCAAGGGTTAGATGCAGCCCAATCCCCTGCACGCCCTGCTCCCACACAAATCCCCCTCAGCATAACTGGTAAACTGGAGACTACCAGCATGCCTAATAATTCCACCCCTCTGCGTAGAATAAGCTGTAATAATCCTGGTATCAGCTTCCCAAGATTGACAGCATGACCTAGCAGGAACAAACGCCATGGGATACGCATGAAGACAGAGGCCCAGCCAACCAGAGAAGGGTGGGGGAGGCAAGTCTCTCAGCCCACTAAACCACTGGTGGCCTGCAGGGTCGCTCTATTAAGACGTCCTATGCACCTCATGACTAAAGATGGGGTGGGAACTACAGCAAAGTGTCCAAGACAGAGTTGCATACAAGGCAGCTTGAGAGCAGACTGAAAGCAATCACCAATCAGCCAACTGATGTGCCCAAGCTTGGCAGGGCCCCAGCAACAACATCACTCCCCGCAACCATCCAGGTGGCACTACCATGCAAGGTAATGTGGGCATTAGGATCGAAGGAGCCCAAGACAAGGTTGCACAAGTAGGGCAGCGTAAGGGTATGCTGGATGAGGCCATCAGTCATCAAACAGATACACCCTCAGCTTGGCAGGGCCCTAGCAAGTAGACTGAACCATGTCCCCCTAGTCAAAGCATGGAAAGTAGTATCCATGTCCGTGGACCACGTAGACTGCCAAATGGTATTAATGTCAGTGTACCACGGATACTGATGCACATGAGGCAGGTTGTAAGGGTGGTAGAGGGCTGAATGGGTCCCCCAACTAACCCACACCTCTAAGCTCATGTGAGCCCCGCCCAGCACCAAGTAGTCCAACTCCTCAATTAAGAGTCAACGGAGTGGGCACCATTGTCATCACTGTCATGCCAAAGATTCCAGCCGGCCCCACAGTTGTAGCTCCGTTGATCCCGCCCATCATCCAACCCAAAGGACATCCTACCCATGCAAACATGATGCCAGACCCCCCGTGCAAGCAGTCCCATTCATACAACCATCATGCTGTGCAAGCAATCAGCTCAAGGGCGGATGGTGTACTATCAAGACAACAAGCCATCCTGGCACCATGCAAGCAAGGATAGTCCATAGCAGGGCAAAGCAAGGGTAGGAGGTTACTCATCTGCACAAGGCTGGCTTGATGTCCACCAGCAGGCAGGACCCAGCACTGCGTCAGGAGCAGGCACCAGCATTACAGATACTCGTCACTTGGGCGTCCCCAAGTCACCAGAGTCGCCAGCGGCCACCATGCAGTGCTTGCAGTCGCCACCACGAGTGCTCTCAGGCCCCACCATGAGTGCTGGTAGTCGCCACCAGGAGTGCTGGCACTCGTCACCATGAGTGCTTGCAGTTGCCACCAACAGCACTAGTCCACTACCAGGGTACTCTCCAACGTAGCCTCCATGCACCATGCCCGCCATAGACATGTTCCCAATCCCCCACTGGCCCAAGCCCCCAATAGGCTACTGCCACCACGCCCAATCAGCGTTGGACCACCCCCACATGTGGGTATCCAACACAGCTGTTGCCTGACTGGACAACCAAGACTAGCTGCTTGCGCCGATCACGCTATGGGGAAGTGACTAAGCTGCTTTATGGAGGCCTGGGACGGACACCAATGAGCCTGGCTCCAGAAGCTGCTTGGAAGAAGGACCACATGCTGTCAACTGCCCGGACTAAACGTCAATCAGGCTGCAGGAAGGAGCCAGCACTCTTCACTATGGCACTCAAAAAACTGCCTAGTAGGCAAGCCACAGACTGCCAACCTATTAAGATAGCAGACTCGAACAGGGCTACTACCAAGTGCCAGGTAGCCAGAACTCCTAAGCCGGAGGAGCACAAGGGCCTGAGGTGGTCCAACAGCCAGCAGAATTGCCCAAAAGTCGAAAAAATGGGCCTAAAAACGCCTTGACCAGTGTCAAAAATTCTGATCTGAGAACTATATCAGATATATTCACAGATAAGAACTATGACAGCAGCCCTGGTGTCCATACTTGCTGTCCTAGTGCACCTCCTAGGCCCAACAGGGACCATCTGCCAACAAGCAGTGGTAACCATCCTGTCCTGGGAGAAGTAAATGCGTGGTCACAATGGTCTGGCGCAGGTAAGGGCCCCAACTGGCAAGTGACCCACACCCCACTTGTGAAGGGACATTGTCAAGCAAGTGGTCCACCCCCTCTGGGAACATGTGTCAAAGGACACCGTCTAGCAAGTGGGCAACCCATGCAAGAGACACCTGGCAACTCATGGGTGCACGTGTGATACCCTCTAGGGGACAACCCACTGCAGGTATCCCGATGTCCCCTGATGTGGTGGCATCTACCATGCCATACGCCTCCATGATAGCATCTGGCACCCTTTTGGCAGACCTGGGATATCCACTCCCCCGCAGAAATTTTCTCAGGGTAACTAGACACAGCTGTCCAGTATGATAGTGGAAACCCCGTAAATGCTGTTGTTCTGCCCTGGCATGTGTGATGCCGTCTGGAAATTACATTGCAGACATCCAGGATGTCCACTCCCCCGCAAAAAATTGCTCAGGGTAACCAGACGTAGCTGCCACCAATCTGGACAACTCCTAGGGAGCTCGCCCTACCCATAGTACCATGATGCTAGTGGGAACAACACAAATGCCGTTGTTCTCCTCCCCACCAAAACCAAACCACCATACACGTGGGAGGAACCAAAGCTCAACCTAGAACGCCTCCACTGTCATGATGCTCAACAAGAAAAGGAAGAGTTTCCCCCACAACTGAAACAAATGTTTGGCGACGCGTGAATTAAGGACGTGCCACAGTCCTTAAACAGCAAGGGTAGGCTGCCCATGCACCGAAGAAAAGGATCCTGAAAGATTGTCAAGTGAGTGCAAAAGGAACCTTGCGTAAAAAGGCAGCCATGAATCCCTACTGTCCGCTCATCCGGAGCCACCCTCAAAAGACACGAGGTGTAACCTGAGCCACACCGTAAAAATGTCGTCAAAGAAAAGCAGCACCGGGAAAAAAAACAACCTTAGACGGCGACGTCGTCAGGCGGTCGCGGTGGTGGTCGTGCGTGCAGCCGCAACCCGGAAACCGGGTGATAGGTGCCGTCGGCAGCAACATTGCGTCGGCTCAGCCATAACCCGTAGCGCCATGTCAGCCTGGCCGAAAACAGAGCCTGCAGGGAAAAAAGACAGCTCCTAGCAGGATTCTGGAGCCGGACCTGCTGAGCTACTGGCCCAACACTCCGCATTGCCCTGCTCGAAACGTAGCAACACTTGCGTAATGCCGATATATAAAGATGTTTGGAGCTAGGCAGAGACTGCGGCGTCAGCAGCCACGACAGACAGGGCGGTGGTCGGACTTCAGCACGATGCGGCCAGCCAGCCGAAAGCCCGTAAGTAAGGACGCTTGTCAATGAAATATTGCACGAATTTAAAGAAAGGGACGGTGACTTAGTGGTGCGTTAATAATGGCTTATGCAACACCCTTTTCTAGGGAGAGGTGAAGGAGAAGAAGTCGCCCACACCTGGTTCCGTAGGATGAAGGTGATTGTGTAACCCGCCTCACTTCAGTCATAGAAGTACGATTGAAATTAAGTTGACGCCGTGGAGTATGAGTAGTTGTCTCAGCACCTTCCCTAGCAATGGGTTCCAGAGATGATGACGGATCTCCCAAACCTTGATTAGTAGGGGGTAAAGGTGATTGTGTCTTCGAACTACTCATACTTCCACATGGAGTCGCGATCGTCTGCCTAGTAGAGACAACGGTTACGGCTGACTTCTAGTGTTACAGAGCAAGACAGTCACATCAGGATGTGTCTCAGTCTGTAACACCGTAAGTTTTCCGCAACTCTATGAATCTTCTCGGATGACAGACATCTGATCAACGTTGTACTACCCGGAAGGTTGCGACTTCAAGAGAAACACCAAAGTAGAGATCCCCGATACCAATGTAACGACTAAAAATGATCATCAACATCATCCACAGTCCAATATGAAAGATCTTTTACCTGGGTTGCTTTCCTGAGTCGCAGAACTTCAAGTATCCGAGCAACGTTGAGATGGAAATTCCACAGCACGTGATTTAGGGAATCACAACCCCTTGTAGACACAAAGACAAGCTCGTGTATAGACGACCTCTGTGGAACTGAAGGACGTCTATAGCCAAGGGGCTCTTATGAATGGACAACAAAGACAAGCTTTATTATACCATGGTGAATCAAAACCAACGTCAACAATGGCGACCCCACGTCCTTGATATCGACGTGCTTGTCGAACTTGCTCCAACCTTAGCCTGAAGAGAACCAATCAGAACATGGAATTCTATACAAGATCTTCGTATCCATCCTAGTCACACAAACAGAACAACACCACACACAGCCTGGCAGAATCTTTCCATGAGATCCTAAATCTGTCGTAAGCACTGAAGTCCCAAAGGAGCATTTAAGACTCAATAGTACCAACTAACAAACTACAACCCCACGTGGATCAGGCCACGACCAATGAGGGCTCCTATCAGTAGTACCAACCAACAAACTACAACCCTACGTGGATCAGGCCACGACCAATGAGGGTTCCTATCAGTTGGTTGACAAAGTATCAGCTCCAAGTACCATCGTCTTAGAAACCTCATAACTTTCTCAATACTGATCCAAAAGTCCTCGAATAAAAGCCAAACATTCACAAAACAAAGGATGTAACAACAAAGTCATTTTTGCTTGTTACACGTCCCCATACACACTCATAACACATCAATTAGGCCTAAAAAGTAATAGTCAAATTCTGTCATGACCATAGAAGGCACTGTCAAAGTTTGGTGGCATTCTGAGCTCAGCTGTAGCAGTTATTAATTTTGGCAGTTGGCCACCTGTGCAGACGCTAAGGAAGGCATTAGTGAGTATTAAGGCACACTAACACTTCCTATGCCATCCAAAAGGCTCCTGACCATGCCCAATTCGACCACAATGTACAAGGAGGGGGCTGGGCACGTCATGTGCCCTTTCCTTACCTCGACACGGGCAACCTGTTGCGTGTGTGCACAACAATGAGGCAGGTAGCTCTACATGCCTAGCCGACACTTCTAAAGCATATTTCAGGTTTATGGTGCGGGCATCATCCCAAAACCAAGCTCAAACACACCCTAGAAAGCCATATCCACTAATTGCCCAACAAGGGTAACAACAGACAGTCCACAGAGAAAGCAGAATTATCATACATGCTGCTTGCCAAGGCTTCTTACCATGGTTACCTTGCCTTGCTAGCATATAAATTAGGGCTCTCCCATTTTAGTGGGAGAAAGGCCAACAAGACAACGATAACCCCTACCTACGTGCAGTTCCACCCATGCAGTATGCCCCTCAGAACAACCACTGCCACCTTTCTTTCCAGCGCAATTGTTTGCCAAGAAACAAACTCAAGCTTGTGAGCCTCTAACCACAATGAAGCCTCTGCTAAGAAAGGCCGCGTCAATATTCACACAAAACTAAGTGCTGTTAGCAATCTCCTTCCAAGAAACCACTCAGCAAATCCCTGACAACTTGACGATATGCCAGGGTCACGCTTTGACACATCCCAGCCATGCAACGTACATTAAAACCACTGAAAGGTGCCAGGAATCTGGCGATGCGCAGCACGGAATGGCATTATACCTGGCGCTAACTGCACGGAAAAAAGCCGAAAACTTGCGTTGATAACCCATAAAGGAAGCGAAACATTCATAGGGTCACGTTGATCACACGATCGTACCATTGCCGGAATATTTGTCCTTCGCCCAGCGGCGCAAGAAAGAACAACCTTCCATGGAATAATAAGACGCGCATCCCGCGAGCCTGGAGAGTGTCTTGCCGATCATGACGGAAATCTTGCCGAAACCCAGCAAATTTTTAAAAGCTTTACCAATAACGATTTAAACGCATCCTTGACGCTAGGTAAAGCCCATAAAACCTGACAATCACCGCCGCCAGCGTGCATTCTAATTTATTCCTCTCGACGAAAACATCAGATTGGACCCCCGTGGCGATGGTCATCAATAAAATCATCGACACTGCAAAAAACGCGAACTCCGCTGCGAAGTAGTATCATTTACTCATCGTCTTTAAGATTCGCTCAGTTTCTCTGCATTCCGCGAGCTATCTTTTTCTACTCTGCCTGAAAGCACGTCGCCATGGCCAGCTCCGGTAGGGGTGCGCGCCCCGTGCACCACTTTTTCACGGTACGGACGGGTACCGCGAATTTTTCGGCGCCAAAATATTCGCGCCGGGACCGTCCCCTTAACCGTGGAACTCCAGGGTAACCAGACTCTTTATTAAAACAATGAGTGGAGCACATACAAAAGGCAGGCCACATCCCGGCCGCCGATGCTCATGGGAACACTTATTGCTTGGCAAAGGCTAGCCTTACCCTTATATCCCTCCCTGGCGATCCATGCCAGGGGCAAAGAACCTAGCATAATGACAGAGAAATGAACAACCAAATTAGGTGGAGGGCAATTTCAAAATAGCCCGCCAGGCCCGAGGGGGGCAGGCGGCCATGGCCCGAAGAATAACCGCAGGCAGCTGCACCTCCAAACTGCGGTGCAAGCCCACATAATGGGCAACCGTGGAGCTGCTAAGCCAGCGCCCCCGGCCCTGGATGTCCCCCATGCTGCGACCCGCGAGGAAATCGTGAGTGGCACCTCCATGCCGCAGCCCGTGAATGGTGAAAATCTGGGCGACCCCCAAGGCCTGACTCGCAGCCTGCCAAATGCGCCGGAATTGCGGGTAGGTGAAAGGGAACACGGCCTCCCAAGCGTGCTTACCCGCGATGCAGTGACGGAGGATGGTTTCAGACATCACATCTTCTACCACCACTGACTGAGTCTTGCCCTTAGAGGTCTTGGTAGACCTCAGCAGTAGGGCGCCCCGTTGAGCCGGCCCAAGCCGAACGTCAGGCTGGAGGCGCACATGGCCAACACGGAGGTTCAGCGCCTCCGAGATTCGCAGGTAATGGCGGAACACGATGACAACCAGCAGGCCCGCAAGGCGCTGACCTTGCATGACCATCGTGCTGGCAAGTGCAAACGCCGCCTCCCATGGAATGGGAGGAGGGGCACGGGGGGGCACAAGTGTTTTCCACCCAGCGAGGACGCCACGGGCCAAGTCCCACCGCTTCACCATACCGGGATAATAAAGTTGCAACCCCATCAAGGCATTGACACACACTTGGCGGCTGTACCCCCGAAAATGAGCCCAGGCGACATACGCACAAAATGTCTCCTCAAGGGTGTCAGCTCGTGACGATGACCCGTCCGCCCGCCCACCAGCCTCCCACCAAGTCAAGAGGGAATCAAGACCACGACGGTAGGCCAGCAAAGTAGCCGGCTTTACTTTCCCCTCTAGCAATGGAAGGTAGCTAACAGGTGCAGGGGGCCCCGGGTTAGGATGGATGCCTTCCGCGGTCAGGTCGCGCACCCAGCCTGCCAAGAAAGTCGCCATGGATTGGCCGCGAGAAACGCCATCGGCTGGTTGAAGTGCACTCGGCGTCCACACCCACTGGGAACGACTCCCCGTGGCGAGGGTCAGCGCGCACAAGCGGCGGCACTGCTTGTTGAGCTTGTGGGATGAGGACCGCCCCTTAGCCAAGCAGCCCAACGCCGCGGTGGAGTCCACCAACCTCACCACCCGCTTGCCTCGGTTTGCCAAGCTGCGCGCACTCCTCTCCACGCCCTTCACTGCAGCCCGCACCTCCTTCTCGTTGATGTGCATCCCCGGATCCCGCCAACGACTCCGGACCCCAACCCGCCATTGCTGGCTAGTGATTGCTTGTTGCGCCCGCGCGCTCAGTGGCCTAGGGCCAGCGTAGGCCACCTCACTTGGTATGAGCAAAGTCGGGTACCCCCGCACCTCTCGTGCCCTCGCCAGCTCCGTCACATCGCCCGGCTCCATGGTTGCGTACACGACACCTTGCCCGTAGGTGGACGCGTCAGATGCAACCACCTCACGGGCCAAAGGTGCGCTTCGGTCAACCCTTAGCATGGGAGCCAAGGCCAGGGCACACTCTAACTCCTCCCGCACCCCGGCCCACAGCACCCAGGATCGCTGCCCCCACCCTTGCAGGCTGATGAATTTGAAACATTGCTGCCAAATGGACAAGCAGCTGCGGCTTAACATCTGCAGCCACAACCACCGCCCCAAGACGGCAGCCAGCCCCTCGGCCGTAGCTCGGCCTCGAGTGAGTATAGCCTGCGTGTGGGCGATCACAAGGTTGAGCTGCTTGACCGTTGGTTCCAGCACGCCGTTCCGTCGGTGCACCACCCCTAGGGCTTCTAGCTCGTCCCCTTCCAGGCTCGCCATCTTAGTCTTCTCCTTAGACGGCACAAGGTTGTTAGGGAGGTAGCCTTCCTCAATAGCGCGCGTGATGAGCTGGTTCACCGCCTCGCAGGTCCGCCCGTTGCTGGCCACCAAGTCATCAATGGTGATGGACAGCATGGGGGCAGGGGGGTTTTCCAGGTCAATCTGAAGCTCCCCGGCGCGCTCCTCCTTGTACTCGATGGCCAAGCGCAGTGGCTGGCCACACTCGTCGCGCACCAAGGTGAGCTCACCTGCGCTTGAGAGGTAGTTGACCTGGCGCCTCGGATCCAGGGCACCGGTCATGTAGAGCACCATCTCATGGATGGCCTCCCCCAGCGCCACCGCATGGGAATGTCCCATGGCCAGCACCTTGAGCACGGGCCACACCTTCCGCCTGGGCCCTGCCAGACCTACGCTAGTCGACCACACACTAGGAAGCCCTTGGTAGTCCCACCACCACTCGGGCACCTCGATGGAATAGTAGTATGACACGAGGTCGCTCTTGGCGCAGTAGCACCAGCCTTTGATGTAGACCTCCACGAGGATGCCCAGGTGGGGTAGCAGGATCTTGGGGGGGTCCACCCACAGCAGGTTGCCCAGCTTCCTGTTGACGATGAACCGAAGCTCACCCACCCCCTTGGCCACTCCAAAGCAGCCATCCACCCACTTGGGCCGCCTCTCCCGGAACGCCACCATGCCCACGCCCGCTGCCCGGCTCATGAGCTTGCCCCATTCAGCCATGGAGCATCCCCGGCTGGGCTTGGGCACATTCCAATACTTTGCGCTCGCCACGACCGCTGGCTTGATGCAGTTCTCTTCGCTGGCATATATCTCCCGCCAGCTCGGCCGCATAGCCAACAGGTCGAGCAGCCGTGCCTTCCCCGCCACCTCCGCCTTTGGTAGACTCACCGCGTCCGCGCGCAGTTGTTCATACTTATTCTGCTTCCCATATATTGCATCAGCACCTTCTTGCTCCTGGCCTGTCGCAACGCCCCCTACGCGGCGACTGTGCCAGGTGCAGTGCCTCTTGACCCTCGCAAGGGCCTCCTCCCTCCCCTTAGAGCACGCCCCTCTAGGGTTAGGAGGAGGGTCTTGCCCCCCTCCCCACAGCCAATTAAGCCAACGCACTACCTTGCATTGCAGTGTGTACTCGCGGTGGCGGCGCGTGGCACGCTGTCGCCGGCGTGCCGATCTCACCCTGCCCCACGCGGTGTACGCTGGCCTAAGTGGGTATGGCAGCGGGAAAAGGGAGCGGTCCCGCTGGGATTCTATTTCCCTACTTGTTGAGCCTTGCTGAGCTTGTCCAAGAGGATGGCAGTTTGGAGAGCTGCCTTGACAGCCGGGGTGGCTGACAGTGCAGCCTCCTCCCCAATGGCAGGAGGTGGCTGGCCACCTTCCACCCCCCCCCTCCTTGCCCTCCACCTGCAGCAAGGCCGCCACCACCCTCATTAGGTACTCCATGCCCACAAGCTCCCCGGCTGCTGAGCCCAGCTCCTTGAGAAGGGTGTCCATGGCCAATGCAATGTTCATGACAATTTTCCTGTTCTCCATGTTCCGCCAATTTCCAGGCTTTACCGTCATGACCCACGACCGGATTCCCATCCCATTGTCGCTGGCGTCCTCCAACACCCCCGGCAGCACCCGCTCCGAAACCCGATATTTCACGCTCTTGGCTCGGCTTGGCAGCGCCACCCCTTTCGAGGCCTTGAAGTGGCTTCCCGCCCCCTCCATTCCTCCCAGCGCTGCCTTCAAACCTTGCATGAATTTCTCGGCTGCGACCTCCCCCTCCTCGTCCTCCTCGTCGTCCTGATTTTCGGTTTCCGGAGGTGCCCCAACGAATGTCGCCAACCTCGCCCTCATTTCCTTTCCGACAGCCCCCCCACCTGCCGAAACCTTGGCCGCGCCTTTCGGCTTGGCCATTTTTCGCTGCGCAGGTGTCGTTGGTGGCAGCGCCTGATCCTCCTCCTCGTCCGCCGCGAGATCTGCCACGGCCAGCAGTTTTGCCACCAACGTTCCGTTTGGGTCACGTGCGTCCAACACGTCGCCAACATCAACGTGATCGGCCAGCAACTGCACGACAGACTTCAGCTGGCTCGAGCTCCACGAGCTGGCGTCCGTCACCCAGTCCTCGGCACCGAAGACCTGCTCGACTGCCCCCACCGCCTCTGCGGGGCTGATGCACTTGGCGAGCAGAGTGGCGAGCTGCTTCTTTTTGGCGCTGAAGGCGACTGGCGCGTGACTGGCGGCAGCAGCCCGCGGTGTGGGCGTCCCGTCCTCCCCGCGCGCTGCCTGCCCTCCTGTAGCTTTGCGCCCCTTCGGCATTGCTGCTCAGGGCCAAAAATGGCTCCGACAGTACAGGTTCGTCAAACCAGAGGTTCGTTTCCCCTGGCTTGCTGTCGCCGCCCTCGTGAAAAGAAAAGAGGCCGACCTTAGCTAGGTGGGTTTGTTTTTGTCCTTTTTTGCGTGTCATGCGGCCTTGGCCCGGACGGCATTTTTTCGCCACGCAAATGTTGCGTCTGAACAAATGACGCAATGTGGCGTTCTAATTGCCGGCAGCTTACGTAAGGCTGCCGGGGCTATTAGGTCACATATTGCGTGAGAGAAAGAATCTAGATCTAGTTAATCACTACGCCATGAGCCAAGAAACCTAGTCAGTGGCAGGTTTATATCTCAACGTAGCTCCTGCCACCTGGCCAAGAAAAACTGGCCAAAGCTTTAATTGGCCACACTGATCCGGATCAGGCCGCACCGGCCTCAAAAGGTATGTCACGTGAACCCAATAACCTAGCTATAGCGGCTACCCTTCCATCTCACTATAAAGAAACTATGTTCAGAGAACCACGATTTTTTCCACCTAAAACTACGTGTTTTCCGCTAAACCCCATCATTTAGTTTAAGGGGACGGTCCCGGCGCGAATATTTTGGCGCCGAAAAATTCGCGGTACCCGTCCGTACCGTGAAAAAGTGGTGCACGGGGCGCGCACCCCTACCGGAGCTGGCCATGGCGACGTGCTTTCAGGCAGAGTAGAAAAAGATAGCTCGCGGGATGCAGAGAAACTGAGCGAATCTTAAAGACGATGAGTAAATGATGCTACTTAGTAGCGGAGTTCGCGTTTTTTGCAGTGTCGATGATTTTATTTATGACCATCGCCACGGGGGTCCAATCTGATGTTTTCGTCGAGAGGAATAAATTAGAATGCACGCTGGCGGCGGTGATTGTCAGGTTTTATGGGCTTTACCTAGCGTCAAGGATGCGTTTAAATCGTTATTGGTAAAGCTTTTAAAAATTTGCTGGGTTTCGGCAAGATTTCCGTCATGATCGGTAAGACACTCTCCAGGCTCGCGGGATGCGCGTCTTATTATTCCATGGAAGGTTGTTCTTTCTTGCGCCGCTGGGCGAAGGACAATGCCGGTAATGGTACGATCGTGTGATCAACGTGACCCTATGAATGTTTCGCTTCCTTTATGGGTTATCAACGCAAGTTTTCGGCTTCTTTCCGTGCAGTTAGCGCCAGGTATAATGCCATTCCGTGCTGCGCATCGCCAGATTCCTGGCACCTTTCAGTGGTTTTATGTACGTTGCATGGCTGGGATGTGTCAAAGCGTGACCGTGGCATATCGTCAAGTTGTCAGGGATTTGCTGAGTGGTTTCTTGGAAGGAGATTGCTAACAGCACTCAGTTTTGTGTGAATATTGACGCGGCCTTTCTTAGCAGAGGCTTCATTGTGGTTAGAGGCTCACAAGCTTGAGTTTGTTTCTTGGCAAACAATTGCGCTGGAAAGAAAGGTGGCAGTGGTTTTTCTGAGGGGCATACTGCATGGGTGGAACTGCACGTAGGTAGGGGTTATCGTTGTCTTGTTGGCCTTTCTCCCACTAAAATGGGAGAGCCCTAATTCATATGCTAGCAAGGCAAGGTAACCATGGTAAGAAGCCTTGGCAAGCAGCATGTATGATAATTCTGCTTTCTCTGTGGACTGTCTGTTGTTACCCTTGTTGGGCAATTAGTGGATATGGCTTTCTAGGGTGTGTTTGAGCTTGGTTTTGGGATGATGCCCACACCATAAACCTGGAATATGCTTTAGAAGTGTTGGCTAGGCATGTTGAGCTACCTGCCTCATTGTTGTGCACACACGCAACAGGTTGCCCGTGTCGAGGTAAGGCAAGGGCACATGACGTGCCCAGCCACCTCCTTGTACATTGTGGTCGAATTGGGCATGGTCAGGAGCCTTTTTGATGGCATAGGAAGTGTTAGTGTGCCTTAATACTCACTAATGCCTTCCTTAGCGTCTGCACAGGTGGCCAACTGCCAAAATTAATAACTGCTACAGCTGAGCTCAGAATGCCACCAAACTTTGACCGTGCCTTCTATGGTCATGACAGAATTTGACTTGTGCTTTTCAGGCCTAATTGATGTGTTATGAGTGTGTATGGGGACGCCCCGCCTAAAAAAGCGTATTTTTGGCCCAAAAATTAATAACTCAAAGGGATGTGCTGATTTTGTTGATCCAATTAGGTAGAAACAATGTCCCATGACATTTTTATATGGGTTGTGCTTTTTTCATGCAACTGGTTCTCCCACTGTTCTGGGCAAGATGTGCCCCGGACAGCGTTTTTTTCTATTTTTAGCTCATAGCCGGTGTATGGCTGGGGGTAGTACCCCCAACAAGTGGTGGTATGCATGCCCAAACATCATGTTTATGGTCCCCAAACATCATTCAGTGGTTGTCAGTTGCATTTCTGTAGTTATTGGGGGGGGTAAGTTTTGATATATTTCTATGGGACCCTCCCCTTAAACATGCTTATTTTTTGCTCCTGGGTAGCCAGAATTTTTTTGCAAGGGTGGGGATTTTATGGGAATATAGGCTTTGGTCACATTTGGTTTGCCCATTCTCCTAGGGAAAATAGGCCATAAATAGCGTCTTTTTCTATTTTTTGCTCATAAAGGGCACATTGTGGGGGCAGTACCCCCCCCAATTGGTTGGAAAATTTTTTTCAATCATACTTATGGTTCCCAATCATCATTGAATTTTTATCACATGCATAGGTATGGTTTCCAGAAAAGTGCACTTTAGGTGTGTCGTGTCCCAGGGGGACATGACACATCGGAATTTTTTGGCGCCAAAAAATTCGCGCCGGTACCGTCGGTACCCCCGGACCGTGAAATTGTGGTGCACAATGCGCACACCTCGTGCGGAGGTGGCCATGGCGACGTGTGTTCCGTAAAAATTTGCCTTATCGGCCAGGCGACAAGCGAAAAATGTACGCCGGTGGTTTTAAACGATGTTCTAGTATGATGTTTCATAGCCAGATATGCACAATTTGAAAAGTCGGTGCCTTTCTTAATCCAGATTTGCACGGGGGTCTAATCCGAAAATCTGGCCGCACATATTAATTTAGAATGCGTGCCTGCGACGGTAGAATTTAAGATTTGTGGGTCATATTGATGCAGGAAGAAGCGTTTAGTAATGGAAACCGTGAAAACATCCTAAGCGGCTTCGATTTGCGGCCATTTCCCGTCATTTCTGAAATGATATCGTTCAGGCCTGCGCGATCCGCGGTCAAGCCATCCATGGATGGCTGGCTGTCTCGCGCGCCTGGGTAGGAAATAAAGCCGGCCGTGGTACGTTCATTTGCCGCATGTCACCGCCCTGTCTGTTTGCGCTCTAAATGTTCCTGGCATGAAGCTTTGGCGCCGATTCCGGGTGTTCTTGCTATTATTTTGTTCGCCACTTGTTGCAGTTGCGCTATCTGTTTTCGCAGGTTTCAATGTTTTGCCTTATGCTGCGTATGCCATGCTTCTTAAAGCTAGCAAGAGTTGATCGGGCAGTTTTGCGGCTCTGCTTCACTTTCTTTTATGGAGTTTTTCATATGGTAGACATTGTATATTGCGTAGTCAAGGACCCTAGCTGCCTGGGAGCGGCATCAACGTTGCAAGGAGCTGGCGAGCTCATAAACGCTTGTCTTGGCTCTTCAGCATGCTGGAAAACAAGGTGTGAAGTTGTAGGGAAGGTGAGCATGTGTTATATAGTTATCTCCTTCCAATATGTTTTGCTTCCATTACACATGGCTGGGGCTTCCTAGATGATAAGGATCAGGTGCTTATTATGACAATATTAAAGGATGGCCCTTTTATCCTTTAGCATCATGACTGGGTGTTAGCTATGAGGTGATTCCCGCAAGTGGTCATGCCTGCTTGCGTAATGATTTTGTCGGTGGATGTCTTCTTCAAGCATCTAGCATTTGCTTTACGTGCTTCTGCCCAATTTGCAGGGGGCAAGCTTAGGAATGTGCTTATGGTGTCCCTCATGCCACAGTGTACCAAGCATGCAGGGTGGCAGCTATAACATGATGTACTATGGGCAAACTAGGTCAGAATGAAAGTAGGTGCATTAGATGCTTGGGGCGCGAGGACAAGAATCACAACCCCTTCCTGCTGTGTGAGGCAGGTGCAGGCCGGGAAGAGCATGGGGCGCACATGCTCTGCCTGGGCCTCACGCTGAAGACCATCCCGGAGGGGGCATGGTTCTGCCCCAACTGCATGGGGAACGAGTCAGATGAGGGCTGAACGAGGCCTAATTGTGTTATTAAAACTGCATGACAATGCTTTCATGGTTTGGCCATGATATAACTTTATGGGACATGCTTGGTTGGGGTATCTGCCTGTGTCACCTCTCATGCCATGTTGTACCAGGCATGAGGTTGGCAGCTGTGACCATGCTGTATTATGACCAAACGAGCTCAGAATGACCTGGGATTTTGTGGCAAGCTTTTTAACATCATAAATGAATTAATTTGACTTGGTTTGGCCCAATTGGTGGTGGGCTAGGGTGTAATAGGTCTGTTGTTTGTGGTAATAAGCGGGATTTTCTGTCATTTTTTTTTTGCACGTTTACACTTATAACATGAGTAAACGTGCTCAGAATGAGCTCAAACTTTGTGAGAGTGAAATTCCCACCCTAGGCCTAGTATAAATATCATCACTGGAATTTTTGCATGTGTCTACTATTTGATTTATTTTTTTAGGACCAAAAACATACGTGTTTTGGGCTAAACCCTATAACTTTTGCAAACGTGCTTATTTTGTGGTCCTGAGTAGCCAGATTTATTTGCAAGGGTGGGGATTTTAGGAAAATATGTGGTTTGGTCACTTTTGGTTTGCCCAGTCTCCTAGGAAAAATCGGCCAAAAATAGCGTCTTTTTCTATTTTTAGCTCATAACTGGGTCATGCTGGGGGGTAGTACCACCCCCAAGTGGCTGGAAATTTTTTTTTTTCACATATTTATGGTTTGGAAGCATAACCGGATTTTTATCCCATGCACAGGTCTGTTTTCCAGAAAAGTGCACTTTCAATGTGTCATGTCCCCTTAATAAAGAGCCTGGTTACCCTGGAGTTCCACGGTTAACAGAATCTTGGCTCTCTGAACATAGTTTCTTTATAGTGAGATGGAAGGGTAGCCTCTATGCAGGCTAGGTTGTAGGGTTTACGTGACATACCTTTTGAGGCCGGTGCGGCCTAGCTGATCCGGATCGGCAGTGGCACAAGATTTGGCCAGTTTCGTGGCTAGGTGGCAGGAGCTACATTGAGATATAAACATGCCACAGTCTGTCTAGGTTTCTTAGTTAATGACGTCGCTCTAGTGATTAACTAGATCTAGAATCTTTCTCTCACGCAATCTATGAATAGCCTGGCAGGCATACTTACGTAAGCCGGCGGCAATTAGAACGCCAATTTGCGCCATTTGTTCAGACGCAAAATTTGCGTGGTAAAAAAAAATCCCGTCCGGGCCAAGGCCGCGCGACACGCAAAAAAGACAAAAGCAAACCCACCTAGCTAAGGTTGGCCTCTTTTTTTTTTCCCGCCACCCCTCCCTGCGTTTGGGGGGGGGAAGGCTAGCCTTCGATAAGCAATATAAAGTGTTCCCATTAGCATCGATCGGCGGCCGGGATGTGGCCTGCCTTTTGTATGTGCTCCACTCATTGTTTTAATAAAGAGTCTGGTTACCCTGGAGTTCCACGGTTAATAGAACGTTTGTTTCTTCACTGAGACGAGCCTTTCATTCGCGACAACAATCTACCCAGAGTTGGCAGAGTTGGTGGGTTGTCGTGCTTGCCCGGTACACATGGCATGCTGTTTCCGCCACAAGAGGGACTGCACGATGCGGGCGTCTGCTGGTTTATAGTGGAAGGGCGATAGAGTTTTGAACAGGATCATTTGCCTCTAGTCTGTTAGGCGTGGGACATTTTTTTCAGTGGCGCAGTCTTACACTAGGGTACAGGGTGGGAGATGGTCAACAACATGGCTGTGTGACTTGCTGCTCCTTGCCCCTATCACCTCGCTGCAGCTGAAGGGTGGCGAAACGGCACTGGACGTGGCCAAGCGCTTCAAGCGCTCCGAGGTTGTGCAGTTCCTGGAGCAGCACACGATGGGGCTGTAGCAGCGCGAGACAGGGCATTGGCAGCACCCGCTACATTCACAAAGGTGACTGTCGGCTGCCACCACGGTCTTGTTACCTGTACGGAACATTCAGTTTTGTGGCCTCGGGGATATATGGCATCTCGTGGCCAAGCCGACTGCCTGACCTGGGTGGCTTGTAGGGACCCTGTTTTAAAATTCTTACTTGTGAAGCCTCGTCCTTGTGCTCTCATCATAGTTGTCTCTTTTTGAAAGCGTATAAAATACCCCCTCTTGTGTATCGTAAGCGTGCTTGCTAAACGACCTCGTTCTCCTCACGCCTGCTTTTTCCAATACATGGCACATGACCTTCTGCCTTTTCTTGCTCTTTCCCTTCACCTTCGTTCCCCACCATGACCACTGCCTGCCCCGCTCAAGTGGCTGTTAGCTGTCATTATACCTGGTGTTGCATCCAGGTTACTCCATCCCTGACTTCCTCCCTCAGCGAGACGCTGGTAGATGAAAACGTGTCGCTTTTCGTTTCAAAATCTCTGGCACTGCTCGATGCTGCCGCAATGTTACACTCCTATCATTGAATGTGTTTCCAGCCAGAACTTTACTATTTTGCACAACTAGACCTGGTTATACCATGTAGAGGGGATGGACCTGAGGTGACAGAGGACAGCATTTGCCCCCCCACTCCCCACAAGCCTCTTCATCCTGTCAAACTACACACACCGCACGCTGCAACATTTGCGACCCTCGCTGTGCATGTTTGCTTGTGGCTTGTGCTCCCAGCATGATTGCGCCTGCACTAGTGGGTGCACTATACCTATTATGCGTTGGTTCACTAGTGTACGGCAATTGATAACGATACCTTGTGCTCCAAAGGCCTTTTCACAAGACTTTAACGACCACAACAGGGTTAAATAGCAGGGTTCGGGAACGCCACGAGAGTGGGACTGAAGTCAAAAGCGAACGGTTCTTGAATTTCGGAGGGCCCTGATGTTACAGGATATCTCGTAATACGATACGTTAAGCGCCACGCCAGGCGAACACTGGCAAGATATTGGCATCCGTTGGATGAAGCGATTAGCACCGTTGGATTGTTCTCCACACCCCAACGTCCGCCTGTCCCCATTCTTCACTTCATAGTCAACGCGGCAAGCCCACCTGCGGTTTCACGCTGGACGCCCGCGCCTCAGGTGGCCTACGCCCCGCGGGGTGATGCGTAACATTACTTAAATTTGTGCTTTTTTAATGTGTACTTTTAGACCAGGGTCATATTTAGACCCTGGTGTAAAAGTGTAAAAGGCTAGTACAGAGTAAAGGTGTGTTAATTGATAAGTGATACCTTTTGTAATGCTTGGCATCGTATGTAACATATCTGGATGAGTCACGTTGGTCAGTGGCTGCAGGCCAGTGACAAGCAACGGGCACCGAAGAGCATTGCTGGGATTTACTTAATCCGGCTGGGTTGATACAGAGTAGAGGTGTGTTGATTGATAACAATACTTTGTGTAATGATTGGCATCGTAACATATCTGGATGAGTCATGTCAAGAAAGATTCATAGCACCGTTCCTTATGAAGCTTGACATTGGCTGGAGGAAGCATGCACGGCACTTTTGGGTTCAACTGTACTGCACTCATGCCATCCTAGCCATGCAGGTTGCTGAATGTCTTTGACATTATTATTACTCTTGCTTGTTTTTCTTCTTCTTAATTTTGGATGCAGGTTGTATGGGCCTGCCGACTGGGTTGGATCTTGAAAGCTCTCCTATACGAGCATTACTTAATAAGGGGCCGAGCAGACTTCGTCGTCAAGACGGTTTGGTGACCGGTCTTGTTGCATGGCTATGAGAGTGAGAGTTGAATGTTGAGTTCATCCAAATAAGATAAAGTGGCGCCAAAGTCATGCATGGAGGGATCTGTTTCAGTGTCACAGGCATTGATAAACTGTTTCATCTCTTGTACAGGCCTGGGCCGCCTGGCCATAAATGTTCAAGTTGGTTAATTGTGGATGCTAGAAAACTCGTGCACTGGAGTTCACCACATTACAGTTCTGTGAAGTACCAAGTCTACCAAGATTTAAATTGGGCTAGCCCTTGCATGGCGGGCCGGTGCAAGCCTTGGCCTTCCCGATGCTGGGAAGCCCCCGCGGGCTTCCCACCAAGATTGAATAGAACCCGGGACATGTGCCGGGATGCCTATAGCAGATATGGCTTTTGGACATTAAAGGAGGCACTAAGCTGCATGCAAGGCACTTCTTGGTGGCACACTGCCATAGTCATATGGGATGTATTCATAGATGTTCGATACGCAAGTGTATAACGCACATATCTCCATTCCATTTCCCTCCCACTGATGACTTTGTATGCACATTCACGTGCACGTCTACGTGTAAATTAATTAATTAGTTCATTTTAAATGTTTAGCAGTAACCATTTGTATCCATTTTATACAAATCAAATATTAATTACATCATTATTATAATCCACGCAAAGGCACGACAAGGGGCAGAGCGCTAGAGCATCCTAGTAGTGTGGCTTATTCAAGTCACACTCAAGCGTGCCAATGCCACGGGTCATTCTTCCGTCTCTGCATTGACGTGTGCAAGCTAGCAGCAAGACGATAACTGACCACCGTTCAGATAAACTGCCGGATGGCTCAGCCTTGCAGTGTATACGCGCGTCGCACAGCCTTCTGCCATTGCACTGCAGCAGATCAGCCACTAAGATGAAGCCAGTGGTGTACCTTGTGTGGTGCATGGTGCGGTCACTGACCAGCTAGTGCATGGTGTAACACATGCGTGCCGGGACAGCAGGCGGCGCGCATGCAGGCCACCGCGTCAGTGGCTCAGTACCAGGACAGAAGGCGGCGCACGTGCAGGCAGCGGCGTGGCTACCAGGACAACAGGCGGCGCAAAGAGGCAACAGTGTGGCGGCTACCGGGACAACAGGCGGCGCACACAGGCAACAGCGTGGCCAGCCACCGGCCGGGACAACAGGCGGCGCGCCCATATGCACGTACATGCAGGACAATGATGGCAAACGTGGCGGTTTTGTTGGACCGTGGCGCCTGCATTTCTAGTAGTGGCTACCTAAAATTGTTCCATGCCACCGCACATTTCAGTGAGGATTTTTCATCATGTGCCGCAGTAATGTGATTTGAATTATCAAATGAATGCAAACAAACAGAATTTACTACTATATAGTGCAACTCCTCCTTGCTGTCTGCGCCTACGAAACGAAGAGCTAGCAACGCATTACTACTACAGGCATCCAGATACAATTGCTTATGCCAACTCGATGAGACCGAGGCAAAGTGGCTTCCGCCTGGCATTGGTACATGGCATCGGAGATACGAATCCATGCAGTTAATATTATAATTATTATAATAATAAGCCATGCAGCACCTGCCCAGCTCACGAAGTCGTTGCTGGTGCCGCATCTCCTCGAGCTCTGCGCCGCCTCATCAATGGCCTGTCTCTCCGCATCCTTCCACCGCCGGCGAGCCTCTTCTTCATCAAGGCGCACCCGTTGATCCCTTGCCGAGGTCCTGCTCCAACCTTACATAGCTGCTTCTCCAGCTCTAGTAGTAGCCGCCTAGCTTCGATCCTCTTCAAGGCGCCGCATCTCAGTCCTCCCTCTGCACCGCCTCAAATTGGCCCATGCCGATCTCTGATGAGCACTTCTTGCGGCCGATGAAGCTCCTCTGCAAGCCGGCCGCGCCCGTTCGCGCGCCTCCTGCTCCAATCTGAGCTCACTCCTCCAATCGCGCCAGGTTTCCTCTTCAAGGCGCCGCATCTCCTCCCTATTATGCGCCGCGCCTCAATTGATGGCCTGCCCTCTCCGCCTCCTTCCGCCGAGCCTCTTCTTCAGTCCTTTGCCCGTTCCTTTGCCTCCTGCTCCAACCTTATTACACTACCTTCTTCTCCAACTATAGCGCTCCAGCCGCCTAGTAGCTGTAGCATGCCAACTAGTAGGGGCGAGCCTAGCGAGCACTTGGAAGTTTGGCAAAAGGAATAATAAATAAAAAGACACGAGTAAAAGAGATACAAAATCGTCAAGCTACCTGTAAGGTGCATGGTTTGAAGTCCATACCATCCGGCACATCTGTGTATGTGTAATCAAGTGTGCCGACAGCTGTTATCTAGAGTAATACCAGCCTGACATTTGGATGTATATTTCGATTTATGTGTGTCCGGTGGCATATAACGTAACGATAGTTACCACGGACATGGTTGGAGGTCGAACAGCCCAATATGGCGGTCGACCCATAGTTCGGCCCTGACCACAATATACTATAATTCAGGTCCGACCGGTCGTAAACTTAGCGTGGACGATTCTGAGCCACATTATACTATATAGATTGGATCAGCAGCACCGACCTAGCTGTTACGACCCGGTTCCGGACCTCCACCTCGACCCCAGGATCTGACCTGTCCTAGACTAACTAACCCGGTAGACTGAGAAGGAACCCTGTTCTGCATTTTGAAAGATCGTTGAACTCCCGACTCTAATGCTTTCCGATAATTGTTTCCATACTAAGCCATTGACACATTTACTTAGACATTACTGGCAATAACGTACATCCATGGTTCGACTAGCTATAACAAGCCATATCAAAGGTCGAACTGTCAACACAAGGAAAGTGCAACACCTAAATTGGCCGAAAGACTCGTGCGTGCTCGGGCCAAACATGGCCCTCGCCCGTACGATCACAGGTAGGTTAGATCTACGCACTCTAATGCCACGTGGGGCGGCGCTGGTCCAGACCACACAGAGTGCCAACGGTCCAGGCCCTAAAGTACGCAGCGCGGCGCGACTGCACCGGCCCACAATACTGGACAATTGATATGTCACTGGACCAGGTAACAACCAGTCAAAAGGGTCCTAACCGCACGTAAACGTAGGAACGACAACAGCCGTAACCACGGATTGTTTCGGAGTAGCTGAGGCTACCAAGAACGTAAGGCCTCTATTTACGGCCGTAATAACACAGTTTGTTACGCGCCGCAACACCTCCCCCCCATAAAAGGTAGGGAGTCCTCTCCCTACGTCAGGAGAGCATAAACACTCGATCATAAACAGAGGCAGGTCGGTAGGCATAAAAAACCTATCGCACCCAACTATAACCCAACACAATCAACTAGCCACCCAGGGCTCCCAGCGCAAATATGTTAACCTCGGGTCCACCCCAAATGGTGTAGTAGGGATCACCAGCACCACGCCGGGTGTGAGGCTCCCCTAACTGCCTTGCGCGGAGGCTTGCCGGGAGGGACGGCACTAGGCAGGACACGCGTAGGAAACAATACTCACACCGACAACCAAGGATAACCAACCAACTGGCCAAGCATAGAGGGCGACTCTATATACCGGAGGGACAACACCCTCAGGTCGGGCCTAGAGCCCTCTATCTATTGGCCATCAGCCTGGTAGGTCCCGCGCGTCGCGATCAGCACATCCAAGTACGCGCGGTAATGAACGACATCCTCGTCGTTGTCATATGGCGGCCAATGGTAAGGTAGGCATCCTCCCACACAACGGTAGGAAACAAAACCAGGAAAGCCCAGTAACACCGATGTTGGGTGATCACAATGAGCATACAAGCCTAATCAAAATGGCTACACTCGAACAATCAGGAAAAAGGGTTCCAATGCCAGGAGGCAGAGTACACGCAGATAGGGACGGCTCGCACAGGTCAGCCGAGGGCGCACCAACGTGGAGAAGAACAGATGCAACAGCAGATCCACGTTGGCATGCCACATCCGGATGTGCCGAATCTCACGATCCTCTAAGATGCGGAGATCCTGTCGCGCGTTGGTGGACAGGGGACCACTAGCGCTGGCACGGGGCGGGGGGGGGGCACTGTAGGCATCCGACCCCTGACCGGGCAGCGGCGCAGGCCATCAAGCGTCCCAAACCGCGGTAGGCCTTGTACAGCAGCATATACAACAACACCATATGGTACGACGGCCTGTCAGAATCCAGCGGCAGCGCTGGATCAGATAGAATGTCAAGGCGCTAGGTGAAGGCCGCGGAGCGGATCGTCAGCATCCAGCCAGCCACTCGATCACCAAGCGCACCTGCTCCGCCAACTCCAGCGCGGTGAGACGACGGTAGGAGTGACCAGCACCATCCGCGGGCAGCGCACTCTGCGCAGCAGCAGCGTCGGTGGGGCCAGCCAGGGGCACGGCAGCCATAGGCGGCGGCACAACACTGCCGGAAGAAGACGACGCAGAACCCGTAGACAGCGCGGTCGCCACAGGTTCAACCGGAGGCGCCACGGAGGTAGGAATAGGGTCGCACGCAGGGGCGACAGGTACCTCGGGCACCGCGACATACTCTCGCATGGCCACAACAGGATTGCGGGGTGACGCGCCGATGACTCCTGACGTCGCGACAACGTCGCAAGGGTGCGCGACATGAGCGCTCGTAGGAGCGCTAGGGGCGCAAACCGACGCCACAGAGGCGCAAGTAGGCGTGGCATGCAGAGGTAGGCGGCACCACGAATTGTCAGATGCCGGACGACGGCGCCACAGAGTCGGGAGACGGTGCGACAAACGCGCGTGACGTAGCAACATGATCGGGAAGCGGTGCAACAGACTCGCACGGCGTCGCACCAGAGTCGACTGGGGACGCGACAGGGGCGCGCACAGGCATGTAAGGGTCGCTCGTCAGCGCAACAACAGCGGACGACAAGGCGACAGGGTCGCATGGAGGGGCGACAGCCGCGGCAACTGGGTCGCCCAGGTCCCACAAGGGCGCGACGGGCGCGCACAGTGGCGCAACAGGGTCGCACAATGGCGCAACAGTAGTGACTTAGATGACGCGACCGCGACTGTGGACAGCGGGCTCGAGTCGCCCAACAGCGCATCGTTGTCGAAATGAGTAGCGACAGCCACGGAAGACGTCTCTCCAACAACGGATGGCGTCGCACCAGCAACGGAAGGCAACGCGCGAGCAGCGGAAGGCATCACAACTGGCGGCGCAGTAGGTGGGCACACCAGGCGGCGTTGTTAGCGGTGCAACCGGCAGCCCAAAGTAGGCTACCCAAGACCGATCGCCAATGCAGCAGTAGAGATGCGAGCCCAAAAGGGAAGGGTGCGGAAACTTGCTATCTGTCTCGCGTAGGTATTATCTCCTGACAAGATTCACAAGTTCGCACCTACTCTTATGCATCACTGGACCAAGAAGGCCAGTCATAGGGCGAGTGACCAAGTCAAGGACACGCTTGTTACAATGATGGGCATACAAGTCATGTAACCAGTAGACCAGCAGGGCAGATAGGAGGCACATAGAGGCGCCACTGCAGGGGATCTTCCTTTCCTAACACATAGAGAAAGCCACTTGGGAATCTACAAGGGTATCGACCAAACTCTTGTGGGTGGGACGCAGTAGCAGCAAGTGCCTCAGGCTCAGTAGCGTTAAACCGACTAATTAGCGTTCCATGTCAAAGGTAGGGGTAGCAGCAGTCGTATCTTAGTACTGCAGCAACAACTTTGCCAAACAATAGAGGACCTGAAGGCTCTACAGCACAGTAGAGTTTACCGGCTCTGGTAGACACATGACTATATAAAGTGGAACATGGAGTAAATTTTTCAGTTCCTTCCCCCCCACAAAGCCAATAGGTGTGCCCTCACACTAGGGTTAAGGGACAGCCCCACATGGGAGAGAAGAACAGACATGCAAACAGCAGTGTGCAAAAGGTAGTAGGCATACAATTCAGCGTCTGGGACATGGGTAGGGTGTGCACTATCCTTAAACTACTACACATGCATTGTAGCACAAAACGAGGAGGTGGGTAGGCGGGAGTCTGTTCATAAAAACTTAAGACTCATCAGCAACAACCATATACCTATAGTAAGTTCAATTTCATCCCAGGTAACACCTGCTATCGCAATAGGATCTGTACACGTACAGAATTTGGTAGGTGAGTCCGCCATTTCCACCACCAATTGGAGAAACACACACCATAAATAACCATGATCCTTAAATTCATCACGAGCCTGGTATCCATTGTAAATTCATCACGAGACACTAATACATCCAATAGGGGACATACGGTAGGTTCAGATATAGGCACAAAAGTAGTATCAACCAAGGACTTTTCAACTTTGTAGGGGCGATCGGGTATCCCATAATAAGTACCATCAGGGAACCAGACAACCATGGTACAGAAATTAGTAAATAAACGTAATAGCTGGGTGCCCCTCTAATCCTAATAATTAGTGATGGGGCCTATGGTAGCCACAAGACTGATAGGGCGACCTTGTATCATCCGGGGTGAAATGACCGTACCAGAGTAATGGCTAGTACGTCCATCAGAATAATGCACGTTGATAGGAGCACGATGTGGGGTAGGGGTTAAACCTAATCTCTAAACTAGCCTTGCTCACAAGGAAGCTAGTTACCCCAGTATCCATAAGAACCAACAATACATCAAGAAGGTCATCACAATGTAGGAAAGGGTCCACAACGGTAGAAGGAACAGTAACTTAGACCACCGTTTAAAAACATCAGGAGTCTAACACATAGTGGTAAGGTATTGTCAGCATCCACAGTAGTAATAAATACTTGCAAGCAAAAGTTTTCAAATTATGTGTTCGTAGACAGTGTAATGGTAAGTGCACCGACATCAAGAGTGATCGGGGTGTCAGCAATAGAAGACGAACCAGTATCACATATATCTAGTTCTTCAACGTAGGAGGATTCTTCCTCATAATAGTAGCTAGTTCAGACGTGATACAGGTAGTAAGGTAGTGTGGAACTAGCACTGAATCAGGTAGGCGCCACCTATTATGGTTTTGCCAGGACTCAGAATTCTGAGTTAGTAGCATGACAAAGGTAAAGAATTGTTGGGGAGTAGACATCCAACTTAGGGATATTAGCAAACAAAGGTAGAGAGGGGGGCTTAGGGGGGTGGGCACGGTCATATGTACCAATAGGCCCACCATCCTCATCCGATACAAAGGGAGGTAAGAACCTGGGGCTGGGATAGGTTTTAACCAGAGGGTTGGAAGGGGCCACAGCCTCAGGAGCATGACCAGACATGTATGGAATAGTATATTCTTCCCTAACAGACGAGTAGGCGTAGTGGTCATAATTCTTATCATGTAAGGGCATGGTACTAAAATCACTATTTTTTTCTAATTCAGCCACACGCGAAGGAGCTTGTGCAGCCTCATAAGCGGTATCAGGGTAGGACCAGGCGACAGGGGGACCGTTGGGCACAACGCTGGGACGACCACTAGGGCCCATAGGAGCCTGACTGCGACCCAAACCATAAGGAGGCACATATGAGGTAGTAATAACAGAAGGAGCAGTAGGGACAACACGAACTGCAGTAGTAGGAGCTGCATTATCAGTAGGGGCTGCTGTAGCCACTGGGGCTGGGGTATAGGTAGGGGGAAGGGATGCTTCCCTTTGAGCCCTAGTAACACGTACCCGCTCCTCATAAGTTAGAGGGGCTCCAGAAGGGGTACGACGCAAGTAGAAGGAAGGGGTAGCAGGAGGTAATATTCTAGTACGTAGGGAATCACCTTGAGGGGGAAGATGGTGCACATTATCCAATGAGTCCCGTCTAGTATTAACATTATTAGTAGAAGGTAAATCCGTGTTAGTGGACATCTCCACCATATTACCTGACATACGTAGGGAAATAGGTGACATACCACCACCCAGAGAATGATTAGAAGCCATTATGGAAAAATAAGGTAAAGTTATGAACAAGGTACATGAAAGTAGGAAGATGCCTTAAAAAGTAAGTAAAAGAAAACAACAAAGGTAGTCACAAAAGAAAACACTCAACCACCAAAATGGGTAAGAAATCATAAAGCAGAAAAGTTACATGCAACCACTCCACTGAGTAGGAAATAATAATTTACTCTTTCTTTGTAACCGTAATGGACAAGGAACCAAATGTTATAGGGGTTCTAATGTTATAGGGGTTTGCATTCAGGTAACTATCTATTGTGCCCCCTCCCCTCTCACATCAACAAGGAAAATCCTTGTATAAGAGTGGGGAGGAAAAACCACATGAGGAGAATCACGTGACATAAGAGTTGTCAAACAGGATGGTGGGGGAAAAATCAAGGGCAGCAAGATCTACAACACCGAGATCCAACTGCTTATGAGGTAGGAGAAAGGGTAAAGTTATGAAGGCTAGTGAGTAAAAACAGCCACACAATGAAGGTGAGTACGCACAAACTAAGGGGTATAGCCTTATAATCTGGCTTGGGTATATAACGAATACAGTAGGGATGGTTAAGCTCGGGAAGGTGCGAGGGATCGTAGCTATATAGCCATAGGACCACTTTCTTCTACTGACACAAAGCGTGGAAGAAACCAAGGTTGGGCATAGATAGGGTAGGTTGTAGGTAGGGGCTTAGCCTGAACCAAGCCCTCAGGCTGATAACCATAATAAATGGTAGACACATTGATAACCTTCCCTAAGCGAAGAATATGCCAAATGAACATAGTTCTATCATCCAATAGCATAGTGCTAAAATCTTGATTAACTTCTAAATTTGCTACGCGAGAGGGCATCTGAAAAACCTGAAAATTTTCATAGGCAGCGATAGGATAATCCCAAGTTGAGGTGGGCGCAAGGGTAGGGCAAAAGGGTGACCAGAAGGGCCAAAAGGAGCTAGGAAAGAACGTCTTGGGGGTACAGCACCAGAGGCAGGGGTTGCAGGAAGGGTAGAAGTATAGTGACAGGGGGAGGACGTATTGGCTCACTGGCCCGTTGCTGGGCAGCCCTAACCTTAGGGGTATCAGTAGGGTTACCTTGTACATTGAAGGCAGGGGTAGGGGAAGACCGATCAGGTTTCATAGGCAATGGTAGGCTGCGCAAAAGGGCAGGAGGACGCATGGGGACGGCAGTAGGTCTACCAGAAGGACCTATATAGGAGCATGCGTACGACCATTTACTTGTAGGTGCCACACCCAACAGGGTAGGAGCAGCAACAGAAGCTGGGGCAGGGTTAGTAGACGTAGGAGGGAGCTGCCCGTGTGCAGCACTAGCTAACCTAGCATGCTGACGTACTCCAATAGGCGTAGGGGTGCATCCATAGGCGTACGATTACCTAAGTGGTACGCAGGGGTCAAGGGAGACTCGGTAGGAAGCCTAGACATCACTGCCTGTGGGGTAAGGTATCCATGGACTCACGCTTACGGCTTATTACCAACAGGGGTAGCATAAACATGGGTAGAAGGAAGATGTGTACTAGTAGGGTCACTACCACTAGCACTAGCACGATGATTGATAGCGGGTAAAACGCGACCAGGGGAAGATTGAGAGACCATTTGTAAGAGAAGGTGCTATTTTACTTTTCCTTAAACAAGGTAGTAGGAATTAAGGGTAAAAGAACCAAAGTCAATACAAGGACGCTATCTGGGATACGAGTAGTAGACGTAGGATACTGGTTGGGGAAACATGCCACGGGTGGTAGAGTGGGGAGGCATTGCAAGGGTAGACGCTACCTTACTAGGCAGGGCGAGGGTAGTCGGGGGATGGGCAGGAGGACGTATCACAACCCAACCACAACTACAAGTAGGTAGGGAATCCGTCTCTAGTAATAGTAATAATGATGATGATAATAATAATAATAGTAGCACCAGGTTTATACTACCTAGGGAGGCAAATCTAGGAACTGCAAGAGGTTCCCCTAGAAAAGGACCATGACAGACGCGATAAAAGAAAGGAAGAAGCAACTAACAAAAGCGTCAGAAAATAAAAACCATGGTATATAACGCAGGACGCACCACTGATATGGGAGTCGTTGAAAGATGGCGCCCGAATGGTCGTCGATGACCAACGCCGTAGCCGAGGAACTCCTGCTGTGGGGTACAACACAAACCACAGGGGTCTAAACGTAGGCACATACATCCAAGCGTAAAACTGAGTGGAAGGCGAAGAACAACGTTCTAGCATCGGCGACTAGCCGAATCTATTCCTAGCAAGGTATACAAGTACTAGCACTGCGTGCTGACCGACTTTACTCCTAATGAACGCATAGGAGGCACATGAGGTGGAGGAGGCGTCGAGATTTCATTGAGTGTAGGGGAAAATTTTAATTTCCTTTCCTCCCCCCCCACAAAGCATCTAAGATGCTTGCCAAGAGCTGACGAGCATATAGGCACAAACCCAAACGCGGGGCGTACGGGAATGTATGAATAAGAGGTGGCTAAAGATAGGAATGTAATCCTTTATCTGTACCAGAGTGAGAAAAGTGTGTTCCACAAGCCGGGAACATAAGACAGAGCTATCAAGCAAGGCTGACAACATTAATGTAAATAATCATAATCCTTCATTCGGTAGGGGTAGAAGATGACTGACGAACCCCACGAGGGGTCTCAACTTGGGGTCGTGTATGATAGACAGTAGAATTTAATGAAGATACATTCCAGTTAGCATTCATACATTAATAGGATAAAGAATCGCAGCCAGGTACAAAAGGTGTAGAAAACAAGGACGCTAATCGTCCCACTACATGTGCCAAGACAGCACCCAGCAAACCGATGATAAGTAGGCCAACACCGGACCAGCAACCCTACTGGTGCCGGAACTGAAACAGCAACCCTAATTATGCAAAATGCGTAGGATCTAAGGACAGAATAGGTAATATATCTATCTATGCACACAGCCCGCGGCGATCAAGTCTAACTTCGTCTAGAAGGTGTCCTGGACTGCAGGCAGCACGGTATCTAGGCGTCTAACAGGCGACTCGACCATTACCTGTTAAATTGTCGTCATCATTGCAGGCAGCGCCGTCTAGGTCGCGGGGTGCCAACGCCGTGTATAGATTGTTATGGAGAGCTTTGTCGGGGTTCCCTAAACTAACTCCTCGATAACCATTGTTACGACCCGGTTCCGGACCTCCACCTCGACCCCAGGATCTGACCTGTCCTAGACTAACTAACCCGGTAGAAGAAGGAACCCTGTTCTGCATTTTGAAAGATCGTTGAACTCCCGACTCTAATGCTTTCCGATAATTGTTTCCATACTAAGCCATTGACACATTTACTTAGACATTACTGGCAATAACGTACATCCATGGTTCGACTAGCTATAACAAGCCATATCAAAGGTCGAACTGTCAACACAAGGAAAGTGCAACACCTAAATTGGCCGAAAGACTCGTGCGTGCTCGGGCCAAACATGGCCCTCGCCCGTACGATCACAGGTAGGTTAGATCTACGCACTCTAATGCCACGTGGGGCGGCGCTGGTCCAGACCACACAGAGTGCCAACGGTCCAGGCCCTAAAGTACGCAGCGCGGCGCGACTGCACCGGCCCACAATACTGGACAATTGATATGTCACTGGACCAGGTAACAACCAGTCAAAAGGGTCCTAACCGCACGTAAACGTAGGAACGACAACAGCCGTAACCACGGATTGTTTCGGAGTAGCTGAGGCTACCAAGAACGTAAGGCCTCTATTTACGGCCGTAATAACACAGTTTGTTACGCGCCGCAACACTAGCTAGTGGCACTGCTTAATTAAGTGGCATATACAACTAATACAAGGCATGCCAGGACGATGGCCACTGGACCGTGGTCGATCTCTCAATTATCCGGCTCACACTCGATCGGTAATAATCAGTCAACCTGATCTACGTAAACCTATTCTAATTAATTAAACACGTGCTCCCGTTGGGGAGTCACGGAGCACCGAAGTGCTTTTAATCCCTGACAGTGTGTGCACAACACGGGAGAAAGGGCAGAGACCCCCTGAGTCTCCTTCATGCCTAAGGCATACCACAGCTGCATTCGGGCACGCGCTAGCTAAACGGACACGCTAACGATCCGGCAATCTGTGGGTGCAATAAGACCCATGTGAGCATGGCATAACAAGGAGCGTGGGCAAGTAATCTGATCATAGCCAGGAGTCACGTAGCATGGCTGTATGTACTAGGACTAAGCTATACTTAGGCTATGGCTGGTTGTGTACCGTGCGTTAGCGGTGCACGTGACTAGGTATGTTGGCACAGCTAGAGCTCTAGGCAAACATTCTAAGCATGGCTGCCAGAGCGGCAGTGACTACCAATGGATACAAGCTAGGGCTATTGCTATTCTAGCGCCCGTTGGGGGCGTCCACATGCATCTTGTGGTTGATCATCAGGTCCCCGCCCCTCCATGCAGTACACCTTGGGCTTCTGGGGGCCTCCTGCTTATGGGGGAGGTATTCCGGCCACAGGTCGCGTCGCTGCTGCTGCATGCTGAGCGGGGGTCAGGTCGTCGTCCAGCGTCCAGGTGAGGTCGTGCAACCTCTTGCGACGAGAGAGGAACCGCTGCTTATCCTCATGCAGGGGAGGCCGGAAGGTGAGCAGGACTGGTGGGGGAGCCGCCTTGCTTGTCCCGTGAGTGGGGAAGGCGGTGGCACCCTCGCAGTTCTACCTCACCTACTACATGCAGGCCCATGAGGGTAAGAAGCTGGTTCTTGAGCTCCTTAGCAAGGGAGGTTGACGTCTCACCTGGCTTCTGGGGGAAGCGACGCAGCACCACTCGGCACTCGCGTCAAGCGCGGTCGGCCGGTGACCTCCCGTTAAGTTGGGCCTGGCGGTGGTCCTCCAGCTCCTGGAACTTCGATCGTGGCGATCATTGGCGTCAGTGGTGGAGGCGGTCGCTGATCGCAGCAGGCCCAACGCATGACCGATTTAGTCCCGGCAACCACAATTGCAAGCTCGATCATTAAGGGGACTCGGCGTGGCGAATATTTTCCCCGCCGAAAAAATTCCACGGTACCCTCCGTACCGTGAAAAGTGGGTGCACGGTGCACGCACCCCTTGCGGAAGTGGCCATGGCGACTGCTTTTAGACGAAACGTGACAAATCTGGCCCGCGGAAAGCAGAAAAAATGCTCGATTGTTGGAGAAAATTAGTTACTGATTCTAATTTATGGTGGGATGGTTGCGATCTATAATGTCTCGGGCTTTTTTTCTTTGCCATCGGCAGGGGGGGTCCGGCCTGAATTTCTGTCGGGATGAATAAAGTATAATGGATGCCTGCCGGTGTGATTGTCGATTGTTGCCAGTTTTGATGGTCGTAAGGAAAGCTAAGCGTTTCTAAAGCCGTAAAAATTCCCGCTGTTATCTTTACCTTTCCCGTCATTTTGCGGTAAGATAACATTAGGCCTGCGCGATGCGCGCCCAACCTCTCCATGCATGAAAGGGTGACCTTTCTTGTGCGCCTGGGCACGAATAGATGCCCGTTATGGTACGTTCTTGTATTAAACGCGTTTTATCTAGCGTTTTCCTGCTTTCTTAGCTTGTTGAGCATAAGCTTTTTGCCTTCTTTCCTGCCAGATGCTGCCAGGAAGTTGCGGGTCCTGGCGCTGCATCGCTGGATTCCTGGATGTCTTTTAGCAAGTTCGTCTGTGACGTGGCTGCACTTTCTGCAGCGCGTGGCCCGCAACCTGTCGGGAAGGTGTAATGCTTTTATTTCCATGCTTCTCTGAAATTTCTTTTGCTTAATAGACAGTTGTGTTCGAGGAAATTCACGCGGTCTTCCTAAGCAGCGGCATCATTCCCCCAGACACTGACGAGCTGGCACCTGTCTCCTAAAGAAAGTGGCTCGTGCTTGTTAGAAAGGAGGCAGTGTGCATTTTGCGGGACACAATGCTTTGGTGGCACATGCGTCAGGTAGGTTGTTCCAATGGTCTCTTCACCTTTCCCACTGAGTAAATGATAGCCTTTTGTCATGCTAACCAGAGCAGCTAGCCACAGGTTGGCTGGATAAAAAGTCAGCTTATTTTCTCTTTATATACTGCCTGTGTGGTCCTCCACGTGTCCGGCTTGTTGGGCATTTTGGAAGAGGGGTTTGTTGAAGATGTGTTGAAGATGTCGGTTGTTGGGTGGAACAACTTGGTTGTTGGCACAAAATCACACATTATTAGCCTGAGATAGGCATTACATATGCTGCCTCAGGCGTGTCGTCCTACCAGGCTGCCTTGTTGTTAAGGGTAGTAGACTCACAAGGCTGGCTGTGCCGATGGAGGGGTGGGGCGTATGACGCTCCGGACATCCTCCCCACACTCCGTGATCAAAGTGGGCATGTTTTTGGGTGTCTAGGGTAGCAAAACAGATGTCATTTTGGCTCAGCACTAGCTCAATTCTCTTTTAGCGTCTACCCAGGTGGCATCACAGGAAAATCAGTAACTTGAGCTACGCTTGTCAGAATGAGCTCAAACTTTGGGGTTGTGTTTCCCCCCACTCAGTGAAATTTCGCATGTATGGATGACCCCATTCGATGTGTTGATGATTTGATTTATTTTTTTTTGCTAAAAAAAGTACCCATTTTGCGGGGAAATTAATCACTCAAACAAATGTGATTATTTTGACCATGTGAATAGCCCAGATTTTTTAGAAGTGGGGGAACTTTGCAGGAATGTATGGGCAGGTCATTTGGATAAGTGGTTTGTCTTAAGGGCAAAATATCTCATAAATAGCGTCTTTTTCTATTTTTAGCTAGCTCGAGCTCGCCACCGGTGCGTGGTTGGGGGTAGTACCCCCAACAAGTGGTGGCATGAATGTCCAAACATCATATTTATGGTACTCAATCATCACTAGATGGTTCCCAAGAAGTGCATTGGAACTGATATTCATTAAAGTCAGTTTTTCAGGCTTTTGGGCGTGCGAGTTCCCTTAAAACCTTTGCGCGTAGGGGCGAAATCGAAAGCGGCTCCCTATGTAACTAGTAGGGCATATCGAATTACTTCCGCATCGAATTACTAATTCGATATCGAATTACTGATTTGATATAAATCCTGGGAAGGTCCGATATCTACCTCGCGAGGCGATTAATTAAGGTCCGACGGGTGCCCCGGCGGATCAGTCCTCCCGAATAATCCCTGCTCGGCACTGTCCACACGAGGTTTCGAACCCATGATCGACTTCCGCGCCGCGCCGGTCCTAAGTTGTACAAGCAGTACTGCTTATACTTTTTATGCGGAAACCTTTTTGCTAAGGTAAACGCATATTCTTACATCCTGCTCAGCGCACCCGGCCCGGTGGAGCACACGGGGGACGGCACGGCGCGGGTCAGCGGCCTTGACCGCTGGTTGGCCCACAATGCTTCCTTGACAGGTGGGGCTCGCGCCCCCCCCACCGCCGCTTCACCCCAAGACGGCCGCCCGTCTCGGTGTTGCAGGCGGATTCAACCCGGCCCCCCGCCGCCGGCGCCCCCCTCCTCGGCCGCGGACTACCTTGAAGTCCCCGCCTTGCAGGAGGGCTGCCTTGCCATGCACCGACGGCGCCGTCCACCCCTTCACTTTGAAGGAATTGGACGGCGCCCTTGCTCGCAGCTGTGGTACGACGCGGCGGTCGGTGCCGACCACCTTTCTGCTGAGCTGCTGAAGACCCCCGACCCGCGGCGGTGAGGGATCTTCTGCTGGCGTTCTGCAACCGTGTCCTGCTCTCTGACGAGCCTCCGCCTGCTGAGTGGCAGACGGCCATCCGCGTCATGCTGTACATGCAAGAAGGGCTCTGCTGCTGACCGGACCCCGGTAACTATCGGGGTGTCTGCCTCCAGAGCGCCGCGCTGAAGGTCTGCATGCGCACGATGCTGCACAGGCTCCGCGCCGAGCTGGACCCACACCTGGGTGAGTCTTAGATGGGTTTCCGTCGTGGTCGTAACACTGTCATGGCTGCAGCATGTGTTTGTCGCGCGCCGGTTGATGGACTCAGGTCTCAGGAGGTGCGTCGCCTTTGCCCTGACAGTTTGCATGCCGCTGGTCTTCATTTTTGTTGACTATATATCAAGCAAGGCCTTTGACACGGTCCTCTGGGTGGCTCTTTGGGCCATCCTAGCTCTGGATCGGGTACCACCAGCGTTTAATATTGCATGCTGCCATTCGTCGACTGTATGAGGGCTCACAACAGGCAGTAGTGCGGACTGCGGAAGGCACCACCCCACCATTCCCCCTTCACCACGGGGTGTGGCAAGGTTGTTTCCTGTCCCCATACCTGTTCATTATTGTCGTGGCCTCGATCACGTCATGCGCCGGGCACGTACGTGCGCGCTTTACTGCTCGAGCCAGGGTTCGAGCCAGGCTTGGACATCCTCAACGAGCGCGAGCACGGCGGCGTTGCATGGCACTGGCTACCGCCTCAGTGGCCGACCTGATTTATGCGGACGACACCACCCTCATCGCGCGCCCCCGGAGCACATTCAGACGTGGCTGGACTGTCTGGGCTTGGAGGCGAGGGCGGTGGGGTTGGAGATTAGTGTCAAAACTGAGGCGATGGTGATTGGGGCCTCCAGTCGCCCAGCGCTGCCGCGCCTGCTCGACGCCCGGACGGAGGTCCTGTTCCGTGACCGCTTCAAACTGTTGGGGAGTATGCTCCCTGACACGATGTGCGGACATCTGCATCGGCCTGGCCTGGGCCAGGCTCCGCTCACCACGCTCACCACCTACTGGCGCTCGAAGGGCCTGGGCGAGCACCGCAAAGCATGCTCTTCAAGGTCCTCGTCCTCACGGTGCTCACGTATGGCGCCGAGGCGTGGACACTCACGGACACACTGGCAGCTAAGCTAGACGGCACGGCTTACAGGATGCTCCGACAGGTCCTGAACGTAGGGTTTTCCACGCGTAGGTCATTAGAGTCTTTGTATCAGGGTATGCCTCGTATTTCGGACGAGATTAATTAGGCAGCGTAGGATAGCATTTGTAGGACATCTTGCTCGCACCAGCCAGGTCGACACCGCGCCCTTGGTCTGGCCGGCCGGCCCCAGCGGCTTGGCCAACCAGGGCGGCATATTTTTTGATCGATCGACCTGGCCTGCCCCCAAGGACATTCCCAGGAAGCTAGGTAAACCAGCCATGAACTACATCCAGATGTTGCTGGCCGACCTAGTGGTCCCAGCCCAGTTTGAACACCGCATCCACTCCCTCTACGTACCTCCTTTGGACTGCCATGGAGAACAAGAAGCGGTGGCAGAAGATTGTCCAGGCTCACACGCCAGCCCCTGTGGGCAAGCCTCCCCCCTCAAGAGGAAGGGGTGTTTTGCTGAGTAGTGTAATTAGGATTTTATCATAGACTAGATAGCTTAGAGTTAGGTTAGTTCGATTACGCGGCTTTCTCCCCTCCACCCATCCATCAAGGAATATGTGCTACACGATCTCCCCACGGAGGCATGTTATAATTTAATTTAATTTAATTTAATTTTTAATTTCCTCCCTCTCTCTTGCTATGCAGAACAAGAAGAGGCGGCAGACGATTGTCCAGGCCCACACGCCAGCTCCTGTGGGCAAGCCCGCCCCCACCCCTCCAGGAGGAAGGGGCGCTTTGCTGAGTAGAGTAGTTAGGACTTAATTCTAGATTAGCTTAGAGTTAGCTTAGTTAGGTTAGTTCGATTACGCGGCTTTCTCCCCTCCACCCATCCATCAAGGAATATGTGCTACACGATCTCCCCACGGAGGCATGTTATAATTTAATTTAATTTAATTTTTAATTTCCTCCCTCTCTCTTGCTATGCAGAACAAGAAGAGGCGGCAGACGATTGTCCAGGCCCACACGCCAGCTCCTGTGGGCAAGCCCGCCCCCACCCCTCCAGGAGGAAGGGGCGCTTTGCTGAGTAGAGTAGTTAGGACTTTCTAGATTAGCTTAGAGTTAGCTTAGTTAGGTCTCGCGGCTGCGCTCACCTCCATCCATCAAGCAAGGGAATACGTGCTACATGATCTCCACTAGCACGGAGTCATGTTATAGTTTACTTTAATTTTTAATCTAATTCAGCCGGAAACTCACATCGATATTGCCCTGTTGTTGAGATCCCCAGGGGTTTGGCCCTGTTGTTGAGATCCCCACGGCCCAGGCCGTGACCCCTGCATTGCTAAACAGCTATGGGTAATTGCCCCTGAGTTGTGAGGATATAGCTGCTATACCACCGCCTCGATTGTCTGCCATTACATACTGTACAAGTCACAGCACGGATGAGGATTATTATGAGCCGATTACATCCCCATGCATGAAACAGGGATGAAAGCCGGTACCTACTCAAAAAGTCGGTCCCCGGCTAAAAAAAGTTGTCTCTAGCTCCCAACGGAGGCGCGTCAGTGAATGAATGAATGAATATCCCCATCAGTAGTGCAGCTGGGGTTGGGGTTTGCTGTAGACGATCTATGTAATTCTAACTACGTTTTGATCGATGATAATGAGAATAGATAATTCATCATCATACAGCATCCGCTTTGCATCAGCCTACACGACTTGGTGTAATGCACCCACAGCCGGGCATGCACCATAAGTAAGTAAGTACTTGCATGCGTGTTAATGATTGCGCATAGGCTGGCCACGGATCTAGTACTATGCTAGTCTCATTAGAAAAATAATTACTCTAAAGTTACCAAGATCGTCTATGCACATCATGGCCCAACCATATAGTCATTAGATGGGGATATAAGCCTCATGTTGTGCCCATGCAGGGAGTCACTCTCTGCTGAGAAGCCATGCCATAGCTCTTGTATAGCCATGATGATCTTCCCCCTCACAGGCATGCTCCCCCCTTACCCGGGCATAGCGTGATAGACCATGAGGGTGCGGGTGCCCTGGTGCACCTAGAGCAAGTGTTGTTTACATTCCCACCCTTGCAGGAAGTAGCTTAGAATGTATTATAGGCCCATATGCCCCTTCTCAGGGCTATGTGCTACATATACTCCCAACGGAGTTATGTTCCTAATTAATTAATTAATTAATAAGCCTCATCCGAGCCGGCCTCTACTGTATTGGCAGCATGATGCAGAGCGAGTCCAGTGTGGCCTGCCCGCATGTAGCGGTGAGAGAAGCTAGCTTAAGTGCAAGCTAGTCGGGGCGCCCGAGATCGCTCCTTTTCATGGTGCAACAATTAGGGCTCCAAAGGTTCCTTTATTTGTACCCACATGACGCAGCTAGTCTACGAGCTAATTCATCACCATAACAGCTAAATCCATCATGTGGCTGGCGCATCGACGTGCCCACGCCAGGATCAGCGATTTAAAGCGACACCTGCCTCACAGGGAGGTGGGGATTAGCAACAGCCATTTCAAGCGGCCATCCGCACAGCGCACATGGGCTGCTACAGACCACCATCGCTGGCCCCCTGTCGCCCCCCTGATGCCCCCCCCCCCCCCCCCCCTGGCTTCATAAACAGCACCGATCGGCATGAGCATGGGAAATGGTGGGTGGGCCGTGCCCTTCCCTCGGCAGCTGTCGTTCCCGCATCAATGCTTACGGATTGGGGGGGCCCACAATCAATCTACAATACCCATGCCAAATTTTATTACTTGAGGAGACGCCATTTCAACAAATACATGACAATTGATGCTCATTGTGAATGCGTTTCCACATGAAATCATTACCATTTCATGCCATTTGGTCACTGGTGCGCTTTCCGCGTGCACTTTTCATTACTAGATTGCTTAAATTTATTAAAATTTATTAACATTTATTAAAATTTATTCAAGTCGGGGTAAAATTGGCTGTTTTTGTCATAGTGTCATGCACTCGGAGGGTAAGCAAGTGAGACAAGTTGTAGATTATTTACAATTGCACAACCCTCTCCACGACCCCGCGAGTTCTATTTATAGAACGAATTATAATTATTGCCAAAATTGTGCACAAGCCTGTGCACAACCCAACCAGTAATTCCCACTTGAACTTTGAATAGTCAAGTGAATGCTCCAGATGGAGACAGATGTACAGATCGATCTTTACAAATGTACACGAGTTCAGATCAAGTAAGCTATCTAACTACCTACTAACAGGCGTTTCTTTACAGGTGCCCGTCCGCTGGGCTTCTTTACACCCCCCTCCCGCACATCTGCGCCAGCCTTCCCTTGAGGTTTTCGTTTGCCCTGCCCTGCGGCTTGGTCTCCCCCCTTCTCTTGGAGTCGTGGGGAAGATCTGGTCGCTGGGGAAGATCTGGTCGCCAGGTACCCCTTGTCCATCCACCACTCCAAATACGTTCCCTCAGGTGGCTTGAAACAGTTCCGCATCTCGTCTTGTTGTACCTTGAAAATTATGTTGGGCATCGTCCCCTTCTCCCCATTAATCCAGATTCCCTTTTCGTCACACCCTTCTGCCCAAAATTTAACGCACCACACGCCCGTTTTATCCACCTTTCGAACGACTCCATGCACCAGGAACGTGTCGACGTGGAAATCAGGCATGTGTGCCAGCTTCATTGGGTCTGCATTGAGTTTAGCCACCGAATCAGCAGCCCACGTGGGCTTCCACAACGTATCAAGGCGCTGGAGTTGGTTCTTCCGATACTGGCAAAATTCACCGCCGTGCTTGCACAATACCGAAACCGGACATCCAACAGGCGAGCGGGGCACGACCCGTTTCCCCCCCCCACACCTTCCAGATTCTCCATCCACGGCTGCCAACTTGGTGGTGGCACTTTCTTGTCTAGTGGCTTGGGCTGGGTTGCGGTAACTGTGACACGTCTTTGTGGCGCTGGATCCTCCGGTTCCGATTCTTCCGATTCTTCCGAATCTTCCACAAACCCTTTGGGTGGGCCGGCATGCATGACATCCTTTGGCGGCTCCTCTTCAGACTCGTCACCTGTGGGTGGGACAAGCAATGACGAGCGGCGCAATTAGTTATCATTACATTCGCAAATCAAACTTGGGAATATGCAAACATCATAATTTAACCGACCATATTCACTCAGATTAACTTACCCTTTGACAGATGACTAGCCGTTGCTCTTGATCGAACGTGCCCGCCAGGCGAAAGGAGCTTTTTGCAGTAGTCGACGGCACGCCCCAGCATCCCCCCCCCGACGCCCCCGAATTCCCCTTCGAGCCTCCCTCCCCTCCCCCCCCTCCTTCCCCCCTTCCCCCGATGCGCCGGTCGACCCGCCCCCCTCTCCGCCCTTCGACCCGCCCCCCTCTCCGCCCTTTGACCCGCCCCCCTCTCCACCCTTCGACCCGCCCCCCTCTCCGCCCTTGGACCCGCCCCCCTCTCCGCCCTTTGACCCGCCCCCTCTCCACCCTTCTCTCCGCCCCCCTCTCCGCCCTTCGACCCGCCCCCTCTCCGCCCCCCTCTCCGCCCTTCTCTCCGCCCCCCTCTCCGTCCTTCGACCCCCCCCTCTCCGTCCTTCGACCCGCCCCCTCTCCGCCCTTCGACCCGCCCCCCTCTCCGCCCTTCGACCCGCCCCCCTCTCCGTCCTTCGACCCCCCCCTCTCCGCCCTTCGACCCGCCCCCCTCTCCGCCCTTCGAACCCCCCCCTCTCCGTCCTTCGACCCGCCCCCCTTATCACCACCCTCATTCCCGCCCCCCTCATCACCGCCGTCACCATCATCACCAACCTCCTCCCCATCATCACCCCCCTGTGACCCGACATCCTCATCATCCCCCTCCGGCCGAACGCCGCCATCATGAGGGTAGGGCGTCCCCATTGAGACGTCTTCGGCCGCGGGGGTCTCCGAGGCGGCGCGCTTCCGGCGTTTCTTTTTGGTGCCAGCGCCTGCCGTCTCCAGCGGACGCTTCTGGGCTGCACCCGCAATTTCCTTGCCCGAACGGCCGTTGGGATTGGAAATATCCTCCCCCTCAGGCCGCTTTCCAAGTACCTTCAGAAGGACCTTAAACCCATCCACCTGCTCCTTTGACCCAATGAAGATCACGGGTGGGTTGAAGAATCCCGTGAAATCGCCTAGGTACGACGACCAGTCGTCCTTCACACCATTGAAATCTCCACAATCCTTCGCCGCCTTCCAGTCCCTTTTCTCCACCCACGAACCCGTTCGACCCTTCAACAATTCCTCATCATTCCACAGCTTCGCGTGGTGTTCCAAATTCAGCAGCCATATCCCATTCTTGATATCCGGCTGGTTCACCCCCCCTTCCTCTTCGCAACAAATTCGAACCCCTCCATTGCATTAAGTACCACTTGAGCCAACCGTGTCGGCCCATCGCTTTTCTCCCACGCGAAAGTCTTCATCATGAACTCACAGGTCGTTTCCCCGTCAGACCCGTAAACTTTCTTAGAAATCCACGGGCCCTGCTGCTCGATTTCGGATGCCAGCTCCTCCGACCCAAACTTCCGCGGGGGTTCCCGCTTCTCCCCCACCTTTTTTTGGCGACCCGACTGGACGTCCTCTGCCTCGGCATGTTCGGCTTGGCCTTCCTCCGGCACAGCCCCCGTCACCACCACAGCCCCCGCCACAGGCTGTACGGGTTGGGGCACCACAGCCTGTTCGGTTGGGGGTTCGGGCGCAATCAGGACCCACCATTTCGTTTCCTCCTTGTGGGTCGTCCAAAAATCCGTCCTCTCCAGCAGTGCAAGTGGGAAGGTGGAATCGTCCCTCCCCGTTGGCCTGATAACCGCCCTTAGTCTCTTGGCAGCTACAGCGACCGTATCGGCCACCCTCTGAAGGGCGCTGTCGGATTCCGAAGGCTGCATCGGCAACCAGCCGAGGTCGCGTGGTTCGGGGTATTTCCCCAAATCGCGGTTGTAGATCATGAAAAGCTGGACCATCACCTCGCAGAAGATCTTGGCCATGTATGTCAGGTCATACAAGCACTGAGGAGGAACGTGTTTGGCCTTCACGGTTGCCATGATAGACGGCCAGAATCGAAAGCGGGCTAGACTCCTCCACCCTTCCTGTTTGATCCCCCCCCCTTCCTCATCACCCTTCCCTCCCCGTCCAGCTTGTCCGCTGCCACGATGTCCAGAAACTCTGCAAGCTCCTTGGCCAGCTTGTCCTCAATCGGCATTCCACATCTACTGTCGTCGTTCGGAGCGACCGTTTCATCCTTCACAGCCGAGATGAAGTCGTAGACTTGGGTTTTCTCCGATTCGGACAAACCACCCTCGTTCAATCGCCCTCCAACCCGCTCCTCACCACCCTCCTCCCCCTCCCCGTCCTTCCTTGCCTTCTCAGTGCTGCTTGAGACCCCATGAATCAAATTCCATATTTCTTTCTGGTCCTGAAGGGGCACCTCCGGCTTATCCCAGGATTCCTCCATGTGCGTCTTGAAATAGTTGTGCACTTCCAGCAGCGCCGTCCCCCTCGACTTTTTGGAAACGGCCTCGTCTTCTGCATTCAGCCCCCCTCCGATCAGGGCAACCCTCCGATGCGCCTCTCTCCCCTGCATGCATGAAATGTGAATCAGTGTTTGAGACAAAAAACGGTCATACAACACACGACCTGACATTTTGTCCTTACACTTTGGAAGATCGGCCGTTCCCGAACAAAAATCACACCCTAATTTCCAGTTTCCAACGGCCGTTGGCGCAAGAAAAATCACACCCTAATTTCCAGGTTCCAACGGCCGTTGGCGCAAGAAAAATCACACCCTAATTTCCAGGTTCCAACGGCCGTTGGCGCAAGAAAAATCACACACTAATTTCCAGGTTCCAACGGCCGTTGGCGCAAGAAAAATCACACCCTAATTTCCAGGCTCCAACGGCCGTTGGCGCAAGAAAAATGTCGACCGAATTTCCAGGTTCCAACGGCCGTTGGCGCAAGAAAAATATCAACCAAATTTCCAGGTTCCAACGGCCGTTGGCGCAGGAAAAATGACACCCTAATTTCCAGGTTCCAACGGCCGTTGGCGCAAGAAAAATCACACACTAATTTCCAGGTTCCAACGGCCGTTGGCGCAAGAAAAATCACACCCTAATTTCCAGGTTCCAACGGCCGTTGGCGCAAGAAAAATAACATCTAGTGCCTAAAACGTTCCCACACCCGATCCGTTATATTTACCTTTTGCGTCCGCATGTCCTTCATGGGCGGGATCAGTGCTTCCCCCTCCACCTCCCAGCCCTTGAGCACGTCCAGATTGGTGTACTTGAACTTCTCCGCGTCCCTCACCAACCCCCTCCACAAATCAAACGCCTCGTCGGTTGTCTCCACGAACTTGCCCTTTTGTTTACCCGCAATCTCGCCAGCTATCGCAGTACTCACTTGCTCGTCAGAGCCCTCGAAAATCACGGACTTCAACATCTGTGTGTAGTGGTTGCCGTCCAGCACGGCAAACTGCACAAACACGCAAGGCGTCTGGTCTGGAAATTTACCCTTAAGGCCGGCATGGTCCGAGATGTTCAAGCTCCCCAGCGCGGATTTCGTCAGGTCAACTACTGCCTCACGCTCAGATTCATTTGACCACTCGGACGGATCCAACTCCATGGTGATCAACTCGTCTGAGCAAGCGGCCGCCATGTCCTTCAGGGAGTCCGTCCGGAGAATGGACATGGCTTCCTCGGCCGTTGGCGAACGATAGTATCCGAACCTCTGCACGGCACGGTCACTGTCGTCCCCCGTCAGTATTTTAATGTGGTAAGGAACCTTTTCACTCCTCTGCACCCATAAATTGTAGAGACCTGGATCACGGTCTGCCAGCACCTGCCACGCAAACCGGAAGATCGGCACGGCACATTTTGCTTTTGTCAGACTTGTGCCGGCCCCCACGAACCACGGCGCGAGCCCCCTACAATTCCGCACCGTCACCGTCCGATGCCGCATGAGTTCCGGGAGTTGGCACAAGTTCTCCGTGGGGGCCCGTACTTGAGTCGCAATCGCGGACCCCCCCACGATGTCGACATCGTCTGGAACTAGGCGTATCTTCTGCCGCAGATGAAACGCCGCCTGTATGGTGTCAGTTAGATTCTTGTCGTGCACTTGAGAGGACGGCGCTGGCTCCCAGGAGTCCAAAATGCTGGGCTTCGCATTTCCAGCACGTGTCGTCAGCAGCCCCTTCCTCTCAAAGGTCTTCACAATCACCGACCATAAGTCGGTGCCCGGTGCTCGTTGGCGCCATTCCTCAAAAAATGTTGTGAGATGCCTTTCCGCACACCCATGTTCAACCTTGTAAGCCAACCTCCTCCGCTCTTCGTCCGATCTCGGCCTGGACGGACGCCCCTGATCACATGCAAAAAACATACAGATAGCCGGAAGGTCAGTACTATGTTCCAACGGCCGTCGCCGGAAAAATAACACCCTAATTTACAGGTTCCAACGGCCGTTGGCGCATGAAAATCACACCCTAATTTCCAGGTTCCAACGGCCGTTGGCGCATGAAAATCACACCCTAATTTCCAGGTTCCAACGGCCGTTGGCGACAGAAAAATCACACCCTAATTTCCAGGTTCCAACAGCCGTTGGCGCGAGAAAAATGACACCCTAATTTCCAGGTTCCAACGGCCGTTGGCGCAAGAAAAATCACATCCTATTTTCCAGGTTCCAACGGCCGTTGGCGCAAGAAAAATCACACCCTAATTTCCATGCAGGTTCCAACGGCCGTTGGCGCGAGAAAAATGACACCTTCATTTCCATGTTCCAACGGCCGTTGGCGACAGAAAATAACACCCTAATTTCCAGGTTCCAACGGCCGTTGGCGCATGAAAATCACACCCTAATTTACAGGTTCCAACGGCCGTTGGCGCATGAAAATCACACCCTAATTTACAGGTTCCAACGGCCGTTGGCGCAAGAAAAATCACACCCTATTTTCCAGGTTCCAACGGCCGTTGGCGCAAGAAAATCAAGCAAGAAAAGGACAAGGACAAGGACAAGGACAAGGACAAGGACAAGGACAAGGACAAGGACAAGGACGAGGACAAGGACAAGGACAAGGACAAGGACAAGGACAAGGACAAGGACAAGGACAAGGACAAGGACAAGGACAAGGACAAGGACAAGGACAAGGACAAGGACAAGGACAAGGACAAGGACAAGGACAAGTGCTGGACAAGGACAAGGACAAGGACAAGGACAAGGACAAGGACAAGGTGCTGGCACAAGGACAAGGACAAGGACAAGGTGCTGGCACAAGGACAAGGACAAGGACAAGGACAAGGACAAGGACAAGGACAAGGACAAGGACAAGGACAAGGACAAGGACAAGGACAAGGACAAGGACAAGGACAAGGACAAGGACAAGGACAAGGACAAGGACAAGGACAAGGACAAGGACAAGGACAAGGACAAGGACAAGGACAAGGACAAGGACAAGGACAAGGACAAGGACAAGGACAAGGACAAGGACAAGGACAAGGACAAGGACAAGGTGCTGGCACAAGGACAAGGACAAGGACAAGGTGCTGGCACAAGGACAAGGGCAAGGACAAGGACAAGGACAAGGACAAGGACAAGGACAAGGACAAGGACAAGGACAAGGACAAGGACAAGGACAAGGACAAGGACAAGGACAAGGACGAGGACGAGGACGAGGACAAGGACAAGGACAAGGACAAGGACAAGGACAAGGACAAGGACAAGGACAAGGACAAGGACAAGGACAAGGACAAGGACAAGGACAAGGACAAGGACAAGGACAAGGACAAGGACAAGGACAAGGACAAGGACAAGGACAAGGACAAGGACAAGGACAAGGACAAGGACAAGGACAAGGACAAGGACAAGGACAAGGACAAGGACAAGGACAAGGACAAGGACAAGGACAAGGACAAGGACAAGGACAAGGACAAGGACAAGGACAAGGACAAGGACAAGGACAAGGACAAGGACAAGCACGAGGACGAGGACGAGGACAAGGACAAGGACAAGGACAAGGACAAGGACAAGGACAAGGACGAGGACGAGGACAAGGACAAGGACAAGGACAAGGACAAGGACGAGGACGAGGACGAGGACAAGGACAAGGACAAGGACAAGGACAAGGACGAGGACAAGGACGAGGACAAGGACAAGGACAAGGACAAGGACAAGGACAAGGACAAGGACAAGGACAAGGACAAGGACAAGGACAAGGACAAGGACAAGGACAAGGACAAGGACAAGGACAAGGACAAGGACAAGGACAAGGACAAGGACAAGGACAAGGACAAGGACAAGGACAAGGACAAGGACAAGGACAAGGACAAGGACAAGGACAAGGACAAGGCCAACGACAAGGCCGAGGACGAGGACGAGGACGAGGACGAGGACAAGGACAAGGACAAGGACAAGGACGAGGACGAGGACGAGGACAAGGACAAGGACAAGGACAAGGACAAGGACAAGGACAAGGGCAAGGACAAGGACAAGGACAAGGACAAGGACAAGGACAAGGACGAGGACGAGGACGAGGACAAGGACAAGGACAAGGACAAGGACAAGGACAAGGACAAGGACAAGGACAAGGACAAGGACAAGGACAAGGGCAAGGACAAGGACAAGGACAAGGACAAGGACAAGGACAAGGACAAGGACAAGGACAAGGACAAGGACAAGGACGAGGACGAGGACGAGGACAAGGACAAGGACAAGGACAAGGACAAGGACAAGGACAAGTGCTGGCACAAGGACAAGGACAAGGACAAGGACAAGGACAAGGACAAGGACAAGGACAAGGACAAGGACAAGGACAAGGACAAGGACAAGGACAAGGACAGGACAAGGACGAGGACAAGGACAAGGACAAGGACAAGGACAAGGACAAGGACAAGGACAAGGACAAGGACAAGGACAAGGACAAGGACAAGGACAAGGACAAGGACAAGGACAAGGACAAGGACAAGGACAAGGACAAGGACAAGGACAAGTGCTGGCACAAGGACAAGGACAAGGACAAGGACAAGGACAAGGACAAGGACAAGGACAAGGACAAGGACAAGGACAAGGACGAGGACAAGGACAAGGACAAGGACAAGGACAAGGACAAGGACAAGGACAAGGACAAGGACAAGGACAAGGACAAGGACAAGGACAAGGACAAGGACAAGGACAAGTGCTGGCACAAGGACAAGGACAAGGACAAGGACAAGGACAAGGACAAGGACAAGGACAAGGACAAGGACAAGGACAAGGACAAGGACAAGGACAAGGACAAGGACAAGGACAAGGACAAGGACAAGGACAAGGACAAGGACAAGGACAAGGACAAGGACAAGGACAAGGACAAGGACAAGGACAAGGACAAGGACAAGGACAAGGACAAGGACAAGGACAAGGACAAGGACAAGGACAAGGACAAGGACAAGGACAAGGACAAGGACAAGGACAAGGACAAGGACAAGGACAAGGACAAGGACAAGGACAAGGACAAGGACAAGGACAAGGACAAGGACAAGGACAAGGACAAGGACAAGGACAAGGACAAGGACAAGGACAAGGACAAGGACAAGGACAAGGACAAGGACAAGGACAAGGACAAGGACAAGGACAAGGACAAGGACAAGGACAAGGACAAGGACAAGGACAAGGACAAGGACAAGGACAAGGACAAGGACAAGGACAAGGACAAGGACAAGGACAAGGACAAGGACAAGGACAAGGACAAGGACAAGGACAAGGACAAGGACAAGGACAAGGACAAGGACAAGGACAAGGACAAGGACAAGGACAAGGACGAGGACGAGGACAAGGACAAGGACAAGGACAAGGACAAGGACAAGGACAAGGACAAGGACAAGGACAAGGACAAGGACAAGGACAAGGACAAGGACAAGGACAAGGACAAGGACAAGGACAAGGACAAGGACGAGGACGAGGACGAGGACAAGGACAAGGACAAGGACAAGGACAAGGACGAGGACAAGGACAGGACAAGGACAAGGACAAGGACAAGGACAAGGACAAGGACAAGGACAAGGACAAGGACAAGGACAAGGACAAGGACAAGGACAAGGACAAGGACAAGGACAAGGACAAGGACAAGGACAAGGACAAGGACAAGGACAAGGACAAGGACAAGGACAAGGACAAGGACAAGGACAAGGACAAGGACAAGGACAAGGACAAGGACAAGGACAAGGACAAGGACAAGGACAAGGACAAGGACAAGGACAAGGACAAGGACAAGGACAAGGACAAGGACAACGACAAGGACGAGGACGAGGACGAGGACAGGACAAGGACAAGGACAAGGACAAGGACAAGGACAAGGACGAGGACAAGGACAAGGACAAGGACAAGGACAAGGACAAGGACAAGGACAAGGACAAGGACAAGGACAAGGACAAGGACAAGGACAAGGACAAGGACGAGGACGAGGACGAGGACAAGGACAAGGACAAGGACAAGGACAAGGACAAGGACAAGGACAAGGACAAGGACAAGGACAAGGACAAGGACAAGGACAAGGACAAGGACAAGGACAAGGACAAGGACAAGGACAAGGACAAGGACAAGGACAAGGACGAGGACGAGGACAGGACAAGGACAAGGACAAGGACAAGGACAAGGACAAGGACAACGTGCTGGCACAAGGACAAGGACAAGGACAAGGACAAGGACAAGGACAAGGACAAGGACAAGGACAAGGACAAGGACAAGGACAAGGACAAGGACAAGGACAAGGACAAGGACGAGGACAAGGACGAGGACAAGACAAGGACAAGGACAAGGACAAGGACAAGGACAAGGACAAGGACAAGGACAAGGACAAGGACAAGGACAAGGACAAGGACAAGGACAAGGACAAGGACAAGGACAAGGACAAGGACAAGGACAAGGACAAGGACAAGGACAAGTGCTGGCACAAGGACAAGGACAAGGACAAGGACAAGGACAAGGACAAGGACAAGGACAAGGACGAGGACAAGGACGAGGACAAGGACAAGGACAAGGACAAGGACAAGGACAAGGACAAGGACAAGGACAAGGACAAGGACAAGGACAAGGACAAGGACAAGGACAAGGACAAGGACAAGGACAAGTGCTGGCACAAGGACAAGGACAAGGACAAGGACAAGGACAAGGACAAGGACAAGGACAAGGACAAGGACAAGGACAAGGACAAGGACAAGGACAAGGACAAGGACAAGGACAAGGACAAGGACAAGGACAAGGACAAGGACAAGGACAAGGACAAGGACAAGGACAAGGACAAGGACAAGGACAAGGACAAGGACAAGGACAAGGACAAGGACAAGGACAAGGACAAGGACAAGGACAAGGACAAGGACAAGGACAAGGACAAGGACAAGGACAAGGACAGGACAAGGACAAGGACAAGGACAAGGACAAGGACAAGGACAAGGACAAGGACAAGGACAAGGACAAGGACAAGGACAAGGACAAGGACAAGGACAAGGACAAGGACAAGGACAAGGACAAGGACAAGGACAAGGACAAGGACAAGTGCTGGCACAAGGACAAGGACAAGGACAAGGTGCTGGCACAAGGACAAGGACAAGGACAAGGACAAGGACAAGGACAAGGACAAGGACAAGGACAAGGACAAGGACAAGGACAAGGACAAGGACAAGGACAAGGACAAGGACAAGGACAAGGACAAGGACAAGGACAAGGACAAGGACAAGGACAAGGACAAGGACAAGGACAAGGACAAGGACAAGGACAAGGACAAGGACAAGGACAAGGACAAGGACAAGGACAAGGACAAGGACAAGGACAAGGACAAGGACAAGGACAAGGACAAGGACAAGGACAAGGACAAGGACAAGGACAAGGACAAGGACAAGGACAAGGACAAGGACAAGGACAAGGACAAGGACAAGGACAAGGACAAGGACAAGGACAAGGACAAGACGAGGACGAGGACGAGGACAAGGACAAGGACAAGGACAAGGACAAGGACAAGGACAAGGACGAGGACGAGGACAAGGACAAGGACAAGGACAAGGACGAGGACGAGGACGAGGACGAGGACAAGCACAAGGACAAGGACAAGGACAAGGACAAGGACAGGACAAGGACGAGGACAAGGACAAGGACAAGGACAAGGACAAGGACAAGGACAAGGACAAGGACAAGGACAAGGACAAGGACAAGGACAAGGACAAGGACAAGGACAAGGACAAGGACAAGGACAAGGACAAGGACAAGGACAAGGACAAGGACAAGGACAAGGACAAGGACAAGGACAAGGACAAGGACAAGGACAAGGACAAGGACAAGGACAAGGACAAGGACAAGGACAAGGACAAGGCAACGACAAGGCGAGGACGAGGACGAGGACGAGGACGAGGACAAGGACAAGGACAAGGACAAGGACGAGGACGAGGACGAGGACAAGGACAAGGACAAGGACAAGGACAAGGACAAGGACAAGGACAAGGACAAGGACAAGGACAAGGACAAGGACAAGGACAAGGACGAGGACGAGGACAAGGACAAGGACAAGGACAAGGACAAGGACAAGGACAAGGACAAGGACAAGGACAAGGACAAGGACAAGGACAAGGACAAGGACAAGGACAAGGACAAGGACAAGGACAAGGACAAGGACAAGGACAAGGACAAGGACAAGGACGAGGACGAGGACGAGGACAAGGACAAGGACAAGGACAAGGACAAGGACAAGGACAACGTGCTGGCACAAGGACAAGGACAAGGACAAGGACAAGGACAAGGACAAGGACAAGGACAAGGACAAGGACAAGGACAAGGACAAGGACAAGGACAAGGACAAGGACAAGGACGGACGAGGACAAGGACGAGGACAATGACAAGGACAAGGACAAGGACAAGGACAAGGACAAGGACAAGGACAAGGACAAGGACAAGGACAAGGACAAGGACAAGGACAAGGACAAGGACAAGGACAAGGACAAGGACAAGGACAAGGACAAGGACAAGGACAAGGACAACGTGCTGGCACAAGGACAAGGACAAGGACAAGGACAAGGACAAGGACAAGGACAAGGACAAGGACGAGGACAAGGACGAGGATAAGGACAAGGACAAGGACAAGGACAAGGACAAGGACAAGGACAAGGACAAGGACAAGGACAAGGACAAGGACAAGGACAAGGACAAGGACAAGGACAAGGACAAGGACAAGTGCTGGCACAAGGACAAGGACAAGGACAAGGACAAGGACAAGGACAAGGACAAGGACAAGGACAAGGACAAGGACAAGGACAAGGACAAGGACAAGGACAAGGACAAGGACAAGGACAAGGACAAGGACAAGGACAAGGACAAGGACAAGGACAAGGACAAGGACAAGGACAAGGACAAGGACAAGGACAAGGACAAGGACAAGGACAAGGACAAGGACAAGGACAAGGACAAGGACAAGGACAAGGACAAGGACAAGGACAAGGACAAGGACAAGGACAAGGACAAGGACAAGGACAAGGACAAGGACAAGGACAAGGACAAGGACAAGGACAAGGACAAGGACAAGGACAAGGACAAGGACAAGGACAAGGACAAGGACAAGGACAAGGACAAGGACAAGGACAAGGACAAGGACAAGGACAAGGACAAGGACAAGGACAAGGACAAGGACAAGGACAAGGACAAGGACAAGGACAAGGACAAGGACAAGGACAAGGACAAGGACAAGGACAAGGACAAGGACAAGGACAAGGACAAGGACAAGGACAAGGACAAGGGCAAGGACAAGGACAAGGACAAGGACAAGGACAAGGACAAGGACAAGGACAAGGACAAGGACAAGCACGAGGACGAGGACAAGGACAAGGACAAGGACAAGGACAAGGACAAGGACAAGGACAAGGACAAGGACAAGGACAAGGACAAGGACAAGGACAAGGACAAGGACAAGGACGAGGACGAGGACGAGGACAAGCACAAGGACAAGGACAAGGACAAGGACGAGGACAAGGACGAGGATAAGGACAAGGACAAGGACAAGGACAAGGACAAGGACAAGACAAGGACAAGGACAAGGACAAGGACAAGGACAAGGACAAGGACAAGGACAAGGACAAGGACAAGGACAAGGACAAGGACAAGGACAAGGACAAGGACAAGGACAAGGACAAGGACAAGGACAAGGACAAGGACAAGGACAAGGACAAGGACAAGGACAAGGACAAGGACAAGGACAAGGACAAGGACAAGGACAAGGACAAGGACAAGGCCAACGACAAGGCCGAGGACGAGGACGAGGACGAGGACGAGGACAAGGACAAGGACAAGGACAAGGACGAGGACGAGGACGAGGACAAGGACAAGGACAAGGACAAGGACAAGGACAAGGACAAGGGCAAGGACAAGGACAAGGACAAGGACAAGGACAAGGACAAGGACAAGGACGAGGACGAGGACGAGGACAAGGACAAGGACAAGGACAAGGACAAGGACAAGGACAAGGACAAGGACAAGGACAAGGACAAGGGCAAGGACAAGGACAAGGACAAGGACAAGGACAAGGACAAGGACAAGGACAAGGACAAGTGTCAGAAATATTGAGACTTGTAGGTCGAAAACGATAGTGACAATTAAAGATTACGCTTTATTATCATTGCATATTAAATCCCGGACTACCACCGTTTGTCCACCAAAACCATGATGTGGCTCCCGGGTGGGGACCATAAGCGTCAGCCATACCTCATGGCTCAGACCTTAGGTAAGTGCAACGTAGGTTGCGTCTTCCTCTTATGCACAAAGGTGCACAAAGTGTGAGTGCTCGACAGGCTGGCACAAAGATTGCGTAGCTTATCTGAAACGTGCTGAGAATGCGTTACGCAAGCCAGATTCCGTTAACACTCTCTAGTCGAGTAGTACGACTGAATAGTACGCTAGCTATAGGTCGTAGGACCCTGAACGTACAAGTCTTGATATAATGTGCCGGTTCTCGTAGCTTCGGCACTAATATCTTAGTCACTCCGTGACCAAATCATGAGCCGTAACATGACACGTGCTCACTGTCCCAACACTGCATAATACTTTGCCGATATTAATTATGGCCACAAATACGGCAGGCGGGTGCGATTATTAGGGACGCAACCCTAATACCTCCGTTTACAATGGATGGCCTATATGAAATATATTAACGGCAGGCAGTTGGGCACACAGGGTGAACTTCACCCCTGACACCCCCTTGCACAATGCCTAAAGTGAAGACACTATGCAGGTACAATAGGGCCAACAGTTTCTCCCCGCTCAATTCAGGCAAGAGCCTAAAAAGCTGGGTGGGGCAGCCAGGTATAAACTGGCTCTCACACACCCCTTGTTCAACTTAAGCCGGTACACGCTCTGGTAAATCCAATGGTATCAAAATGCCCCCTTGTTGGGTAGTTGGTAGGACTTGCTAGGTATAATAACCAGCACATTCCCCTTACCCAGGAAGCTTGATCACGATGAACCAATGTACCCATTGGGCATGAACATAAAGGAGAATTAAGACATGCACAAGCATGCCAACGCGGGGCACAATGCGCCCCCCCCCATGCTTTCAAAAGGATAAGCAATAACCAAAAAGGGCATCGGAATCAAAAAATTCCGACCTCTTCATTTCCATAGACAGCGCTGGCTTCTCGGCTACGGGATCCCCGATGCCGCCGGCTCAATTCGCATAAAGATCGAGCACTTAAAACTCGAGCGAAACAGCGCCTTCCAACCGCACCCAAAAAAGATAACCACAAAGCTCATTTTCGGCTCACGTTCGCTCCTGGCATGGATTGAACTTGGATCTTCTGTAGCGCCAGCCTTCAATCGGCATGTCTGCCGCAGCTGCACTCACGAAATCTGGTGCTTTTGCTGGAATCAGGAAATATATGGCCCAGCGGCTCTGTAGGCCGCGGCCGACTGGCCTCTTCCAGGCCGAGTGTGCGGCTTGCCAACAACAATGCCGCGAACTTCCGGGTAATATTCCATGACGTTACTTGCGTATCTCGCTAATTCGTAGCATGTCACGTTCTTCATCTTAACCCTAAGGTTTTTCTGTAATGGTTTTGTGTCAGAAATATTGAGACTTGTAGGTCGAAAACGATAGTGACAATTAAAGATTACGCTTTATTATCATTGCATATTAAATCCCGGACTACCACCGTTTGTCCACCAAAACCATGATGTGGCTCCCGGGTGGGGACCATAAGCGTCAGCCATACCTCATGGCTCAGACCTTAGGTAAGTGCAACGTAGGTTGCGTCTTCCTCTTATGCACAAAGGTGCACAAAGTGTGAGTGCTCGACAGGCTGGCACAAAGATTGCGTAGCTTATCTGAAACGTGCTGAGAATGCGTTACGCAAGCCAGATTCCGTTAACACTCTCTAGTCGAGTAGTACGACTGAATAGTACGCTAGCTATAGGTCGTAGGACCCTGAACGTACAAGTCTTGATATAATGTGCCGGTTCTCGTAGCTTCGGCACTAATATCTTAGTCACTCCGTGACCAAATCATGAGCCGTAACATGACACGTGCTCACTGTCCCAACACTGCATAATACTTTGCCGATATTAATTATGGCCACAAATACGGCAGGCGGGTGCGATTATTAGGGACGCAACCCTAATACCTCCGTTTACAATGGATGGCCTATATGAAATATATTAACGGCAGGCAGTTGGGCACACAGGGTGAACTTCACCCCTGACAACAAGGACGAGGACGAGGACGAGGACAAGGACAAGGACAAGGACAAGGACAAGGACAAGGACAACGTGCTGGCACAAGGACAAGGACAAGGACAAGGACAAGGACAAGGACAAGGACAAGGACAAGGACAAGGACAAGGACAAGGACAAGGACGAGGACAAGGACGAGGACAATGACAAGGACAAGGACAAGGACAAGGACAAGGACAAGGACAAGGACAAGGACAAGGACAAGGACAAGGACAAGGACAAGGACAAGGACAAGGACAAGGACAAGGACAACGTGCTGGCACAAGGACAAGGACAAGGACAAGGACAAGGACAAGGACAAGGACAAGGACAAGGACAAGGACGAGGACAAGGACGAGGATAAGGACAAGGACAAGGACAAGGACAAGGACAAGGACAAGTGTCAGCGGTATAGACACTTATGCCCGAATAGCTAGCTGAATTAAGTGTGACCAATTATTTTTCTAGCCGACGGTTGGGTTGCATCGCTACTTAATTGCACCCATCGTACGCCTAATTTATGGCACACTTAAATTAATAGTTTAGGCTTGGGGCATGTTGTTGTACTGAACCGCACGGAATATTTTCTACTTTGTTATACGGACGATATGATGGACTAGCTGTGACGTCCGACAGTCGTACCACTTTTCTTCTACTGAGTCTTGATGCACCGCATGGGTACTTTGACATTTTTCCCATGCGTACCATTGTGGCGTTTAGTCCTGGCGTCGCGCCGCGCCGTTGCACTTGTAATTCTTACACCTAAGTTGAGCCGAGCAGCATGAGCCGCGCCACTAGAAAGAAATCAGATACACATGGTAGAGTATAGTGGCGCCGGCGCTGCAACCTTGGTCCTTTAGCTTGTGCATGCCTGTTATGCATGTACTCTATGCATCCGATGTTCAGCAGTGCGCCGCCAGACATCTAACGGCGGATATTGCTTGTTTCGTGACTTGTGCTTGTGCGCAACGTAGCATATAGCTGTGACCTTTTGCTCCTTAATGTTAAGCACTACTTGAGCAGCCATGGCAGCTGGCCTTGTACAAGGGCCGCTAGCCGGGATATTGGGACAATAAAGACGCGAATTATATCATTGAAATCGCCTCATTTTGTTCACCAAGAGGAAGCTTCATAAGACCGGAACTCTACTCCGACACCTGCAAAATATATAGGTGATTGGAAGTATAAATAGGAATCTGGTCAACACATTCTATAGAATATTTTGACATGGTATCGTAAGCCAAGTTCCGAATCGCCTTCACAAGCTACGAAACGTCTACAAGAAGCGCCTATAAGGAGAAAAACGCCCAGTTTTCCAGCCTACTTTTGCAAGGGTACTGATGAGCACAGAGGAAGGGCCTGATCAGCCAGATTTTGCCACAGTAACTATTGAATTTCAGGGGCGGAAAATATCAGCGTTTATCAACCCTGCTAAGGCGCAGCAGTGGATAGAAGAGATCATAAAGGGCATCAGAGAAAACAATCCAGATTGCCCAATTGATTATCTGTGGCTAAACACTTTGTTACTGAGCTATTTGAAGCATCTAAAGGAAGAAAAGGGCATTGTTTTCGAGTGAGCTTTCCAAGGCGCATTTTATTTCACCGCTGCGAGTCTTTCTTTCCGCGCGAGGAGCGCCTGTTTTACCTCTTGTACATCATGAACACACGCAGTGGTGGTGCGTCCAATACCCCACCTTCACGCGATGAGCTCCCAAGAACGAAGGGCGCTAAGGAGGTTGTAAAATACTTCCGCAGCATGACGCGCTTCGATCCTTTTGAAGACTACGCCACCTGGCGCGAGTTCGAGGATATGCTACTTACCGGGTGCGAGGCATACAATGTCAAGGACGTCATCGACGGCACAGCCGACATGAACGACCCTGATGTGATTTCTGCCGAGAAAACGCTGCTCACACCCATCATCAGCCTTATGAAGGGCCGAGGGGCACGCGTGGCGCGATTGGTTACTGACCGACGTGCCAGCTCCGTGTTTAAGGCACTCCAGGCGGAGGTGAGGCAGCCCTACCAAACCGAGAGCTACCGACTGGCCAAGAAGAGCGAGATCCAACGTATTTCCCTGCAAGTGTCGAGCGAGACTTGCAACCAGTACTGGCAACGTGGCAAGTTCCTCCGGCAGGACTTGGAGGACGCGGGCGAGGCAATGGACTGGAACGAGTGGCGCGATTGCATGATCAATGGACTACCGCCTGCGTTCCGTGCAGCCATGGCCGCCCGCCGCCTGCCGGGGATGACCCTGGAGCAGATCCACAAGCTGCTCCTGGAGATCTACGACATGCTGGTTTCCAGCGATCAGATTCCTCGACCTGGGGCCAAGACCACCAACACAAGCAAGCCGCAGGACTCCGCTGCAACAACTCCAGGCCAAGCCTACGCCACAGGGGCTGAGTCTGAGAAGAAGGGCAAGCGCTGCAAGTTCTGTCGGCGACCCGGCCACATCGAGGACGAGTGCTGGCGAAAGAACCCATCCCTACGGCCCAAGGAGCGAGCACACGCCACACAGGAGGCAGAAACTCTGCCACCTGGTTTTGTGTTCCACACCACCAGCGGCGACACGGGAGGAGACAACCTGGCGACCGTTCTCTGAGTCATTATACCCCACCTGGGTGGCTACAGGAAACGACTTGTTTAACAACATGTTTGTGTATACAGCACGGGGGTGATTTACCGCAGGACAATCCAGCTGGACCCACTGTACCTGAGACATGTATTACATGTATACCTGTTGTGCTGAGCTATCCTGGCACGGGGGTGTGTCAGCGGTATAGACACTTATGCCCGAATAGCTAGCTGAATTAAGTGTGACCAATTATTTTTCTAGCCGACGGTTGGGTTGCATCGCTACTTAATTGCACCCATCGTACGCCTAATTTATGGCACACTTAAATTAATAGTTTAGGCTTGGGGCATGTTGTTGTACTGAACCGCACGGAATATTTTCTACTTTGTTATACGGACGATATGATGGACTAGCTGTGACGTCCGACAGTCGTACCACTTTTCTTCTACTGAGTCTTGATGCACCGCATGGGTACTTTGACATTTTTCCCATGCGTACCATTGTGGCGTTTAGTCCTGGCGTCGCGCCGCGCCGTTGCACTTGTAATTCTTACACCTAAGTTGAGCCGAGCAGCATGAGCCGCGCCACTAGAAAGAAATCAGATACACATGGTAGAGTATAGTGGCGCCGGCGCTGCAACCTTGGTCCTTTAGCTTGTGCATGCCTGTTATGCATGTACTCTATGCATCCGATGTTCAGCAGTGCGCCGCCAGACATCTAACGGCGGATATTGCTTGTTTCGTGACTTGTGCTTGTGCGCAACGTAGCATATAGCTGTGACCTTTTGCTCCTTAATGTTAAGCACTACTTGAGCAGCCATGGCAGCTGGCCTTGTACAAGGGCCGCTAGCCGGGATATTGGGACAATAAAGACGCGAATTATATCATTGAAATCGCCTCATTTTGTTCACCAAGAGGAAGCTTCATAAGACCGGAACTCTACTCCGACACCTGCAAAATATATAGGTGATTGGAAGTATAAATAGGAATCTGGTCAACACATTCTATAGAATATTTTGACAACAAGGACAAGGACAAGGACAAGGACAAGGACAAGGACAAGGACAAGGACAACGTGCTGGCACAAGGACAAGGACAAGGACAAGGACAAGGACAAGGACAAGGACAAGGACAAGGACAAGGACAAGGACAAGGACAAGGACAAGGACAAGGACAAGGACAAGGACAAGGACAAGGACAAGGACAAGGACAAGGACAAGGACAAGGACAAGGACAAGGACAAGGACAAGGACAAGGACAAGGACAAGGACAAGGACAAGGACAAGGACAAGGACAGGACAAGGACAAGGACAAGGACAAGGACAAGGACAAGGACAAGGACAAGGACAAGGACAAGGACAAGGACAAGGACAAGGACAAGGACAAGGACAAGGACAAGGACAAGGACAAGGACAAGGACAAGGACAAGGACAAGGACAAGGACAAGGACAAGGACAACGTGCTGGCACAAGGACAAGGACAAGGAAAAGGTGCTGGCACAAGGACAAGGACAAGGACAAGGACAAGGACAAGGACAAGGACAAGGACAAGGACAAGGACAAGGACAAGGACAAGGACAAGGACAAGGACAAGGACAAGGACAAGGACAAGGACAAGGACAAGGACAAGGACAAGGACAAGGACAAGGACAAGGACAAGGACAAGGACAAGGACAAGGACAAGGACAAGGACAAGGACAAGGACAAGGACAAGGACAAGGACAAGGACAAGGACAAGGACAATGACAAGGACAAGGACAAGGACAAGGACAAGGACAAGGACAAGGACAAGGACAAGGACAAGGACAAGGACAAGGACAAGGACGAGGACGAGGACGAGGACAAGGACAAGGACAAGGACAAGGACAAGGACAAGGACAAGGAAGGACAAGGACAAGGACAAGGACAAGGACAAGGACAAGGACAAGGACAAGGACAAGGACAAGGACAAGGACAAGGACAAGGACAAGGACAAGGACAAGGACAAGGTGCTGGCACAAGGACAAGGACAAGGACAAGGACAAGGACAAGGACAAGGACAAGGACAAGGGCAAGGACAAGGACAAGGACAAGGACAAGGACAAGGACAAGGACAAGGACAAGGACAAGGGCAAGGACAAGGACAAGGACAAGGACAAGGACAAGGACAAGGACAAGGACAAGGACGAGGACGAGGACGAGGACAAGGACAAGGACAAGGACAAGGACAAGGACAAGGACAAGGGCAAGGACAAGGACAAGGACAAGGTGCTGGCACAAGGACAAGGACAAGGACAAGGTGCTGGCACAAGGACAAGGACAAGGACAAGGACAAGGACAAGGACAAGGACAAGGACAAGGACAGGACAAGGACAAGGACAAGGACAAGGACAAGGACAAGGACAAGGACAAGGACAAGGACAAGGACAAGGACAAGGACAAGGACAAGGACAAGGACAAGGACAAGGACAAGGACAAGGACAAGGACAAGGACAAGGACAAGGACAAGGACAAGGACAAGGACAAGGACAAGGACAAGGACAAGGACAAGGACAAGGACAAGGACAAGGACAAGGACAAGGACAAGGACAAGGACAAGGACAAGGACAAGGACAAGGACAAGGACAAGGACAAGGACAAGGACAAGGACAAGGACAAGGACAAGGACAAGGACAAGGACAAGTGCTGGCACAAGGACAAGGACAAGGACAAGGACAAGGACAAGGACAAGGACAAGGACAAGGACAAGGACAAGGACAAGGACAAGGACAAGGACAAGGACAAGGACAAGGACAAGGACAAGGACAAGGACAAGGACAAGGACAAGGACAAGGACAAGGACAAGGACAAGGACAAGGACAAGGACAAGGACAAGGACAAGGACAAGGACAAGGACAAGGACAAGGACAAGGACAAGGACAAGGACAAGGACAAGGACAAGGACAAGGACAAGGACAAGGACAAGGACAAGGACAAGGACAAGGACAAGGACAAGGACAAGGACAAGGACAAGGACAAGGACAAGGAAAAGGACAAGGACAAGGACAAGGACAAGGACAAGGACAAGGATGGCGCAAGAAAATCACATCCTTGTGCGTAACACCTACCCGGACAGCTGGCAGTGTGTGGTGGGTTGCTTTTCCAGTTGCTGCCGTCGCGGCATCGGAACCCGATGACCCAGAAGCCGCCGATTTCCTCCGCTCCTTCGCCGCCTTTGCTGCATGAACGCCGCGCGCCTCTTGCCCCGACGATGGTGCGGGGGGAGGGGCATTTGCTGTGCTGCCGCTGCAGCTTCCGACGGCGCGGAAGGGCCGGCGGCGGGAGGGGGCAACAACGGTGGCGGCGGAGAGCCCGGCGGTGGGGGCGCCGGCGGCGGGGCGCCGGCGGAGGGGAACGCGGGTGGTTGTGCGTACAAGCACGCTGTGACACGCAGACGACAAAGAAGAAATCCGCCGAATATGTTAGCAAGCGGTGCGGTGCAGCACACACATCTGACAAAGCTATTAGGTCAACCCTTAAAACCGTGTCCAACTGCCCGCTATAAAAACCGGGCAATTGTCACTTTCCATGATAATGTCCACAAACCAACCTAATAGTTAGTTATGGTCCATTATAGGACACAAGCACACACATATATTCACCACCTTGGGGGTCATGTCATTGGTCACATTGCAATGTCCTATGGGTGCCAAATATAGCACCCCCTGACATAAAGGAAGCTAGTAAAGGGCTCATGAATATAGCACCCCCTGACATAAAGGAAGCTAGTAAAGGGCTCATGAACACCAAGGTTGCATGTGGAGGAGCAGGGACCCAGCTGCAAGCTCTAACAATAAATGCCCACTACAAATAGCGGACAGTTTGGTTGGTGACACCTGCTAGCATTACAAAGCTCAATTCTCATCCGTAGCAACAGAAATGTAATGTCCGCTGTAAATATCACTCAAAACGGCTAAAGGGTTAAAACGAAGTTGTAGTTGTTTTGCGGCATCAAGTTTCAAAGTACGTACTGGGATACCTTCGCCAGCCTGCTTGGCATCGAGTAGGATAAGATCTTGGAACCAGTAAGGGGGCTTCGCTTGTTGCGGCAGATGGTGCAATCCATTGTGATCTGCGCGCAAAACATACACAAACGAACAACCCTCATGGTTGAGCAATCCAGAAAATCATGCCATTACTGTAACAACATGGGCAAAGCATACACAAACGAACAACCATCATAGATGAGAACCTAGCAATCCACAACATTATGCCATTACTGTAACAAACATGGGCAAAGCATACACAAACAAACGAAACA
>RPFO01000022.1:4094621-4245093 GCA_009746045.1 Mesostigma viride | reverse complement strand
TGCACACACATGTAACATCCACCGCGCACGCAAGGGGCGAGTGCACACACACGTACAACACACGCGCACGCAAGGGGCGGCTGCACACACACGTACACACACCATGCACGCAATTGCCGGCATGCACACACACGTACATCCACCGCGCACGCAAGGGGCGGCTGCACACACACGTACACACACCGCGCACGCAAGGGGCAACTGCACACACATGTACACACACCGCGCACGCTTGGGGCGGCTGCACACACACGTACCTACACCGCGCACGCAAGGGGCGGCTGCACACACACGTACATACACCGCGCACGCAAGGGGCAACTGCACACACATGTACATACACCGCGCAACCACGGGGCGGCTGCACACACACGTACATACACCGCGCACGCAAGGGGCAACTGCACACACATGTACACACACCGCGCACGCTTGGGGCGGCTGCACACACACGTACCACACTACACGCGCACGCAAGGGGCGGCTGCCACACACGTACATACACCGCGCACGCAAGGGGCAACTGCACACACATGTACATACACCGCGCAACCACGGGGCGGCTGCACACACACGTACACACACCGCGCACGCAAGGGGCAGCTGCACACACACGTACATACACCATGCACGCAAGGGGCTGCACACACACTTACACACACCTTGCACGCAAGGGCCGGCATGCACACACACGTACCTACACCGCGCACGCAAGGGGCGGCTGCACACACACGTACACACACCATGCACGCAATTGCCGGCATGCACACACACGTACATCCACCGCGCACGCAAGGGGCAACTGCACACACATGTACACACACCGCGCACGCTTGGGGCAGCTGCACTCACATGTACACACACCGCGCACGCAAGGGCCGGCTGCACACACACTTACATACACCGCGCACGCAAGGGGCAACTGCACACACATGTACACACACCGCGCACGCAAGGGCCGGCTGCACACACACGTACATACACCGCGCACGCAAGGGGAAACTGCCCACACATGGACATACACTGCGCACGCAAGGGGCGGCTGCATTAACACGTACATACACCGCGCACGCAAGGGCCGGCATGCACACACACGTACATACACCGCCCATGTAAGGGGCGGCTGCACACACACGTACACACACCATGCACGCAAGGGCCGGCATGCACACACAGTATACACACACCGCGCACGCAAGGGGCGGCTGCACACACACGTACATACACTGCGCACGCAAGGGGCTGCTGCACACACACTTACACTCACCATGCACGCAAGGGGCGGCTGCACACACACGTACATACACCGCGCACGCAAGGGACGGCTGCACACACACGTACATACACCGCGCACGCAAGGGGCAACTGCCCGCACATGTACATCCACCGCGCACGCAAGGGCCGGCTGCACACACATGTACATACACCATGCACGCAAGGACAAGGATGCACACACATGTACACACACAAAGCACGCAAGGGGCGGCTGCACACACACGTACATACACCGCGCACGCAAGGGGCTGCTGCACACACATGTACACACACCGCGCACGCAAGGGGCGACTGCACACACATGTACATCCACCGCGCACGCAAGGGCCGGCTGCACACACACGTACACACACCGCGCACGCTTGGGGCAGCTGCACTCACATGTACACACACCGCGCACGCAAGGGCCGGCTGCACACACACGTACACACACCGCGCACGCAAGGGGCGGCTGCACACACACGTACACACACCATGCACGCAATTGCCGGCATGCACACACACGTACATCCACCGCGCACGCAAGGGGCAACTGCACACACATGTACACACACCGCGCACGCTTGGGGCAGCTGCACTCACATGTACACACACCGCGCACGCAAGGGCCGGCTGCACACACACGTACATACACCGCGCACGCAAGGGGCAACTGCACACACATGTACACACACCGCGCACGCAAGGGCAACTGCACACACACGTACACACACCGCGCACGCTTGGGGCGGCTGCACACACACGTACCTACACCGCGCACGCAAGGGGCGGCTGCACACACACGTACATCCACCGCGCACGCAAGGGGCAACTGCACACACATGTACACACACCGCGCACGCTTGGGGCAGCTGCACTCACATGTACACACACCGCGCACGCAAGGGGCGGCTGCACACACACGTACATCCACCGCGCACGCAAGGGGCAACTGCACACACACGTACATCCACCGCGCACGCAAGGGGCGGCTGCACACACACGTACACACACCGCGCACGCAAGGGGCAACTGCACACACATGTACACACACCGCGCACGCTTGGGGCGGCTGCACACACACGTACCTACACCGCGCACGCAAGGGGCGGCTGCACACACACGTACCTACACCGCGCACGCAAGGGGCAACTGCACACACATGTACATACACCGCGCACGCAAGGGGCAACTGCACACACATGTACACACACCGCGCACGGAAGGGGCAACTGCACACACACGTACACACACCGCGCACGCTTGGGCGGCTGCACACACACGTACCTACACCGCGCACGCAAGGGGCGGCTGCACACACACGTACATCCACCGCGCACGCAAGGGGCAACTGCACACACATGTACACACACCGCGCACGCTTGGGGCAGCTGCACTCACATGTACACACACCGCGCACGCAAGGGCCGGCTGCACACACACGTACATCCACCGCGCACGCAAGGGGCAACTGCACACACACGTACATCCACCGCGCACGCAAGGGGCGGCTGCACACACACGTACACACACCGCGCACGCAAGGGGCAACTGCACACACATGTACACACACCGCGCACGCTTGGGGCGGCTGCACACACACGTACCTACACCGCGCACGCAAGGGGCGGCTGCACACACACGTACATACACCGCGCACGCAAGGGGCAACTGCACACACATGTACATACACCGCGCAACCACGGGGCGGCTGCACACACACGTACATACACCGCGCACGCAAGGGGCAACTGCACACACATGTACATACACCGCCCATGTAAGGGGCGGCTGCACACACACGTACACACACCGCGCACGCAAGGGGCAACTGCACACACATGTACACACACCGCGCACGCTTGGGGCGGCTGCACACACACGTACCTACACCGCGCACGCAAGGGGCGGCTGCACACACACGTACATACACCGCGCACGCAAGGGGCAACTGCACACACATGTACATACACCGCGCAACCACGGGGCGGCTGCACACACACGTACATACACCGCGCACGCAAGGGGCAACTGCACACACACGTACACACACCGCGCACGCAAGGGTGAGCTGCACACACACGTACATACACCATGCACGCAAGGGGCTGCACACACACTTACACACACCTTGCACGCAAGGGCCGGCATGCACACACACTGGCATACACCGCGCACGCAAGGGGCGGCTGCACACACGTACATACACCGCGCACGCAAGGGGCGAGTGCACACACACGTACACACACCGCGCACGCAATTAAGGGACGGCTGCACACACACGTACATACACCGCGCACGCAAGGGGCAACGGCACTCACATGTACATACACCATGCACGCAAGGGGCGGCTGCACACACACGTACACACACCATGCACGCAAGGAGCGACTTCACGCACAGGTACACACACCATGCACGCAAGGTTCGGCTGCACACACATGTACATCCACCGCGCACGCAAGGGGCGGCTGCACACACATGTACATACACCATGCACGCAAGGGGCGGCTGCACACACATGTACATCCACCGCGCACGCAAGGGGCGAGTGCACACACACGTACACACACCGCGCACGCAAGGGGCGGCTGCACACACACGTACACACACCATGCACGCAATTGCCGGCATGCACACACACGTACATCCACCGCGCACGCAAGGGGCGGCTGCACACACACGTACACACACCGCGCACGCAAGGGGCAACTGCACACACATGTACACACACCGCGCACGCTTGGGGCGGCTGCACACACACGTACCTACACCGCGCACGCAAGGGGCGGCTGCACACACACGTACATACACCGCGCACGCAAGGGGCAACTGCACACACATGTACATACACCGCGCAACCACGGGGCGGCTGCACACACACGTACATACACCGCGCACGCAAGGGGCAACTGCACACACATGTACACACACCGCGCACGCTTGGGGCGGCTGCACACACACGTACCTACACCGCGCACGCAAGGGGCGGCTGCACACACACGTACATACACCGCGCACGCAAGGGGCAACTGCACACACATGTACATACACCGCGCAACCACGGGGCGGCTGCACACACACGTACACACACCGCGCACGCAAGGGGCAGCTGCACACACACGTACATACACCATGCACGCAAGGGGCTGCACACACACTTACACACACCTTGCACGCAAGGGCCGGCATGCACACACACTGGCATACACCGCGCACGCAAGGGGCGGCTGCACACACACGTACACACACCATGCACGCAATTGCCGGCATGCACACACACGTACATCCACCGCGCACGCAAGGGGCGGCTGCACACACACGTACACACACCGCTTTGTGAGCTCACGCTCGTTCTATCTATGACCTGCGGAAGTCTCAAAGGGGGAGGGGAGGCCGCAGTAGACACTTCTGACTAGGTAGCCAGTACTAGGGGGGGGGGGTACGGTGTTGTGGGGGGGGGGGTACCGGGGACGGTACTGTGGACCGGGTCCAATTTGTGTTGTGGACCCGGGGCAGTCCTGTGGACCGGGGACGGCGCGGCGCCACTGGCCTGTTGGTCAGTGGGCTGGCGTCCGTCACCCCACCTACGACTAGGTAGACGGTGGATACTTAGGGTTGTGGCGGGGCAACAACCACTCCTCTTTGCAGCTGTGTCGACGGCCCACTGACGGCGTGTGTGCACTGCTATGGCGGTGCCGAATGTAAATCACAGCTACCGGCCTCCGAATTATCATTCGGGGGCCTGGATAATTTAAGGTTATGACGGCTGCGCGACGGGGGTCGGCAGCACCCCAAGAAACTTGCCGTTCGAAGTGCAGGCGGTAGCTGCCAGTGCCAGATTGTTTTATTTCTGCTGCGTTGTACTCGCCACCCCGGGCTCGCGGGAGGGGTCTGGATAGACGCGGGAGTGACTCTTGATCGGACAACTAAAGCGGGGCAGTCGTGGTGCTAGGGTGGCAACAGCTACAGGCGGAGGGGGAATACGCCGCAGGCAAGTTCGTTGTGTATCGTATGTGCTGGGCCTGGTTAATGAATATCGTCAAGAATAGTGCATGAGCGCGCTATACGAGCATGGGAAGAAGGGGGAATCGAGCCCCCAGGCCAGCATAGGAGCGGGGTGGCTGCAGCCCCAGCGCCAGGGGGGGCAGCACCCTAAACAGCCTAACATTTCCTCGTGACAAGCGAGGCGACAGCGGCCGGCGGCCAGCGGCCAGGGCGGGGTCGTTGCCGCGTAATTTAAGCGGGGACGAGTTGTTGGGACTGACGGTGCATATCGGGGAAGGGGAAGGATGTTAGGGCGGGGCGATAGCGGATCCCAGACGCAGCTGCGTCATTGGGGTGCCGGGGGTGCTATGCCTGTGAAGAAAGGTGTACAAAGAATTGCCGAGCCTGCAGGGGTGGCTGCCGAGGGCAGTGCCCACATGGGTGAGAACCCCCCCGCAGTGGGGGGGTCCCTACGGGGATACTATTGGCTTCCCCCTTGTATTGCCGCCTGGTTAATGAAGCACTGGTAGCGGCAGGGGACAAGGGGGGCGACGAGAAGTCTGGGCCATACGACAGCTTGCGGCCAAGTGGCCAGGTAGTGGGTGCGGGATGTTACAAAGCCCAGGTCCTCTTGACTGGCCCAGGTCCTCATGACTGGTATGATGTTTCGGCCCTTGTTGTGTGGCCTAGTTAGCTTAGAAACTGCAGATTCTTAGGTTAGCTAATGGCTTGGACGTGTGCCTAACACGCATTTGTAATAAACATGTTTCTCTGGCAGCCCCTCACTCCAATGGAACTAAAGCAGCAATTGGATTTTGTGAGCTCACGCTCGTTCTATCTATGACCTGCGGAAGTCTCAAAGGGGGAGGGGAGGCCGCAGTAGACACTTCTGACTAGGTAGCCAGTACTAGGGGGGGGGGTACGGTGTTGTGGGGGGGGGGTACCGGGGACGGTACTGTGGACCGGGTCCAATTTGTGTTGTGGACCCGGGGCAGTCCTGTGGACCGGGGACGGCGCGGCGCCACTGGCCTGTTGGTCAGTGGGCTGGCGTCCGTCACCCCACCTACGACTAGGTAGACGGTGGATACTTAGGGTTGTGGCGGGGCAACAACCACTCCTCTTTGCAGCTCCCACCCACCCACCCTTGCTGCCAGACGGATGTTACAAAGCCCAGGTCCTCTTGACTGGCCCAGGTCCTCATGACTGGTATGATGTTTCGGCCCTTGTTGTGTGGCCTAGTTAGCTTAGAAACTGCAGATTCTTAGGTTAGCTAATGGCTTGGACGTGTGCCTAACACGCATTTGTAATAAACATGTTTCTCTGGCAGCCCCTCACTCCAATGGAACTAAAGCAGCAATTGGATGCACGCAAGGGGCAACTGCACACACATGTACACACACCGCGCACGCTTGGGGCGGCTGCACACACACTGGCATACACCGCGCACGCAAGGGGCGGCTGCACACACACGTACACACACCATGCACGCAATTGCCGGCATGCACACACACGTACATCCACCGCGCACGCAAGGGGCAACTGCACACACATGTACACACACCGCGCACGCTTGGGGCAGCTGCACTCACATGTACACACACCGCGCACGCAAGGGCCGGCTGCACACACACTTACATACACCGCGCACGCAAGGGGCAACTGCACACACATGTACACACACCGCGCACGCAAGGGCCGGCTGCACACACACGTACATACACCGCGCACGCAAGGGGAAACTGCCCACACATGGACATACACTGCGCACGCAAGGGGCGGCTGCATTAACACGTACATACACCGCGCACGCAAGGGCCGGCATGCACACACACGTACATACACCGCCCATGTAAGGGGCGGCTGCACACACACGTACACACACCATGCACGCAAGGGCCGGCATGCACACACAGTATACACACACCGCGCACGCAAGGGGCGGCTGCACACACACGTACATACACTGCGCACGCAAGGGGCTGCTGCACACACACTTACACTCACCATGCACGCAAGGGGCGGCTGCACACACACGTACATACACCGCGCACGCAAGGGACGGCTGCACACACACGTACATACACCGCGCACGCAAGGGGCAACTGCCCGCACATGTACATCCACCGCGCACGCAAGGGCCGGCTGCACACACATGTACATACACCATGCACGCAAGGACAAGGATGCACACACATGTACACACACAAAGCACGCAAGGGGCGGCTGCACACACACGTACATACACCGCGCACGCAAGGGGCTGCTGCACACACATGTACACACACCGCGCACGCAAGGGGCGACTGCACACACATGTACATCCACCGCGCACGCAAGGGCCGGCTGCACACACACGTACACACACCGCGCACGCTTGGGGCAGCTGCACTCACATGTACACACACCGCGCACGCAAGGGCCGGCTGCACACACACGTACACACACCGCGCACGCAAGGGGCGGCTGCACACACACGTACACACACCATGCACGCAATTGCCGGCATGCACACACACGTACATCCACCGCGCACGCAAGGGGCAACTGCACACACATGTACACACACCGCGCACGCTTGGGGCAGCTGCACTCACATGTACACACACCGCGCACGCAAGGGCCGGCTGCACACACACGTACATACACCGCGCACGCAAGGGGCAACTGCACACACATGTACACACACCGCGCACGCAAGGGGCAACTGCACACACACGTACACACACCGCGCACGCTTGGGGCGGCTGCACACACACGTACCTACACCGCGCACGCAAGGGGCGGCTGCACACACACGTACATCCACCGCGCACGCAAGGGGCAACTGCACACACATGTACACACACCGCGCACGCTTGGGGCAGCTGCACTCACATGTACACACACCGCGCACGCAAGGGGCGGCTGCACACACACGTACATCCACCGCGCACGCAAGGGGCAACTGCACACACACGTACATCCACCGCGCACGCAAGGGGCGGCTGCACACACACGTACACACACCGCGCACGCAAGGGGCAACTGCACACACATGTACACACACCGCGCACGCTTGGGGCGGCTGCACACACACGTACCTACACCGCGCACGCAAGGGGCGGCTGCACACACACGTACATACACCGCGCACGCAAGGGGCAACTGCACACACATGTACATACACCGCGCACGCAAGGGGCAACTGCACACACATGTACACACACCGCGCACGGAAGGGGCAACTGCACACACACGTACACACACCGCGCACGCTTGGGGCGGCTGCACACACACGTACCTACACCGCGCACGCAAGGGGCGGCTGCACACACACGTACATCCACCGCGCACGCAAGGGGCAACTGCACACACATGTACACACACCGCGCACGCTTGGGGCAGCTGCACTCACATGTACACACACCGCGCACGCAAGGGCCGGCTGCACACACACGTACATCCACCGCGCACGCAAGGGGCAACTGCACACACACGTACATCCACCGCGCACGCAAGGGGCGGCTGCACACACACGTACACACACCGCGCACGCAAGGGGCAACTGCACACACATGTACACACACCGCGCACGCTTGGGGCGGCTGCACACACACGTACCTACACCGCGCACGCAAGGGGCGGCTGCACACACACGTACATACACCGCGCACGCAAGGGGCAACTGCACACACATGTACATACACCGCGCAACCACGGGGCGGCTGCACACACACGTACATACACCGCGCACGCAAGGGGCAACTGCACACACATGTACACACACCGCGCACGCTTGGGGCGGCTGCACACACACGTACCTACACCGCGCACGCAAGGGGCGGCTGCACACACACGTACATACACCGCGCACGCAAGGGGCAACTGCACACACATGTACATACACCGCGCAACCACGGGGCGGCTGCACACACACGTACACACACCGCGCACGCAAGGGTGAGCTGCACACACACGTACATACACCATGCACGCAAGGGGCTGCACACACACTTACACACACCTTGCACGCAAGGGCCGGCATGCACACACACTGGCATACACCGCGCACGCAAGGGGCGGCTGCACACACGTACATACACCGCGCACGCAAGGGGCGAGTGCACACACACGTACACACACCGCGCACGCAATTAAGGGACGGCTGCACACACACGTACATACACCGCGCACGCAAGGGGCAACGGCACTCACATGTACATACACCATGCACGCAAGGGGCGGCTGCACACACACGTACACACACCATGCACGCAAGGAGCGACTTCACGCACAGGTACACACACCATGCACGCAAGGTTCGGCTGCACACACATGTACATCCACCGCGCACGCAAGGGGCGGCTGCACACACATGTACATACACCATGCACGCAAGGGGCGGCTGCACACACATGTACATCCACCGCGCACGCAAGGGGCGAGTGCACACACACGTACACACACCGCGCACGCAAGGGGCGGCTGCACACACACGTACACACACCATGCACGCAATTGCCGGCATGCACACACACGTACATCCACCGCGCACGCAAGGGGCGGCTGCACACACACGTACACACACCGCGCACGCAAGGGGCAACTGCACACACATGTACACACACCGCGCACGCTTGGGGCGGCTGCACACACACGTACCTACACCGCGCACGCAAGGGGCGGCTGCACACACACGTACATACACCGCGCACGCAAGGGGCAACTGCACACACATGTACATACACCGCGCAACCACGGGGCGGCTGCACACACACGTACATACACCGCGCACGCAAGGGGCAACTGCACACACATGTACACACACCGCGCACGCTTGGGGCGGCTGCACACACACGTACCTACACCGCGCACGCAAGGGGCGGCTGCACACACACGTACATACACCGCGCACGCAAGGGGCAACTGCACACACATGTACATACACCGCGCAACCACGGGGCGGCTGCACACACACGTACACACACCGCGCACGCAAGGGGCAGCTGCACACACACGTACATACACCATGCACGCAAGGGGCTGCACACACACTTACACACACCTTGCACGCAAGGGCCGGCATGCACACACACTGGCATACACCGCGCACGCAAGGGGCGGCTGCACACACACGTACACACACCATGCACGCAATTGCCGGCATGCACACACACGTACATCCACCGCGCACGCAAGGGGCAACTGCACACACATGTACACACACCGCGCACGCTTGGGGCAGCTGCACTCACATGTACACACACCGCGCACGCAAGGGCCGGCTGCACACACACTTACATACACCGCGCACGCAAGGGGCAACTGCACACACATGTACACACACCGCGCACGCAAGGGCCGGCTGCACACACACGTACATACACCGCGCACGCAAGGGGAAACTGCCCACACATGGACATACACTGCGCACGCAAGGGGCGGCTGCATTAACACGTACATACACCGCGCACGCAAGGGCCGGCATGCACACACACGTACATACACCGCCCATGTAAGGGGCGGCTGCACACACACGTACACACACCATGCACGCAAGGGCCGGCATGCACACACAGTATACACACACCGCGCACGCAAGGGGCGGCTGCACACACACGTACATACACTGCGCACGCAAGGGGCTGCTGCACACACACTTACACTCACCATGCACGCAAGGGGCGGCTGCACACACACGTACATACACCGCGCACGCAAGGGACGGCTGCACACACACGTACATACACCGCGCACGCAAGGGGCAACTGCCCGCACATGTACATCCACCGCGCACGCAAGGGCCGGCTGCACACACATGTACATACACCATGCACGCAAGGACAAGGATGCACACACATGTACACACACAAAGCACGCAAGGGGCGGCTGCACACACACGTACATACACCGCGCACGCAAGGGGCTGCTGCACACACATGTACACACACCGCGCACGCAAGGGGCGACTGCACACACATGTACATCCACCGCGCACGCAAGGGCCGGCTGCACACACACGTACACACACCGCGCACGCTTGGGGCAGCTGCACTCACATGTACACACACCGCGCACGCAAGGGCCGGCTGCACACACACGTACACACACCGCGCACGCAAGGGGCGGCTGCACACACACGTACACACACCATGCACGCAATTGCCGGCATGCACACACACGTACATCCACCGCGCACGCAAGGGGCAACTGCACACACATGTACACACACCGCGCACGCTTGGGGCAGCTGCACTCACATGTACACACACCGCGCACGCAAGGGCCGGCTGCACACACACGTACATACACCGCGCACGCAAGGGGCAACTGCACACACATGTACACACACCGCGCACGCAAGGGGCAACTGCACACACACGTACACACACCGCGCACGCTTGGGGCGGCTGCACACACACGTACCTACACCGCGCACGCAAGGGGCGGCTGCACACACACGTACATCCACCGCGCACGCAAGGGGCAACTGCACACACATGTACACACACCGCGCACGCTTGGGGCAGCTGCACTCACATGTACACACACCGCGCACGCAAGGGGCGGCTGCACACACACGTACATCCACCGCGCACGCAAGGGGCAACTGCACACACACGTACATCCACCGCGCACGCAAGGGGCGGCTGCACACACACGTACACACACCGCGCACGCAAGGGGCAACTGCACACACATGTACACACACCGCGCACGCTTGGGGCGGCTGCACACACACGTACCTACACCGCGCACGCAAGGGGCGGCTGCACACACACGTACATACACCGCGCACGCAAGGGGCAACTGCACACACATGTACATACACCGCGCACGCAAGGGGCAACTGCACACACATGTACACACACCGCGCACGGAAGGGGCAACTGCACACACACGTACACACACCGCGCACGCTTGGGGCGGCTGCACACACACGTACCTACACCGCGCACGCAAGGGGCGGCTGCACACACACGTACATCCACCGCGCACGCAAGGGGCAACTGCACACACATGTACACACACCGCGCACGCTTGGGGCAGCTGCACTCACATGTACACACACCGCGCACGCAAGGGCCGGCTGCACACACACGTACATCCACCGCGCACGCAAGGGGCAACTGCACACACACGTACATCCACCGCGCACGCAAGGGGCGGCTGCACACACACGTACACACACCGCGCACGCAAGGGGCAACTGCACACACATGTACACACACCGCGCACGCTTGGGGCGGCTGCACACACACGTACCTACACCGCGCACGCAAGGGGCGGCTGCACACACACGTACATACACCGCGCACGCAAGGGGCAACTGCACACACATGTACATACACCGCGCAACCACGGGGCGGCTGCACACACACGTACATACACCGCGCACGCAAGGGGCAACTGCACACACATGTACACACACCGCGCACGCTTGGGGCGGCTGCACACACACGTACCTACACCGCGCACGCAAGGGGCGGCTGCACACACACGTACATACACCGCGCACGCAAGGGGCAACTGCACACACATGTACATACACCGCGCAACCACGGGGCGGCTGCACACACACGTACACACACCGCGCACGCAAGGGTGAGCTGCACACACACGTACATACACCATGCACGCAAGGGGCTGCACACACACTTACACACACCTTGCACGCAAGGGCCGGCATGCACACACACTGGCATACACCGCGCACGCAAGGGGCGGCTGCACACACGTACATACACCGCGCACGCAAGGGGCGAGTGCACACACACGTACACACACCGCGCACGCAATTAAGGGACGGCTGCACACACACGTACATACACCGCGCACGCAAGGGGCAACGGCACTCACATGTACATACACCATGCACGCAAGGGGCGGCTGCACACACACGTACACACACCATGCACGCAAGGAGCGACTTCACGCACAGGTACACACACCATGCACGCAAGGTTCGGCTGCACACACATGTACATCCACCGCGCACGCAAGGGGCGGCTGCACACACATGTACATACACCATGCACGCAAGGGGCGGCTGCACACACATGTACATCCACCGCGCACGCAAGGGGCGAGTGCACACACACGTACACACACCGCGCACGCAAGGGGCGGCTGCACACACACGTACACACACCATGCACGCAATTGCCGGCATGCACACACACGTACATCCACCGCGCACGCAAGGGGCGGCTGCACACACACGTACACACACCGCGCACGCAAGGGGCAACTGCACACACATGTACACACACCGCGCACGCTTGGGGCGGCTGCACACACACGTACCTACACCGCGCACGCAAGGGGCGGCTGCACACACACGTACATACACCGCGCACGCAAGGGGCAACTGCACACACATGTACATACACCGCGCAACCACGGGGCGGCTGCACACACACGTACATACACCGCGCACGCAAGGGGCAACTGCACACACATATCCAGTGTTTACATAGTGATTGGTTTCGGGTTACACGCCAGACACCTCATGTTTGACCTGTGCCAGAAATATATTTTTACAAATTCTTTCTAGAAGCTAGCGGCGAGTACCCTGACCCTAATGCACCATGTAGCACAAGATAATACGAGCATTAGCTCACAAAGTACACACACCGCGCACGCTTGGGGCGGCTGCACACACACGTACCTACACCGCGCACGCAAGGGGCGGCTGCACACACACGTACATACACCGCGCACGCAAGGGGCAACTGCACACACATGTACATACACCGCGCAACCACGGGGCGGCTGCACACACACGTACACACACCGCGCACGCAAGGGGCAGCTGCACACACACGTACATACACCATGCACGCAAGGGGCTGCACACACACTTACACACACCTTGCACGCAAGGGCCGGCATGCACACACACTGGCATACACCGCGCACGCAAGGGGCGGCTGCACACACACGTACACACACCATGCACGCAATTGCCGGCATGCACACACACGTACATCCACCGCGCACGCAAGGGGCAACTGCACACACATGTACACACACCGCGCACGCTTGGGGCAGCTGCACTCACATGTACACACACCGCGCACGCAAGGGCCGGCTGCACACACACTTACATACACCGCGCACGCAAGGGGCAACTGCACACACATGTACACACACCGCGCACGCAAGGGCCGGCTGCACACACACGTACATACACCGCGCACGCAAGGGGAAACTGCCCACACATGGACATACACTGCGCACGCAAGGGGCGGCTGCATAAACACGTACATACACCGCGCACGCAAGGGCCGGCATGCACACACACGTACATACACCGCTTATGTAAGGGGCGGCTGCACACACACGTACACACACCATGCACGCAAGGGCCGGCATGCACACACAGTATACACACACCGCGCACGCAAGGGGCGGCTGCACACACACGTACATACACTGCGCACGCAAGGGGCTGCTGCACACACACTTACACTCACCATGCACGCAAGGGGCGGCTGCACACACACGTACATACACCGCGTTCGCAAGGGACGGCTGCACACACACGTACATACACCGCGCACGCAAGGGGCAACTGCCCGCACATGTACATCCACCGCGCACGCAAGGGCCGGCTGCACACACATGTACATACACCATGCACGCAAGGACAAGGATGCACACACATGTACACACACAAAGCACGCAAGGGGCGGCTGCACACACACGTACATACACCGCGCACGCAAGGGGCTGCTGCACACACACTTACACACACAATGCACGCAATTAGGGGCGACGGCACTCACATGTACATACTCTTGGGCGGCTGCACTCACATGTACATACACCGCGCATGCAAGGGGCAACTGCACACACACGTACACACACCATGCACGCAAGGGCCGGCATGCACACACACGTACATACACTGCGCACGCAAGGGGCAACTGCACACACACGTACACACACCATGCACGGAAGGGACGGCTGCACTCACATGTACACACACCATGCACGCAAGGGCCGGCTGCACACACACGTACATACACCATGCACGCAAGGGGCTGCACACACACTTACACACCACCTTGCACGCAAGGGCCGGCATGCACACACACTGGCATACACCGCGCACGCAAGGGGCGGCTGCACACACGTACATACACCGCGCACGCAAGGGGCGAGTGCACACACACGTACACACACCGCGCACGCAATTAAGGGACGGCTGCACACACACGTACATACACCGCGCACGCAAGGGGCAACGGCACTCACATGTACATCCACCATGCACGCAAGGGGCGGCTGCACACACACGTACACACACCATGCACGCAAGGACAAGGATTCACACACATGTACACACACAAAGCACGCAAGGGGCTGCACACACACGTACATACACCGCGCACGCAAGGGGCGGCTGCACTCACATGTACACACACCACGCACGCAAGGGGCGGCTGCACACACACGTACATACACTGCGCACGCAAGGGGCTGCACACACATGTACATAAACCATGCACGCAAGGGGCGGCTGCACACACATGTACATACACCGCGCACGCAAGGGGCGAGTGCACACACATGTACATACACCGCGCACGCAAGGACAAGGATGCACACACATGTACATACACCGCGCACGCAAGGGGCGGCTGCACACACACGTACATACACCGCGCACGCAAGGGGCGAGTGCGCACACACGTACATACACCGCGCACGCAAGGGGCGGCTGCACACACACGTACATACACCGCGCACGCACGGGGCCAGTGCAACACATGTACATACACCATGCACGCAAGGGGCGGCTGCACACACATGTACATACACCGCGCACGCAAGGGGCGAGTGCAAACACATGTACATACACCGCGCACGCAAGGGGCCTGCACACACATGTACATCACCGCACACGCAAGGGGCGGCTGCACACACATGTACATACACCGCGCACGCAAGGGGCGGCTGCACACACACGTACATACACCGCGCACGCAAGGGGCGAGTGCACACACGTACATACACCGCGCACGCAAGGGGCCAGTGCAACACATGTACATACACCGCACGCAAGGGGCGGCTGCACACACATGTACATACACCGCGCACGCAAGGGCGGCTGCACACACGTACATACACCGCGCACGCAAGGGGCTGCTGCACACACACGTACACACACCGCACGCACGGGGCGGCTGCACACACACGTACATACACTGCGCACGCACGGGGCGGCTGCACACACATGTACATACACCATGCACGCAAGGGGCGGCTGCACACACATGTACATACACCGCGCACGCAAGGGGCGAGTGCAAACACATGTACATACACCGCGCACGCAAGGGGCAAGGCTGCACACACATGTACATACACCGCGCACGCAAGGGGCGGCTGCACACACACGTACATACACCGCGCACGCAAGGGGCGGCTGCACACACACGTACATACACCGCGCACGCAAGGGGCCAGTGCAACACATGTACATACACCATGCACGCAAGGGGCGGCTGCACACACATGTACATACACCGCGCACGCAAGGGGCGAGTGCAACACATGTACATACACCGCGCACGCAAGGGGCAACTGCCCGCACATGTACATCCACCGCGCACGCAAGGGGCGGCTGCACACACATGTACACACACCATGCACGCAAGGACAAGGACTGCACACACATGTACATACACCATGCACGCAAGGGGCGGCTGCACACACATGTACATCACCGCGCACGCAAGGGGCGAGTGCAAACACATGTACATACACCGCGCACGCAAGGACAAGGATGCACACACATGTACATACACCGCGCACGCAAGGGGCGGCTGCACACGCACGTACATACACCGCGCACGCAAGGGGCGGCTGCACACACACGTACATACACCGCGCACGCACGGGGCCAGTGCAAGCACATGTACATACACCATGCACGCAAGGGGCGGCTGCACACACATGTACATACACCGCGCACGCAAGGGGCGAGTGCAAACACATGTACATACACCGCGCACGCAAGGGGCAACTGCCCGCACATGTACATCCACCGCGCACGCAAGGGGCGGCTGCACACACATGTACACACACCATGCACGCAAGGACAAGGATGCACACACATGTACACACACCATGCACGCAAGGGGCGGCTGCACACACACGTACACACACCGCGCACGCAAGGGGCGAGTGCAAACACATGTACATACACCATGCACGCAAGGACAAGGATGCACACACATGTACACACACCATGCACGCAAGGGGCGGCTGCACACACACGTACATACACAATGCACGGTTGGGGCGACGGCACTCACATGTACATACACCATGCACGCAAGGACAAGGATGCACACACATGTACATACACCGCGCACGCAAGGGGCGGCTGCACACACACGTACATACACCGCGCACGCAAGGGGCGAGTGCGCACACACGTACATCCACCGCGCACGCAAGGGGCGGCTGCACACACACGTACATACACCGCGCACGCAATGGGCGAGTGCAAACACATGTACATACACCGCGCACGCAAGGGGCGGCTGCACACACACGTACACACACCATGCACGCAAGGGCCGGCATGCACACACACGTACATACACCGCGCACGCAAGGGGCGGCTGCACAGAAACGTACACACACCGCGCACGCAAGGGCCGGCTGCACACACATGTACATACACCTTGCACGTACAACACACAACACACACACACAACAAAAAATTATATACACACACACACGCACACGCACACGCACACGCACACGCACACGCACACGCACAACACACACAACACACACAACACACACACGCACACGTGAACAACACACACACACAACAATTATAATATTAGTGTAGTATATCAAACAAAATAGTAATAAAGTATTTGCAAGCGTACTTCGTGTGAATTATGTGTAGACGAGAATAGAAGCTAAACAAAACTCTAATGGAGAAAGAGGGATTCGAACCCTTGGGAAAGTTACCCCATACATAGCATTCCACTCGGACATTTCTCCGAAAAAAAGGTCACGTAAGCTAAGGGTGGAGAGTTAAGGGTGTAGGTTGTAGGATGTATGGTGTAGGGTGTAGGGTGTAGGGTGTAGGGTGTCTTGAGCTTTCTTTTTTGAGATCAATAGAGTCCCCTTCCATGATCATGTGCGTGATCTGGTTATGATTTTCATCTATGGCGTGTGTGGCCACATCGTGTATTTACAACTTTCTAGCCATGGATAACTAGGTAACCATAAATTGGTTACCATGATAACTAGGTAAAAACGTGTTGGTTTCAGAATACATGTGATCGCTGCATTGTCATCTACAATGTACAAATCAATCACGGATTTCGGGGCTACGGATTTCGGGGCTAAGTTTTTGTGGGTAGAGATTGGCAAGGGTGTCTTTATCTTGCCACTTGGTCACTTGGTGTGCATTACGTCTGTTCTTGCGTTGGAGTCAAAAAACTGTCCGTGTGTGGTGGTGGACTTTTCCTCACGGGCAGTCGCCATATGTCATACAAGCACTTGTTCGGCGTACCACTAGCTCATGTATGTCACCATTGTAATTTTGCGTTGTAACAGCATTTCTCGGAGCCAACGGCCGTTGGACTCAAAAAACTGACCGTGTGTGGTGGTGGACTTTTCCTCACGGGCAGTCGCCATATGTCATACAAGCACTTGTTCGGCGTACCACTAGCTCGTGGATGTCACCATTGTAATTTTGAGTTGTAACAGCATTTCTCGGAGCCAACGGCCGTTGGACTTCGAAAAACTGATAGCCTTGTCTGAAGGTGTGTGCGTGAATGGCACATGTGCATCGTCGGGGGGAGTTTTCTCAAGAGCCACATGTGGTAGTGTAAGGTGGGCATGCTTAGTGCGTACGGGTGGGAGGGACAAGAGGTGCAGAAGTTGACGGCTTTTGACCTTGGGAAATGACACGGCACACATAAGACAACAAAGTGATAATTTTAATGTCTTTACGGTGTACTGTCAATTTCTCCGAGCCAACGGCCGTTGGACTCTCGAAACTCTCCTGTCTACAAAGTGTGTGCGTGCGATGGCACTTGTTCCATGTGCCGGGGGGGGGTGAGAAATCTGTCGTTCATTAATTTGTGCCTCGTCGGGGTGGGCATGCATGAATTTGTGCCTCGTCGGGGTGGACATGCATGAAAGCATTTTCATTGGTACTCGGGGTTCAATATTTTTGTCTTGCTGTTGAAACGTCGACGTGCTCTTCTCCTGCTCTTTTTTTTTCCTACTCAACGGCCGTTGGTGCTTTTAAACTTGCCCAGCGTTATGACTAGGATGCCCTTCTTTACTGCTAGCCACCGCCCCTTGTGTACAATGCTAGAATTAGGCCGGGGTAATGGTACACGTCCACCGCGTCCCCAGTGCAAGGTTCGTGAATGCGCTGGTTCGTAAAAAATTCGGCACTTGGAAGGTTCGAACACCTGACCCCACTTTCGTTATTTCAACATGCCCTGAACGAAAAAGCTGCGTAAAGGATACATTAACCGTTCCCTGTTATTCTTGATTATATTATTGCGATATCATGGACGTACACACGCGGTTGGTGGTCCGTACTTGCCAACTGCACTTGCAAACTGACTGACTGACTGCCTCCGTTACGCACTTGCGTGTGTTTCCGTACTTGCCAACTGAACTTGCAAACTGACTGAATGACTGCCTCCGTTACGACTAACAAGTGAACGACGAGTGAGCTACTAAAGTTTTGTTCAGTTCATTGTGTCTATATGTACATAGCCGTTTCTTCAAAACCGTTGCGTGGATACCTTGATTCTGGGTTCGCTGATACTTGTTTCCCATTTTAAATCTCCCGTCCATAATTGGATACATGTAATGTAGGAGGATACCCACTTGCCCGAAATCCGCGTAACGGGTGATTAGTACTGCTGTAAGCGGAACCACAGACAAATCTGTCTAACGGGCTAACATTATTGTCCTTCATGTACTGGTTTTTGCACGCAGGACGCCATTCGCAACACCGCCTGACGGAGTCGGATGGACCGGACGTGCGTGAGGCTGCTGTTCACAGTCGTGAAGTTGGCAGACATTAATATCAACACGGTCACGAGAATTCGTCCAGAGAATAATTGATGCTTGTGACGTGCTCGACGGCTGCGATGACCGAGATGATGCGTGTAGTGCACAGCGTCCGAGACGTCGCGACACCCGTGGCTGTCCTGTTGATGCGAACGCACGGTGACGAGACGGAGCCCATTATATAGGTGGATTACAAGTTAGAACGGCCCTCGCGGTTGCACTGTTTAATCGCGAACGTGGATTTTGCGGAGCCGACGGCCGTTGGGGATTGGAAATCTGATGATATCGGGGCTGCGCACGACATCGAGGAACTGGGGATCGACGTAGGTCTACAGGCTCACTTGTCCGTCAACATGTATGGCCTCGCTTGACTGTCATCATCTTGACATGTACATAACTAGTTCATATACCATGCATTTGACACTGCCTGCACGTGGATTTTCCAGACATACATTGAGGGTAATTATAACTCGAAAGCACTACGTACGATTGAGACGTCCGGTCGTAGAGCAGATGCACTGGAGCTTTCTGATCTTCCAATTGATGGGTCTGTAATTATGTAAGATATTCAGATATCGCGATGACTCGAGCATCGATGCATGGAATGTAATAATGTATTTCATTCAATTATACATCCAATTTAACTCCGCAATTGAGGGGCACACATGTCCATCAGCCCGAGACAACATTTCCCAAGTAATTTTCGATTAGTGATTTAGTGTGGGCCTTCCCGATTCGAAAGGCCGCCGCTGTGGGTGCCCACTATAGTGACCGCAATGTGCCCACTACAGTGACCGCGATGTGCCCGCTTGCGCAGGCTTCGCAAGGCACCCCCCCAAAGATGAAGGCGCACGTGCCCACAAGCTCTCCCCAGACTGCCCCCTACAGGGCATGGCGTGGCCCCGCGATCATCCTGTCTTGCCCCATGGAAGCCCTTCTGTTCCTCCGCTGCAACCAGGAGGCTCCTCCAAGCGCGCGGGGCCGCGGATAGCCTCCGACAACCCTGGCCGTTTGAGGCAAAGATCGCTCTGTTCACTTAACTTGATTACGAACAGCTGCAGCAAAGAACTTGCTGTGGGATTCGTACTTGGGACATGCGGGTTGTCTAACGTCTAACTTGCTGCTCGGCGCTCATACTTAGCCCACTACGCCGGCCTTTATCTGCACTTCACGGTGCTCACGCCCACTACGCCCGCGGATGGTTGCACGGCAGCTCCCACGACCAACCAGGCGGGTCCCTCTGGAACGTAGCTGACCCCCGTTTGGTGTCCAAGGGCACGCGGACACACGTACTTCCCCCCCGCCCCCTTAAAAAATTAAAAAATAAAAAAAACTGCCTTTCCCTGCCTGGATGCATTGTTTGCTGCATATGGCGCCCACCCCTCCCATGACATCTTTGTGTGTGCCGCGTCCGCCCTCCTCCCCCTCCCCCTCTCCCCCTCCTTTCCCCCTCCTCCCTTCCTCTCATGCAAACGTCGCACCTTCTTCCACCACTTCTCCCTCTACTTGTGCACGTCAACGCCCTCATCCCATGGGGGACATGCTCCCTTTTCCCAGTTGTGCAGATTCAGGTCACTCTCCCCTCCCGCTTGTCCTCTCCCTCCCCTCACTTGTCCTCTCGCCCCCCTCTCTAATTGTCTAAGCCCCCCGCGAGTGCTGCCTTGATGTCCTCCGCAACCATCTCCTCGACCAGCCCATCAAACGTGACTGAGGGGTGCCAGCCGAGGCGCGCGCGTGCTTTGCTCGCATCGCCGACCAGCAGGTCGACCTCGGTCGGGCGGAAATACTTGGGGTCGATGCGCACGACCACGTGGCCGTTGGAAGTATCGACACCAATCTCCCCCAGGCTCCCTGGCGCCCCCTCCCAGCGGATCTCGATCCCTGCGGCACGGAACGCCGCGACCACGAACTGGCGCACCGTGTGGCACTCGCCCGTGGCGACCACGTAGTCGCCCGGCTCATCCGCCTGCAGCATCATCCACATGGACACCACGTAGTCGCGCGCGTGGCCCCAGTCGCGCCGGGCCTCCAGGTTTCCCAGGTACAGGCAGGAGGTCGGGCTGGGGGCGACCTTGTACTGGGCGACCGCGCGTGTGATCTTGCGGGTCACGAACGTGGCGCCCCGGCGGGGGCTCTCGTGGTTGAAGAGTATCCCGTTGACGAGGTACATTCCGTACGCCTCCCGATAGTTTACCACGGTCCAGTACGCGAACAGCTTGGCCACGGCGTACGGCGAGCGAGGGTTGAAGGGGGTGCTCTCTGACTGGGGGGTCTCGCGTACCTTGCCGTAGAGCTCGCTCGTGGAGGCTTGGTAGAAGCGGCAAGTGCGCTCCATGCCGCACGCGCGGATGGCGTTTAGAAGGCGCAGCGTGCCGAGTCCGTTCACATCCGCGGTGTGCTCCGACAGCTCAAAGGATACCTTGACGTGTGACATCGCGCCCAAGTTATAGATCTCACTGGGCTGCACCTGGCTTATGATCGAGCACAAGTTGGCCGAATCCGTCAGGTCCCCGTAGTGCAAGAATAAGCGGACGCCCGAAATGTGGGGGTCCTCATACAGATGCTGAATTCTGCCCGCGTTGAAGGAGGATGACCTCCTGATAATCCCGTGCACCGTGTACCCTTTGCTCATCAGGAACTCGGCCAAATACGACCCGTCCTGACCTGTAATTCCCGTTACAAGAGCCACCTTGGCGTCCATCCTTGCAGCGACTGCCCCGTCGAGCACTTGCACGTCTTCTTTCTTTACGGGCGCAGCCGTGGCGGTCGTGACTTTTGTCTTCCCAACATGCAAGGCTGGCTGAGAGCATCCCAAAAAGAAGCGCAACGGCGATGTGTAGTCAAGCCTGTAGTCAGGTCTTGACCGGATGGTCGTCCGATGTCCCCGTCGTAATGGCGCTGCGTGAGATTCAATAGTCATGCAGCCGGCTGTTCGGGGAGCCTTTTTACATGCGCCGGCATCACTGGTATGTCGGGGTTTCCACCGAAACTGTACGTGCAGACTACTACCACCGATCCAAGGACGCTGACACCTCCACAAAGCAGCCATGGTGGCCAGGTCGTCCCCCCTTGACCTACTTTTCTCTACACACCGCCAGAGGGCCACCAAAACAAATGTGTTTGTTTTGTTACATCAGATGGTAGCGGTTCTATCTTTATACATTCATTACCCATTTTCAAAGTCCGAGCATTTCTCGTGATGTGGTGATCGTGGTCGCACCACCATGCCAATCGACTCAATGTTGCCGACTTGCGTTTGGAAAGAAATGAAAATGCGTCACCGTCCATAGCACTAATCTGCACTGATCATCTATGGGAAGTTCCTGAGGAAACACGTGTCTTCCCGCGCAGCCGGCTGTGGCCTGCCAAGTGCCATGTGTCCATCTCTGCCCGGCACCGGCGTGGGAATACTGACTGATTGACACGGCCGTGCCCAGCACTCGCACGGCCATGCCGCGCACGCAATGCCTAATCCGGCATAACGCCGTCCTATCCTTTTGCTGCATGAACTCAACTGTGCTGCGTTAAACTGGTCGGGGAAAAGCCGATCAGATCAAAGAACAAATGCTTGAAAAGAACGAACTTCGGGTCGATTGTGGGTCATATGTCGGTCAATTATTGGTAGACAGTGTTAGAGGTTCAGACAGTGTCGCTGTGTTTGTGACGTTGTCTCGTTGACCTTTTGATAAGCGGGGCGATGTGATTCAGCTTGGGCTTCACGGGAGACTTGAACTTCAAATTAGGCAGCAGAAGTGCCGACGGGCTGCGGAAAAGTTGGCTCCGACGGTACTGGACCTGGGGATATTCACGGGGGATTTCATAACTGTTCAAGCAACTGCCGAGAGCCCGCTCACTAGGACCCCTTAACTGATTATCCGTGGCAGTGACCGCGCTTGAGCACCTTTCATGTGCCCTTCAAATGCACATTGTAATCTGCGTACATCTGTGCCTGTGTCTGCGTGCAGGGCACATGAACGCGCTTACAAATGTGTGTATGTGTGCGTTTGCGCACAATCTTACATATTCCATGAAGACTACGTTGTGTGCCAGTGTGCACTGAGAAATTTTGTTTAACGCGCCTGCGCCTGCGGGGAGGGAGGGAGGGAGGGAGGGAGGGAGGGAGGGAGGGAGGGAGGGAGGGAGGGAGGGAGGGAGGGAGGGAGGGAGGAGGGAGGAGGGAGGGAGGGAGGAGGAGGGAGGGAGGGAGGGAGGGAGGGAGGGAGGGAGGAGGGAGGAGGGAGGGAGGGAGGAGGGAGGGAGGGAGGGAGGGAGGGAGGGAGGGAGGAGGGAGGGAGGGAGGGAGGAGGGAGGAGGGAGGGAGGGAGGGAGGGAGGAGGGAGGGAGGAGGGAGGGAGGGAGGGAGGGAGGGAGGGAGGGAGGGAGGGAGGGAGGGAGGGAGGGAGGGAGGGAGGGAGGGAGGGGGAGGGAGGAGGAGGGAGGGAGGGAGGGAGGGAGGGAGGGAGGGAGGGAGGAGGGAGGGGGAGGAGGGAGGGAGGGAGGGAGGGGAGGGAGGGAGGGAGGGAGGGAGGGAGGGAGGGAGGAGGGAGGGAGGGAGGGAGGGAGGGAGGGAGGGAGGGAGGGAGGGAGGAGGGAGGAGGGAGGGAGGGAGGGAGGGAGGGAGGGAGGGAGGAGGGAGGGAGGGAGGGAGGGAGGAGGGAGGGAGGGAGGGAGGGAGGGAGGAGGGAGGGAGGGAGGGAGGGAGGGAGGGAGGGAGGGAGGGGAGGGAGGGAGGGAGGAGGGAGGGGGAGGAGGGAGGGAGGGAGGGAGGGAGGGAGGGAGGGAGGGAGGGAGGGAGGGAGGGAGGGAGGGAGGGAGGCAGGAGCGCCATCGAGGAGCGCGCCCACTTGCCCTTTCTCCCCAACCCCGTGCCTCCCGAGCGCAAGTGTGAGGGAGTTTGTTTGCTAGTTCATATCTAATCCAGTCCACAGCCCTGGGAGTCAGATAAGTAAGTAAGTGCGTGAACATGCACTGAAGGCATGCCACGGAGAAAAGTACCGACGAGGTACTTTTCTAAGCGGATACTTCACCCGCGAAGGTAAGTGACGCGACGCACTCGCCCAGGTCTGTTGTCACAGATAGCAACTCCGCGTCATCCGGGCTATCCAAGAAGACTGTAGGCTCACCCATGATGACGGGTGTGCGGGGGGGTTGGATGCTAACCCCGATAGCTAGCCCAGGAGAATATAAAGACTTCGATCTCCCGGATGCCGGGGGGGCATAGAAGTACTCTCTCAGCAGGCACAACTGTGGGTGCAATAATGATGGAGAATTCGGTGCCCATACTCGCTCACCTCATGATCAACGTACCTCTAACAATAACATCAAACGCTTATATTTGTTAATGCAAGGCCATTGCTTGATTCTAAATTTTACAATTGATGATGTAATTATATAGCGCTATTGAATTTTCACGTTGGTGGCATGCTCCAGTCATTGATGTAGAAGCCTTGGCTTGTTACTACGAATTAATTAATTAATTAATTAATTAATAGACACGTGACTACGAAATATAACTTAATTGGTTGTTATTTCAAAAGAAGTAGATTAAGCTGAAGCCAAATAAAACATTCAGGGCACATCAAACATTCGGACAGTTCCAGTCATGCAGCAGCTGAGTAACCTTGCTTGATTATTTGAACAACATCAATCGTGCCAGCTCACGAAATATAAACTGGACAAGCTGTTGTCGTATTCCATCCCACACCAGCACACGGGCCATTACACATAACACAATGCATAGCCCTATTCAGGGGTAACTTTTGTTAACCCTGGTGCGGAAGAGATTTCTCGAGCGGACGCGGAAATCTTTTGGTGATGCTATCCTTCCCTGGCTGCAAAGGTGGACCCCACTAGCCTTGACCGCACAGGTCGTGACGAGACCAGCGCATGCAAAGGTGCTAGGCAGCCTGACAGTGACAGCCATAGCACGCTTGTTGATTATGGAATGTAGGCCCTTGGCGCAACGCGTCCCAACCACCTAGATGAAATATGCCCCACAACTGTACACACTGCATTTGTTGGAGGCAAGGTGCTCTTGCAGCCGATGCCCAGTCCTTCCCGATGATTAGCCAGCAGGGGAACTAGAATGCAGCAGAGCCACCCATAAGAACCCAGTGCCACCCTGCATGGTTTGCCGCCACCCCAAATGAAGATCACACGGGATAGTGCTGGCACAGAGCAGGGATGAACATGGCAGCCACCGCGACGCTGCACCACGGCAAGGGCCCCACAAGCACAAGCCACCGACGCTCGCCCACTGGCTATCCACACGAGCAAGCACTTCACGGGGGCGCGTGCGCCTCAACCATCATCCCGGCATCCTACCCATGCAGAGCTGTCCACTGAGGTCCATCCAGAGCCATAGCCCCACCCAGAACTGTCGCACTAGAGCCTCGCAAGGCTGCCACTCCTCGCAAAAATGCCGCTCAGGTGGAGCCAAAGCGCTTTTCAGTGCGGTACCCCCATTCCCCCCCCCCCCCCCCCCTCGATCCCACAAAATCGGGCGCCTTAGGTTGTGCCAGCACACTTGTCCTGACCACCATGGTGTCGAGCACCACGATCCCTCATGGACTGCCTCACGTGGGCGCCAGCACCCACGCTATCTCATGGCTGCCGTCACCCGCAAGGGTGCACCACAGCAATGGGGTTCAGTCCCCATTGCTTCGGTACAGTCCCCATTGCTTCGGTACAGCCCCCATTGCTTCGGTACAGTCCCCATTGCTTCGGTACAGTCCCCATTGCTTCGGTACAGTCCCCATTGCTTCGGTACAGTCCCCATTGCTTCGGGCGCGGTCATCTTGCCGACCAACCCAACGTCCCAGGACCCTGGGCGCACCACACACGCGGGCGTGGGCGCCTAGCTATAACCGTTCCAAGGTAAAACAACCTCGGTTGACCGTCCCAAGGTAAAACAACCACGGTTTACTGTCCCAAGGTAAAACAACCTCGGTTGACCGTCCCAAGGTAAAACAACCTCGGTTGACCGTCCCAAGGTAAAACAACCACGGTTTACTGTCCCAAGGTAAAACAACCTCGGTTGACCGTCCCATGATGAAGCAACTGCGTCTATCAATCCCGTCATGCGGGCGCGGGAGCGCTGCGCGAGATCAGCTGGAACAAGATCTCCTTAGCATACTTGAGCCGCTTGAGCAGGCCCGGGTTGGCCGGCAGCCGCGACAGTGAGTAGCTCGACCGCACCAGCTCCTTGTCCACGTAGCTCACCGTGCGGCTCTCGCCCGAGAGAATGATCTCCGTGAAGTCGTTGAAGTCCACCTGGACCGTGCGGTTGCTCAGCCGGAAGATGATCGCACGACGCGTCTTGATCCACTTCTTGACGTACACGAGCTCTGTCGGCTGCTGCCCGCCGCCACTGGGGGCATTTCCCGAGGGGACCGCCCCTAATGCCGCCGCCGCGGATGCCCCTCCGCTCGCGCCGGGCGTCGGTCCACCGGGGTTGCTGGCCGCAATGGCCGCGTTCCCGTCGGCGCCCACGCCGAGGGGCACCTTGACATGGTCGCGCAGGTAGACGTCGAAGTTGTGCAGCAGCGTGTGCTTCTTGTGCAGCTCGCGGGGGACAACATCGTCCGAGTTGTACGTCGCACGCTCGTCAATGTTGATGACCGCGCCCGCGTCGCGCTCGCCCTTGCTGCCGCCCATGCCGGCCGCGTTGTTCCCACCTCCGCCCGCATTATTCCCACCCTCCCCCATCAGCTCATCCTCCTCCTCATACGGCATCAGCGGTGCGATCTTCTTCTGGACGATGTACTCGTAGCTGCGGCGGTCGGGCGCCAGAATTATCTTGCTGTAGTCGTTGAACAGCACGCCCACCGACCCGTTCGACAGCTGGTAACCCAACCCGTACTTGTTCGAGTAGTCCGCCCACTTGCACACCCAGACCGAGGGGAACTCCGACACCGCCTCCGCCGCAACCGGCTCGACCGCCGCCGCCGCTGGGACCGCCGCCACCTTGCCACTCGCCACTCCTCCATTACCTGCCCCCACAGACTGCCCACCACTCCCGCCCGCCGCCACCTTGCTGCTAGCGCCCGCGCTCGGGACCTGCGGGGGGACCCCTTCCACCGCAGAAGCGACGCGGGGCCTCGGAGCCGCCGCGGCCGCGCTGCCACCGCTGGCTGACGTAACCGTGGCCCTGCCCCCCCGCCCGCTGCTCCCTGGCCGGCGGTCTGCCACCTGCACGGCATGATGGGCCACCGACTGCTCCAGCTCGTCGTGCATCGCCGTGAGCTCGCACAGGTCCTCCTGGTCCACACGGACATCCGCGCAGGGGAGGCCGGGCGCTGCGGCGGCGCCACTGCCACCCGCAACGGGGCCAGCCAACCCGCCCTCTGCCCGTAGCATGCCAGATGTCGGCACCGCCGCGTCAAGACCAGGGGGGAGGGCCGTCTGCGGGCGCGGGCGCGAGGGGAAGGCCATCGGCCGTGCGTGGTCATCCGCGCTGCTGGCAGAGACGGGCCGTGGCAACCCTCCTGCCGGGTGGTTGGGGGGAAGCGCTCCCGACCATGCCGCAGGGGCCTCCCCTCCCACCCCCCGCGGTGCCGCTGCGTTGGCCGCCCGGTCCACGGGCCGAGGCTCCGGGACGGCCTGCCTGCGGGAGACCGGCAGGGGGGCCTCGTTGGCCGACCCGGCGGCGTCGCGGCCATGGGCAGGTCCCAGGGAGGAAGGCTTCTTGGGCGCCAAAGAGGGCTTGGCGGCCTCGAGGGGCGCGGCGGCGTCAGCGCCCACATTGGAGATGACCTGGAGCGGGGACCGCGTGCGTGCCTGAGGGCGCGATGACGTCGCGTCGTCCTCAACCGAATCGGTGGACAGCGTGCGGGCGAGCAGGTTGGGCGTGCCGCTGTACATGCGGATGAACGGGTGGTCCAGCAGGTCCTGCACCGTCGGCCGTTGGTCTGGGTTCTGCTGCAGGGTCACGCGAATGAGATCCTTGGCCTCGGCGCTGATGGCGCAGTTGGCGGGGAAGGAGTAGGCGTTGGCGCGGATGCGGCGGTACGTGGACTTGACGTCGGCGGTCTCGAATGGGGGCCGCCCGACCAGCATGGTGTACGCGATCACGCCCGTCGACCAGATGTCGACCTCGAAGCTGTGGCCGTCACGGCTGCTGAGAACCTCGGGGGCAATGTAGTTTGGTGTCCCACAGATCGTGTTCTTGCGCTCACCCTTATGCTCCAGGTGGCACGCGAGGCCAAAGTCGCCGATCTTGACGTCGCCCTCGGCGTTCAGAAACAGGTTGCCCAGCTTGAGGTCGCGGTGGATCACGTGGCGGCTGTGGCAGAAGCGGACCGCGTCAAGGATCTGCGCCAGGTAGCGAGATGCCTGCTCCGACGTGAGCCGCTTCTCTCGTCGCATCAGGTCCGCCAGCGACCGCCCATCGCAGAGCTCCAGAATAATGTACACATTGTCAACGTCCTCGAAGTAGTGCACGAATCGGACGATATGTTTGTGCTTCAGCGCGCGATGGATGCGAATCTCCGCAAGAAGCTTCTGCTGCGCCCTCCCCTTCGTCAGTGACCGCTTAGTTACCACCTTGCCGGCGTAAGTGTCTCCCTCTTTCAGGACATCACCTCCACGGGTGATGCCACCGGCCGTGGTGTCCAAAACCGTTAATGCATAGCACTGCGCAAATCCTCCCTTGCCCAGGAAACGCCCGCGCTTGTAGCGCCGTTTCAAGCTTTCGCCGTTGGCTCCCCGCAACACCTCGGTCACGATGTCAGGGCATGTGATTTGCGGCTGGGTTTGTTGTTGCTGCTGTTGTTGCTGCTGCTGCTGCTGCTGTTGCTGAGTCTTCACCGTGGGCGCTGGTAGCGGCACTGCAGGTGCAACTGGCACCCTCGGCCTCGTTGTCACAGCCGCCGCCATGGAAGCGGCTATATCTCTACGCTCAATGCGATTAACACAGCTTAGTCTAACAAAAGTAACAGGCAATGCTAGACTCGTACCTAGCTATGGCGCTGCAGTCGTGGCCTCAGACAGGTAAAGCCTGTTGCTTGGGCTGAGTTGACGGGTGCGTATTTGCGACGTTTGTTTTCAACGGTTGGCAGGTGGCCCCGTACCCAGGCGAGGGATATGTTGACTCAACGGGCATATTTTGAATCGGCTGAGTGACTCATATCACAGCGCCGCGCCTCGAATCTGACCGGCACCAAAGGCACAGGCCGTGTTTGGCGTATCCCTGGCGTATCTACCGGTACTATCTAGACTCTACTGTAGAGTTCGGCCTTGCGTCGCGGCTGGAAAATATTGTGGTTGCGCGGTCTTTCCTTGATCTTTCCATAGTTTCCACCAGTTATCCGGTCCCTCTTCGAACTACAGGAGATAACAGGCCGGTCAGAACCGCTTGCCATGTGCGGCGTGGGCAACAACAACAAATGAGTCTGGGCCTGGTCTGAGCAACAACAACAAGAGTCTGGGCGGCTGCCCGGCGGCATAACCGACCGCGGGCGGAATGACCGACCGCAGGCGGAATGACCGACCGAAGGCGGCGCGCCGAACCCGCAACCGCTGCCACGGCTGCGGCCGGAGGTCCGCGGAGCAGGTATGAGACAAGCTAGGGCCTTTCTGCTGGCAGCCTTGCACTGCGCGCATCAGCGCTGCGAGGACAATGAGCGCGGACTGCGGGGCGCAGCGGACAGGGCTGCGAGTAGAAAAAGGTGCGTAAACGCCGAGGATGGCGAGGTGCAGGCTCCATAAGCTTATCCAAGGAAACCAAACAATCGTGGGCATCAACTAGAAAGGGAGGGGGTACGATTTCGGTGCAGATTTGCCCTCGTCATCTTTCTAAAATGAATCCCGCGAATGTCGATGTTTACAAGGGGGATCCCGGCATTCCCCATGCGCCCAGCGAAGTTTTCGAAGGCGTGATTATGTCTACCCTGGGCGTGTGTTTCTATAAGCACTTCATCCAGGACCGCTTGTTCACCATCCGGCCCCGTTACTAGTGAGTGTAGGATACGTTATTAACGCAGTTCCTTCTTTACCATCAGCTTTTCTAGCTCACTCTCGACACGCCTGGGTTTAGTTGTTTAATTGTTGTGCACTGCCATGCTAGCATCCCAGTGAGGTGTTTTTTGCGGAAAACACTGGAAGGCGTCTGTTGTGACTTTCCTGAAGTTTGGCCTTGCAATTGACAGTAGGAGCTTGCGGTGGGTACGTATAGCAGCTGCCAAGCCTGGTGTCGAGGTCTATAACGCAGAATGCCGTAAACTGACCAGTTCCTGCCGCATTTACGGTGCTACCCTGTTGCTATGAAACAGCTCCGACTTCGCCCTTGCCTTGACAGAGGAGATTGCAGCGGATAAGGCGAAGCGGCAAGGAAAGGAGTTCAAGAAGTTGGCGGTATGTTCGTTTTTTTTCCGAGCATGCTTGCACTTTTGCGTCCTAAGATGTTTTGCTTGCAACCCTAGGCGGCTGCGGTAGTGGTGCGAAGAAGGCTGTGCATCCTTGCCAATGTCATTAGGTTTTTCAAATCATGCATATGCAGCGCCCTGGGCTCCACTTCCCATAGATATGGATGTGTACGCTAGTTAAATTCAGATGCGTACGCAAGTTCCACCCATGGTGTCACCACCTCACCGCCCAGTCCCGTCCTCCCCCCCCACAGCCTGTTCCCCGCGGCTTGTCCCCTGTCAGTCACCTAACCCTTGCAATCCCCTACGCTCTCTACATCAGCATACATTTGCCTGTGGACGCTTCGCTGCTCACTAGGCATGCACACATGTTTTTTTCCTCCCATGAATGGCACATGCCGCCCTTGCCGGCGCATGCTTAATTTGTTACCGTTTATATGTTTTTGTCTCGCCATTTTTATGACATGGATGCCAGGAATGCGAGTCATGCTGTCTCGTAGTGGATCTGATGGGTTTATCATAGATCCATCCATGGATAACTATGTTCAAATATGTGTAAATAAGCGATTGGCAAGCAAGCTCTCCTTCGTTTTTGCATGGGGCAGAGAGGGTCGCGGTGGGATGGGGGCTAGAGTTTCGGAATCTGACTCTCTTATATGCCTTCAGTTAGCTATTCAGCTACCTGGGTGGGGTGTGGGAGCAACGGCACTCACGGCACATGATCTACTTATTCGGCCTGCTTATATTTAGAGCCTTGTTATCAGAGTGCTTTAACCTGCCTTGAAAAGCCATTGTGTTTGAACAGTGGATTTTTGGAAAGTTGGCTTGGTGCGTCTGCAGGCAAAAGTCATCCACATTCAGGAAGGCATGCGCACTCATAACCCCTTGCTCAGACAAAAAGGTTTTGTGATTGCCTCTTGCATATTCTTGCATTCGAAGACCTGCTCTCTCTCTCTCTCTCTCTCTCTCTCTCACTCACTCATTCACTCTCTCTCTCTCTCTCTCTCTCTCTCTCTCTCTCTCTCTCTCTCTCTCTCTCTCTCTCTCTCTCTCTCTCTCTCTCTCTCTCTCTCACTCATTCACTCTCTCTCTCTCTCTCTCTCTCTCACACACACACACACACAAACGATAGTCGCTCACACTGTCTCTTGTCCGCACAGTTTGTTGTATGCTATCCCGCTGCTGCTGCCGTGTGAGTGGCCAGTTGGCTCCGTTGCGCTCGTCGACCCGCACTCCCAATGACCTTTGCATGATCAAATATAGCACGGTTATCAACAGTTCTAATCCTTATTAAGTGAGACAACTATCACAGTAGCCATGTACACGATCTATGACTGCGTTAGTAGCAATATTTCACTGCTTTATCTAGCCATGTTTCACTGTTACAGTAGCCATGTATTTGGTTTGTCTGTCCTTACCGCTTCCGTTATCGTTTCTTGTTGCTGGCTCCGTGGCAGGAGCGGGAGCCTGAACGAGCCAAGATCATCGCCTCATGGAGGAAGTTCCGGGCATGAGCTTGCGGAGGGAACCTTGCCCTACACTGCTTTTTATAGCCTCTGTCTCCTCCAGCCCCCTGCACAACGCGCCCGGATTGAGGCATGCTCACTCCGTTGGCAACCCCTTCAGTGCCGCCATCGCAAAAGGCCTGAGGTGTCATGGCACTTCGGATATATAGGTCACGCGTAACGTGTGGGCAGATGCCCGTGCCAGGCAGCACGCTGCATTTGCTTTGCTGCCTGGGCCATATAGTGTGGTCATGAGCATTTTGCATCTAGGGGAGCCGTTTTGTGTGATCTCGCATGACACTAGCTAATTTTAGGATTTTCCCATCCTTGTCGTGCTAAAGAGATTGCATCATGGTCGCCTTTCAAGGAGGCAACTTCCTCGGCTTTCAAACCAGCCATCACATGGGTGCTTTTCATGAGGTGCAGTTGTTGGTTCAAGGGTTAAATTGTCGGGCTTCACGAGGATGCCTGCACTCCTGCGCCAGCCCGGTGCGTTTGTGCTTGGGTGGGTCAACTGGGCAGAGCTCTTGTCATCTTTTTTGGATGCATTGAATAAATTAAATCCTGTTATTATTACAAAGCCTGAGTATTATTAGTAAACCATGATATTAAGGGGACGGGACATATCGGAATTTTTTGGCGCCAAAAAATTCGCGCCGGTACCCACGGACCGTGAAATTGTGGTGCACAATGCGCCCACCTCGTGCGGAGGTGGCCATGGCGACGTGCGTTTCGTAAAAATTTGCCTAATCGGCCAGGCGACAAGCAAAAAATGTACGCCGGTGGTTTTAAACGATGTACTAGTATGATGCTTCATAGCCAGATATGCACAATTTGAAAAGTCGGTGCCTTTCTTAATCCAGATTTGCACGGGGGTCTAATCCGAAAATATGGCCGCATATATTAATTTAGAATGCGTGCCTGCGACGGTAGAATTTAAGATTTGTGGGTTATATTGATGCAGGAAGAAGCGTTTAGTAATGGAAACCGTGAAAACATCCTAAGCGGCTTCGATCTGCGGCCATTTCCCGTCATTTCTGAAATGATATCGTTCAGGCCTGTGCGATCCGCGGTCAAGCCATCCATGGCTGGCTGGCTGTCTCGCGCGCCTGGGTAGGAAATAAAGCCGGCCGTGGTACGTTCATTTGCCGCATGTCACCGCCCAGTCTGTTTGCGCTCTAAATGTTCCTGGCATGAAGCTTTGGCGCCGATTCCGGGTGTTCTTGCTATTTTGTTCGCCACTTGTTGCAGTTGCGCTATCTGATTTTCCGCAGGTTTCAATGTTTTGCCTTATGCTGCGTATGCCATGCTTCTTAAAGCTAGCAAGAGTTTATCGGGCAGTTTTGCGGCGCTGCTACACTTTGTTTTATGGAGTTTTTCATATGGTTGACATTGTATATTGCGTAGTCAAGGACCCTAGCTGCCTGGGAGCGGCATCAACGTTGCAAGGAGCTGGCGAGCTCATAAACGCTTGTCTTGGCTCTTCAGCCTGCTGGAAAGCAAGGTGTGAAGTTGTAGGGAAGGTGAGCATGTGTGATATAGTTATCTCCTTCCTATATGTTTTGCTTCCATTAAACATGGCTGGGGCTTCCTAGATGATAAGGATCAGGTGCTTATTATGACAATATTAAAGGATGGCCCTTTTATCCTTTAGCATCATGACTGGGTATTAGCTATGAGGTGATTCCCGCAAGTGGTCATGCCTGCTTGCGTAATGATTTAAGAGTCGGTGGATGTCTTCTTCAAGCATCTAGCATTTGCTTTACGTGCTTCTGCCCAATTTGCAGGGGGCAAGCTTAGGAATGTGCTTATGGTGTCCCTCATGCCACGGTGTACCAAGCATGCAGGGTGGCAGCTATAACATGATGTACTAAGGGCAAACTAGCTCAGAATGACCTGGGATTTTGTGGCAAGCTTTTTAACATCATAAATGAATTAATTTGACTTGGTTTGGCCCAGTTGGTGGTGGGCTAGGGTGTAATAGGTCTGGTGTTTGTGCTCATAAGCGGGATTTTCTGTCATTTTTTTTTTGCACGTTTACACTAATAACATGAGTAAACGTGCTCAGAATGAGCTCAAACTTTGTGAGAGTGAAATTCCCACCCTAGGCCTAGTATAAATATCATCACTGGAATTTTTGCATGTGTCTACTATTTGATTTATTTTTTTAGGACAAAAAAAAAACGTGTTTTGGGCTAAACCCTATAAATAATCTAAACGTGCTTATTTTGTGGTCCTGAGTAGCCAGATTTATTTGCAAGGGTGGGGATTTTAGGAAAATATGTGGTTTGGTCACTTTTGGTTTGCCCAGTCTCCTAGGAAAAATCGGCCAAAAATAGCGTCTTTTTCTATTTTTAGCTCATAACTGGGTCATGCTGGGGGGTAGTACCACCCCCAAGTGGCTGGAAATTTTTTTTTTTCACATATTTATGGTTTGGAAGCATAACTGGATTTTTATCCCATGCACAGGTCTGTTTTCCAGAAAAGTGCACTTTAGATATGTCCCATCCCCTTAAGATTCCCCCCATGTTCTAGCTCTACAATTTGTTCCTTGAACGCGGGCCCGACCGTTTGGCATCGAACACTGTGTGTCCCATTCCATGTGAGAAGGTGCATGCCTGCCCGACTGCGCGGGCCTCAACCCCGCGGCTGGGCCATGCACGGGCATTGTCTATATCTGGTTGTCTCCTTGATATCTGGTTAACCCGTGTTTTTTTACAACGCGATGTATCGCGTTGTAGGGTTAGAACCGATGTATCTCGTTGTAATCTGACACGTGGCAGACACAGTAGATACGAGATTTTCGGTCTGAAACTCGTTGGACGGACTCCTTACATCCCGTAGAACTCAAGAAAAAATCCTGGTATTTTTTGGATTTTTTTGTGACAGCTGCAAACAAATTAATTAATTGATAGACTCGTGACTGCGTCACATGAGCAAAGTCCTCAGTGGGAGGGGAACATGGGATGGAATGGATGGTGTAAGATATCTAGGTCCTTGCAACCGAATTCGAGGACACAGGTGTTATGCTGCTCTTCCGGGACATCTGCAACCGCCTTCTGCTGTCGTCGCAACCACCTCCAGCGGCCTGGCAACACAGTTTTCGCCCAATGCTGTACAAGAACAAGGGGTCGCCTGCCGACCCCGGCAACTACAGAGGGGTGTGCATTCAAAGTGCCCCCCTCAAGCTTCTTATGCGGCTCATCCTGAACCGCCTGCGCACGGCCCTGGATGGTCACCTCAGCGAGACTCAGCACGGCTTCCGTTCAGGTCGCAACACAGTACAGGCGCTCTTCGCTACTCGTCGACTGGTGGAGGAACTGCAACGCCTTCAGCCTGGTGAGTCCCCTTTGCACCTTGTGCTGGTGGACTTCATCAAAGCCTTCGATTCGGTTTTCTGGCCAGCGCTTTGGGACATCCTCGACGCAGACGACACCACCCTCTTCGAGGACACTGGGCACGTGCAGACATGGCTTGACTGCCTGGCTATCGAGGCCCGTGCAGTGGGGCTTGAGGTCAGCAAGAAGACAGAGGCCCTGGCGGTTGGGCTCACCCACTCACCGCCGCCCCTCTATCTCCTCGACGGCTCTCAAGTCCTGTACCGGGACCGCGTCAAGCTGCTGGGCAGCCTGCTCCCCAGCTGCGAGGTTGATGTGGACCATCGCATCTCCCTCGCCTGGCACGCTTTACGCCAGTACCGGGCCCTGTGGAGCAAGCCCCTGGGCAAGATCGAGAAACAGGACCTGTTCAAGGTCCTCGTCCTCCCTGTTCTCACGTATGGGGCCGAGACGTGGACCCTCACCGCCGACCTGGCCCGCAAGCTGGATCGACGGCGCGCTCACCAACATGCTGCGTTCCATTTTCAGAGTAGGATATGCTGCTCATGTACGCAATGAGGACCTGTACCAGGGCATGCCATATATCACCAGCACCATTAAGCAGCGACGCCTGCAGCTAGTAGGGCACCTAGCTCGCACCAACCAGGTAGACACCTCACGTGGCCCCCCCGCATGCAGGACTGCGACCAGCTCAGCCTGGCCGGCACCTCCTGACGTGGGCCGGGCCCAGTGATGTTAGACGCCGCAAGGCCCGCACCTTCAAAGAACAGCTAGTAGAGGACATGGGGGGCCTAGGCCTCTCCGTGATTTGGAAGAAGATGATGGACAAGGCCATTAAGTGGGCCCAGGTCATAGAGGACAACGAGCCCCCCCCAGTGGGGAAGCGCCCGCGTGTGCAAACCCGTGGGAGGCACGCCAGACAGCTCCCCTAGGCCGGGCAGCGTGCGGCTGTCTAGATAGATGTTGTAGTACGTTAGAATGCTGTTAGATAGATGTCGTAGGTAGCTGATGTAGATAGATTAGACCGGTAGGACTGTTTGCACCCATCCATCCATCCATCCATCCATCCATCCATCCATCCATCCATCCATCCATCCATCCATCCATCCATCCATCCATCCATCCATCCATCCATCCATCCATCCATCCATCCATCCATCCATCCATCCATCCATCCATCCATCCATCCATCCATCCATCCATCCATCCATCCATCCATCCATCCATCCATCCATCCATCCATCCATCCATCCATCCATCCATCCATCCATCCATCCATCCATCCATCCATCCATCCATCCATCCATCCATCCATCCATCCATCCATCCATCCATCCATCCATCCATCCATCCATCCATCCATCCATCCATCCATCCATCCATCCATCCATCCATCCATCCATCCATCCATCCATCCATCCATCCATCCATCCATCCATCCATCCATCCATCCATCCATCCATCCATCCATCCATCCATCCATCCATCCATCCATCCATCCATCCATCCATCCATCCATCCATCCATCCATCCATCCATCCATCCATCCATCCATCCATCCATCCATCCATCCATCCATCCATCCATCCATCCATCCATCCATCCATCCATCCATCCATCCATCCATCCATCCATCCATCCATCCATCCATCCATCCATCCATCCATCCATCCATCCATCCATCCATCCATCCATCCATCCATCCATCCATCCATCCATCCATCCATCCATCCATCCATCCATCCATCCATCCATCCATCCATCCATCCATCCATCGGTGACTCCCCATCGGGAGCACGAGTATAATTAATTAATTAGCTCTAGGTCCTAGTTACAGCAAACAAATATTAGTTAATTAATTAATTAGGAACATAACTCCGTTTTTGGGAGTATATGTAGCTCACCTGGCGTGCCCCCGGCCGCGCGCGGCAGGGCCGCCACCCGTGGACTTTTCGTGATAGACTCGGCATGGACAACATGTGCTACACTAGACGTGACGGGCTCACCCCCGGGCAGCCTTCTGGTTTGTCTGTAATATGGAGGCAGATGGTGCGCAAGGATAGATGGCAAGTAGTGATGAAGGAGACCACCCCCAAGCCTGTGGGGGCTCCGCGTGTGACCAAGTATGGCATTCATAGCGATTCGGGCCGCGGTGCCCACACCCCTGTAACTAGGACCTAGATAGCTTATACCATCCATTCCATCCCATGTTCCCCTCCCACTGAGGACTTATGCTCACGTGACGCAGTCACGTGTCTATTAATTAAGGGGACGTGGCGCGCCGAATATTTTCCGCGCCAAAAAATTCGCGGTACCGTCCGTGCGGTGTATAATGTGTGCCCGGACCGCTCAACCCTCGCGGAGGTGGCCATGGCGGCTTGCCTTCAGGCAATATTAATTGATATGGCATCTAAAAAGCTAGAAAAAATGCATGAATTTCGCAGAAGATTACACTAGGAACTCGGTTGCCGTAAAAAATACCACTTTTATCACTTTTTATCAATTTTTACCACCCAAAACCACCCAAAAGGAGGTATAAAGTGGTAAAAAGTGATAAAAAGTGGTAAAAAGTGATAAAAAGTGATAAAAAGTGATAAAAAGTGATAAAAAAAGCGACTTTTACCACCTAAAACACGGCCACGGAGGTGGTAAAAGTGGTAAAAGGTGGAAAACGGTGGTAAAAAGTGGTAAAAAGTGGTAAAAAGTGGTAAAAAGTGGTAAAAAGTGATAAAAAGTGGTAAAAGTGGTAAAAGTGGCCAAAGTGGTAAAAAGAACACCACGACGAGCACAAAAGTGGTAAAAAATACAAGGGCTGAACCGACAACAAGTCAGTTTAGGCCCAAACAATGAATGATGCATCTTTATTCAACATAATATCGGCATGATTACACTTGTGTGCAGCATCTAATGAGGCCGCAAAATGCTGGCGCAGCAGCATCAATCAGAATCATCCTTGGCATCACTACCGTTAAAATCACTGTCATTCCCCTCGTTGCTAGGGTTTGTTCTCTATAGTCCCTGACCGTGCGCGCGCGTGCACTTGTGCGCAACGGGGGCATGGGCTCCTTCCCCTTGTGTGATGCAGGCGCCAAAGCCTCAGATTTCTTCTTTCTCTTGCGAGGCGGGGCTGCGCGTGAGGGTTCTGCCGCCGTGGTTGCCGGCGCGGGCTGCCGTTCAGCGGGCGGCTTCTTTTTCTTGCGAGGCGGGGCTGCGCGTGAAGGTCCTGCCGCCGTGGTTGCCGGCGCGGGCTGCCGTTCATCGGGCGGCTTCTTTTTCTTGCGCGGCGGGGCTGCGCGTGAAGGTCGTGCCGCCGTGCTTGATGGCGCGGGCGACGGATCAGCGGGCGGCGGTTCAGCGGGCGGCCGTTCAGCGGGCGGCTCAGGTGGGAAGTACCTGATGTCTTCCTGCCACCTTGTCGCCGTGCTTTGGAAAAACTCGTTCTCCAAAGCCCACCCGGTTGCCAGGTGACGGGGCAGCTTGCAGTGAATGACCGAAAGCTGGGGCTGATGCCGTGGGTCCAGCACAAACCCAACAGAGCTAACAGATGTTGGCCACACTAGCTTTGCCGTGCGTGGTGCCTCGGCGCTGCGGACCAACACCAAGCGTTGATCCCGAATGTAAGCCACCTCCGATGCATCGAAAAGCTCTACTCTCAGCACAAGCTGTTGAGTCCACTGCCCCACCGGCTGCACCAGCTTCGCCACGAGAATGTGGGTCAGGTAGCCGTACTGAGTGCTGCTTCCCTCCTTATGGTAGGCTACACCACAGTTTGCAGTCCGCCATGCTTGCTTCCTGTCAGCTTCTTTTGTCCGGTAATTGAAACCGTACAAGTGCACCCTATCATACTCCTCAGCCTTGAGCTGCACGCCGGCTGCTGCAGCCTGGACAAGCTCCGGGACCAGCGGCTGCTGGTTGAGTCCGATCCAGTCTTTGAGCCATGAGAGGTCGCTGCACAAGGGCCGCCTGCATGCACATCGTATACAAAGCAAGATAGCAATGCAAGAAAAAAAAAATTAGAATAACGGCAGTAGTCCTTGGAAATCAGATGAAGTTCCATATACTGAAAGAAAATCAGCTCAAAGAATAGCAACTTACAATAATAGGACAGCGGCGTCTTACCAGTAGGCCTCATCGCCGTTGACTTCGGGATCTTTGTACTCCGCATTGGGCAGCGCATACTCCAACAAAATCGCGCCCACTTCATCAGATTCCGCGGCGGTGAAAGTGTAGAAATTCTTGCGGCTGCGCCCCCCCAACTCGACCTTCTTGGACGGGTCTGCGTGGATGACGTCCCAGATGTAGTAGCGGTCTTTTGGCTGAAAGAAAAAAAAGAAAGCAAACAAGACATTGCAAGCAGCGCACACAAATATGCACAGAAATTAGCTGCATGCAGCACAAGACCGGGCCACAAGCAGCGCGTACATAACACTAAATCTGCACACAAATCCATAAAAAAAAAAATCGGTCACTAGCGTGTACTTACCATCCCGGTTTTCACCATGTGATAGGCCAGATGGGTCAGCGCCTCAGACTTGCGATATGCTCCGTCCATGGAGCACTCCACATTGACGTTGGACAGCTTAGCTTTCGTGATGGCCCCCATCATCCGCTCGCCCGACGCCATGGTGCGGGTGTCACATCGACCCAACAAGGGGATTTGCTGGGCCAGGTGGGCCATCATATGAACAGATTTTGCCATCTCAGACGCTGGCGCTATACGCTCCATCGCCACAGCAGCAAGCAAAAACATCTCGCCGCAGTCATCCAACTGCTGCTGAGTCGCCGGGCCGCTAGAAAACACAAAGTCCCAGGCCGCTGATTGAAGGAGAAATGCTTGCCGTGCATCGTCATCTAACCGCCCACGCAAGATGGTCGGGAGTTGCTTGCAAAAGTAGAGGATCTTGTCACGCGTCTTGGATTTTTCAGTACTCTTCGCATCGCAGAGCAAGCCACTGATCCGGCCGGTGAAGTAGTCGGGTAGGCTATGCGCCATGATGTCATCGAGACCTGCGCATTACAACCACACGCAAAAAAATAACACATAGTAGTAACACGACAGCCGAAAAAAATAGTCAGTCCTATGTAAATCACACAGACCATAGTCAGTCCTACATATTAAATTTCCAAATTACGGGAAAAATAAAAACCCAATGTCACACTTACGCTTGATATCAGCCTTTTCCTCAGCCGTCAGCTGGAACCCGGGGCGCGGTGCTGGCGCCCTCTTCTTCTTGCGGCCTTTCTTCGGTGGACTTTGGTGGTCTCCCTCCGGTGGTGGGTCTCCCTCCGGTGGTGGGTCTCCCTCCGGTGGTGGGTCTCCCTCCGGTGGAGGGTCTTCATCAGGCCGCCACAGCTCCGGGTTCAGACCGAGGACCTTCAGCCTGCCACGAAGTGACCCGGTCGCCATAGCCTTCCCTGCATATAGTACAAACAGAAAAAAAAAAAAAAACAATATTACATCAGCTTTCCATGTGAACAGATAGGCCACAGTCAATGTATGCATGCAACAATCACAATGAAATGATACAATTAAATGTTTAGCAATTACCGCTTGTGCAATGAATGACCCGCTTGAAGTTGTTGGGACACAGATGGAACTCGTCAATAAAATGACGGATCTTCAGGTGAACCCAGTACGGTAACTTGAGAAACGGCTCGGGCTGCTTTTTTAGCGTAGCACAGTACTTCAGGTAGCCAGCATGGTCCATCTCCTGAACAACAGGAGCGTGAGCCGGCCGGCGGGGGTCACCCTCGGGAAACATGCGGTCATTGCCAAGGAGAACGATACGGCCATTTGAGATAAAAACCCCACGCCACTCATCACCATGTAGGACGCATTGATAGTACCCTGCATCTGGAATGTTCAGGGACTTGGAGTATGCCGGGTAGTCGTGAATTATGCCAGCAAGAATGGACCTCACAAATGTCGTAGTGTAAACACCCGCCACGTCCAGCGTCACATCACAAATGTAATACCCCTTCCACAGTACCAGGAAGTCCTCAGCGATCAAGTCCAAAAAAATGGTCATGTTCTTGGGTGCCTTCCCCTTCATGGCGCCCACAAGAAGCACCATAGGGCAAAACCGCCCATTCACCATCACCCACTCGGGCAAGTTCACACAGGAAACAAACGCGGGCCAGCTGCTGTGGGTATCCATGAAAGACCTTGGACATACTCCGTCAAAATTCAGAAGGAAGATGGTGTTCCGCGGCTGGCTGCGAAAGTCCCAGTTGTTCTTTATGTGCTGGATGGCACGGCTGTCTGCACGAACAGGTCCATGCACAAGAAACACCAGACGTAAAAAGAAAGGTATCCATCAGAGCAGTACAAACAAAAGATAAGCGCAAGAGGAAAAATCTCGAACTTGATACTTTGGCACACATTGCATAACAGAAGGCGTAGAAACAAGTGCAAACCTGCCTTTCAAGCCGTCCACAACGCGCGTGGATGAGTCTGGCTCCCTGTTTTCATGTTTCGCAGCGTACTGAAGGGCTTCCGCCATTTCCGGGACTCGGAACCAGGCCCTAATCCGATCCATCAGGGGGAAGTGCCTAACCTGGCGATGCGCTTTCCGCGAGTTGACGATGTCACCGTTTCTGTCAGTGTACGTCTCGTAGCGCGACAGCTTGCAAAGAGGGCAGCTCTTAGTAATCTTGTCCTTGTACAAGTAACCCTCGCATGGGCAGGCATCGTACACACGGTACCCCAAGCCCAAGCCTTTGATCACTTTCCGTGCCTTCGAGATACTGTCGGGCAGAGCGTTGCCCGCGGGGAGAACGTTTCCCAACAGCTTAAAGAGCTCATCAGCAAAGGTCTGAGGGCATGAGTTTTCCCCCATTAGCGTCAGCAATTGCAATGTAAACATCAAGGCCTTGCTCTCAGATCCCGGGTACAATGGCGTATCGTCCTTGACTCTGGCCACTGCTTCGTCATAATTTCTAGCAAACTGGCGTGCTGCATCCTCTCCACTGGCCGACCCGTCGTCAGGGTCCTCGGCCATGAATTCATCGACTGTCTGTCCTTGACGCATTTACAATCTCTACATGGAGGGCCGGCATCGACCGTTGATGGTCAATGCCGGCCCTCCGTGGCTAACCAGTCGCCATCGGGATCACAAATCGAGCCACGCTAGGGCGTCTGCGCCAGTGAGACCACTGGCAGCTCACTAATCAACCGTGACCATGAAGTCCGGCTCAGTCGACATTTCCAGGAACGCATCCAACATAATTTGGCGATAAAACTCAGGAAGCCTGCAGGATGACCAATGAAACTGGACAATGTAGGTATCCGTGGAGGAAGGGAAAGGAGACATCACGAAATTTGGCCAGCTAGCATGTGTGTCGATGTAAGTGTTCGGCTCGAGTCCGGTATCCATGGGTGGGTAGCAACCGACCGCCATCTTTCTGGTGCCACCCGCCGCCGTGATAGCCGCTAAGTCACCCGTTGCAAGTTTGAGTCTGCTCGCCAACGCTTTCGATGTCGTCGATCCCTTTTGATCAAACGGACATTTTCTCAGTCATTCAAATGGTAGATATTACGGTCAGTGTACGGTAGTGTTGGTTAGTCACGGGCTCATTGGTAGAAGTCTACTGAAACGGTACAGCCTTAGCTCCTGAGGCCTCTGTACTTGTACCAAGCAGTACGGAGTTTAGCCGATCCGCACGCAGCCGCGCGGGGCGTGCGGGCCCCGCGCGAGGCGTGCGGTCCGGCCGTTTGTGTAGCTGCCGTTGGTGCCTTTTGGCGAAAGACGTTCAAAAAATTTTTGCGCGGGATGCTGCCAGGTTCGTCGATCTGCTGAATCCAACGGCGGACAGAGGCAGGTGCAGTGCGTCATGTATACGTTGGCACCGTCTCCGTTCGCAAAACGGGGGGATTCCGGACTTAGCCAGCCTTGGTCATCTGCATGGTGGTGTGCGACCGAACGTTGTAAATGCCGAGAAGGGTAGCAGTGCTCCGACCAGCTCACGTGTGCAGTGACGAGGAGTGGGAGCGATTTGATGCAAAAGCGACCGAAGACGAAAAGCCCAAACAAAACGTCGTCCCAAGGAATATGTGCGGACCTTAAGACTGCAAATAACGACCTTTGGCCGTGCATACCTGGTAGACGGGTATGTCCTCAAGGAACAGGATGGCAAGATGGTGGAGGCTTGATTAACCGGATAAAGAAGAGCTGCAGTAACTTTCTAGAAACAGCTGTGGGTGACGACAACCGTGCAGAGCTGGAAAGTATGAGGCATCATGCTGGGTGCTAGACCCGACGACTGGTGAGCTCACCCCCCAGAAGCCCAAGGGCTCCAAACCCAAAGCCCTAAGTGTTGACGAATTCGTAAGAAAGGAGCTGAGCCGGTGGCTAAGCAACGCGAGCTCCAAAAAGCGGCAGAGTGCTGGCGCCGAGGAGTCAGATGATGACGGCGACCTGAAGGAAAATCGCCAAGCGCTCGGCGACGTGACGAACATGCCAAAGGTAATAACGCTATCTTTAGCTACAGGAGTCTGCAAGCTTCTTGGTTTTTCCTTTCATCGCGGGTCTGCTATTAACCGACTTCCCGAATGTTAACGTCCTTATTCCATGCCCCGCCCTCTGCTTGCAGGCAATTCCTGCTGCCAAGCCGGCGGCAAAGCCGGCGGCCAAGCCGGCGGCCAAGCCGGCGGCCAAGCCGGCGGCCAAGCCGGAGGTCAAGCCGGAAGTAAAGCCGGAAGTAAAGCCGGAGGTCAAGCCGGAGGTCAAGCCGGAGGTCAAGCCGGAGGTCAAGCCGGAGACCAAGCCTGTGCAGCATGCCACAGGCGTCCGAGCAGATGAAATTCGGAGACTCAGAGCTCGGCTCCAAGCCCTTGAGGAGGAGTTAGAGCTGGAAGTCGCAGGGTACGCGCCTCCACCTGTGGAGGCATCGGATGTGAGGCCGCCGCCTCCGGTGGCCAAGAAGGTTGTTCCGCCGCCCCCTCCCGTTCCCAAGCAGCCTGTCATGCCGCCCCCTCCGGTGGCCAAGAAGGTTATACCGCCGCCCCCTCCCGTTGGCACGCAGCCTGTCATGCCGCCCCCTCCGGTGCCCAGCAACGCTGTGCAGCCGTCCCCTCCGGTGCCCAACAACACCGTGGAGCCGCCCACTCCGGGGCCCAAGCTGGCCGACCTGCCAATGCCGGATGGTCTCCCGCCTGCTCGTGTGCCTGCCATCAAGCCAGATGTCTTCGAGCCCATCACGTCGCGCCCCGCCATCAACAAGCCGGCCGCCAGCAACAAGCCGGCCGCCAGCAAGAAGCCGGCCGCCAGCAAGAAGCCGGCTGCAAAGCGAAAGCTTCCTAGTGGTCCCATGGACTTGGGTCTTGCGCACTATCTGAGCACCTTACTGCCAACCGCGGTGGTTCAAGAGCGACCGGGACCTGGTGGTTTCGGAGAAGCACTGCACGGGGCCTTAGTGGCACAAAGGTACAAGTACGAGCGCGATGGGGCGCGGCCGGCTGCGTATGTTTGGGAGCCTGGCAAAGTGGTGGAGGTGAAGCCGAAGCTCAAGGCCCCTTACGGCACGCGGTTTGTGGAGCGTGATGGGGGCTCGCAAATGCTGTTTGTTGACTTTGCCACGATGCATTACGGTGACGCCGAGGGCAACGAGAATGCGTGGGTCCTTCTGGGCAACGTCACTGACGACGACCTTCGAGGCGCACGTGCGAAATTAATTGAAGGAGAGTTGGGGGCCAGCAGAGGAGAAGGAGGAGGTGTCGGATGAGTATGTACCGGCCAAGCGAGCGCGGGCGCCACCCAAGGAGAAGGCGTCTGCCGGTGCTCCCTCCGCGCCAGCGATCCCGCCTGCCTCTAGCTCTTCGACTGCAACGGCGTCTGCCGGTGCTCCCTCCGCGCCAGCGATCCCGCCTGCCTCTAGCCCTCCGGCCGCAGCAGCGTCTGCCGGTGCTCCCTCCGCGCCAGCGATCCCGCCTGCCTCTATAGCCCTTCGCCCGCAATGGCGTCTGCCGGTGCTCCCTCCGCGCCAGCGATCCCGCCTGCCTCTAGCTCTCCGGCCGCAGCAGCGTCTGCCGGTGCTCCCTCCGCGCCAGCGATCCCGCCTGCCTCTAACTTCTAGCTCTTCGACCGCAACGGAGTCTCGGCCGGTGCTCCCTCCGCGCCAGCGATCCCGCCTGCCTCTAGCTCTCCGGCCGCAACGGCGTCTGCCGATGCTCCCTCCGCGCCAGATCTCACCGAGGCGGAACTGGAGCTTGCCGCGATCCAGGCCATGATGGCAAAAGCGCAGCGGAAAGTTGAGCTGGAGCGGCAAGCAAAGGAGTCCCAGAGTCAGACTCCTGATCCGGTAATTTAGTGGAATGTTTTTTCTGAAGCACGTTTTAGCTATGTAGTGATGTGGTGTTGTCACACCCAACTGCCATGTGCGTATATTTTTGTTACTCATGTATGTATCACTCTCATGCTAGGTCATGCATCATACCCACAGGCATAACCCATTTCACCATAGGAAGTTTTGCTGGGCAACAACTATCTGCCGTGCCTGACTGCCCCCCCCCCCTGCCTTGCTGCCCTTGTGTCCTCTTCAATGGTGGTGCTCTGTGTGCCTGCAGGCCTCCAAAGCATGAGTGCTGGCAACTGTGTGGCTTTGTTCATGCAAAGAAGCATCATTGATCATGATGACACCTGAAGAAGAAGTAAATTAATTGGCTGGGCTTGATGCGGCCTGTGTTATTTCACAATGGTGGAAACGTATATCGCTGAGACGCCCAGTGTGGGGCTAAATCCTCATTGTAAATCAAGAGAGACAACTGTAAATGGGATGTATTATTATTTCTAATAAAGAAACCATTTGGAATGATGGCCTGTTAAGCTGTTCTTAACAGTGCTTGTGTTGTAATGCTGGCAAACTCTGCATTTTCCCCTTTTTTATCACTGTCATTTTTACCACTTTGTGGTATTTTTTTACCACCCTCATTTTTACCACTTTGTGGCGTGTTTTTACCACCCTCACTTTTACCACTTTGTGGCGTGTTTTTACCACCCTCACTTTTACCACTTTGTGGTATTTTTTACCACTTTGGTGGTAAAAGGGGTGGTAAAAGGTGGTAAAATGATTTTACCACCTGCTTTGCTCCTAGCGTTTTCCCACCGTTTTATCACTTTCCCCCCACTTTGACCACTTTTTATCACTTTTTACCACTTTTTACCACTTTTTACCACTTTTTACCACTTTTTACCACTTTTTACCACTTTTTACCACTTTTTACCACTTTTTACCACTTTTTACCACCTACTTTTACCACTTTTACCACTTTTACGGCAACCGAGTTCCTAGTGTAGTCGATGACCTCATTTCATGGCGGAAAGTTTACGGTTTGCAATATCGCTAATTTCTCGAACGGCTAGCTACGGGTGCGGGGGTCCAGGATATAATTTCTCTTGCGGATCATGAAATTTAATGCAGGCCGGTTTACAGCAGCGATTGTGAGGCAACGTAGGCTCTAAAGAGCGATTATGAGGCTAACTTGATGGTGTTGTCGAGTTTGTGCCGAAGCTTCCCGGTTTCTTTTACATTTCCGGCATTCAAGGTAAGAACCTACGCAGGCCTGCGCATGTCGCCTTCGACGTATTCACGGAAGGCGCACCTTCCTTGTTCGCCTGATCAATGCATGATGTCTTTTATTGTTCGAGCTTGCGTGCCAGTTTATGCATGAAACATTTCCACGCAGGCAGGTGCATTAACGTCGGCCTTTCGCCCTTTTTTCGGGAAGTTTCCCTGCAGGCCAGCCACGAGCCACGAGCGGACATGGCTAACGGCGTAGCTCAGAACTTTTGCGTCGGAGCCCCAAATTCAGTCAGGCTACTTGCATCAGATGCGTCTTTTCAAGACGCATCTGCTAGTATAATCGGTTACGGCTGTAACGCAGTATAATTTTTGCAAATGCCACCAAAACGCAGCCTTGACAAACATTTTGAGCTGTCGTCGGCATTCCCGTCGACAGCAGCACGTGCGACATCAACTCCTGCGGACGCCAACCTTTTCACGCTGATCGAAGCTCTCCCCCCCGGTCTGCCTCCCTCGACGCAGTGCTCTACGCCAAACTCGTCGCCCATTCCCAAGAAAACCCGCACTTCCCATACCAAATGGGACGTCCGCCGCTTCGGCGCCGGCCAGCGGGATTTTTGCATCTTGGAAATCTTTACGCTCACGATCGAAGGAACAATGTGACGATGTTATCAAGTTCCTGGCCCGCCATGACGAACTTTTCCTGCCTACCCCTGGCGACAAGGTCACCAAGCCCGCCTGGGAATGGCTGCTTCAAGAACCGGAGGCGTACTTGAAGGCAGTCATCATGTGCAGCTACCTGCGCTGCGACGCCCAGGACATCACCCAGATTGGCTACGCTGGCCTCAGGAGCCTCCTGCATGAGCGCAGACGGGCAGCCACAGCAGCTGCAGCATCCCCGCAGAGCAGCACCTCCCCCAGCACGGACTCCATCCGAGCTGCAGTGGCGGAGCAGCTGGCGCCGATGGCTGAGCAGCTCGCCGCCCTGAACGCGCCTGACGGCCCACTCAACACTCTCTCGGCCAAGGTCAACAACATTGAAGCCAGAGTCGCCCTCCAGCCTCAGTTTACTGCTACGCAAGAGCACATTGCCACCAAAGTTTCCGAGGCCACAGCCACTGTGACCACCCGCCTTAACCAGGTGGAAGGCCGAGTCGGCCAAGGCACCGTGAAACTTGAGGCAGTTGCTGCCAAGGTAGACGCCCTGGCCACGCCGTGGCCAGGCTGGCAGCTAGGTCCCCGAGATCGCCGAGCGAACGGCCACCATCGCCGCCCAACCTGCTGGTAGGGCTAGCGATGACCCCTCGACTCGCGCCTCCTGGGCGTACCTGCTCAAGAGCGAGGCATCCTCTACCACGACCGCCATCACCACCAAGCTCCAAGAGCTGGAAGACACGCGCCGCGAGGCCGCTGACCGCGACCGTCGCCGCTGCCGGGTCATCCTCAGGCGCTTCGACATGGCAGCCGCCGGAGGGGACCCCAGACTCTCTTCTCGACGAGCTGAAGAAACAGCTCTTGGCGTGCATGCAGCTGCCAGGTGCGATACTGCAGGGCGCCTACCGCCTGCCCCATCCACGGGCCAAGGCTGGGCCCCCTCCAGTGGTCCTCACCTTCAGCGACATTACAGCCCGAGTTCGGTTCCTCTCTTGCCGCAAGAAGCTGGTGGACACCTCCTGGTCGCTTGACGACGACCTGACGCCAGCCCAGCAGCAGCAACGCCGCGATCAGTGGCCCGACTACATCCGCCACAAGACCAACCCCGAGAAGCCCCAAGTGTACTGGCGGGGCGGGGACCTCTATGTCAACAAGAAACTGTGGAAGCCCCCCCGGGCTTCCCCGGGATAGAGCACTCCAGCTAGTTAATTGTCTAGATGGGGGCAATCGATTATGCAGGATAGCTTAGGCAAATTTACAGCACTTGAAACAATATTAGCGCACAGCGTTATAGTACCTTCAATTAGCTCTGGCACCTTGTGGCCATCAGCTTGCGCCTTAATTAGCCGACGTCTTGAGCCCACCTCACATTTGTAGCATAAGCTATGCGTCAGCCTACCTATGGTATTGCACTGGTTGTATTGCACCCACAGTGTTGCGCCCCGGCACCGGCCATCCATGCCGTGGAGAGAGCGCTCTGTGGCCTGCCGGCCCACCTGCGGCAGTGAGAGAAGCTAGGGCGCCCTCCCTCCTTCTCGCTGTGTATATAGGGTTGAAGGTTCCTTTACTCTGTATTGGCACCCACGTGACGCAGTCACGTGCTTATTAATTAATTAATTAATTCCCTGCAGGAAGCGCTCCATTTCTTTCGGTTGCATCGTCAGATTCCTAGCGATTTCGTACAATTTCGTGTAGTTTGTGGCTGGCATGCTTAAGGCGCCGAGGTCAAGTTGTTGGTAATGTGTTGACATTTGTTTTCCATCATCCTTTGGACATGAGCTTGCTCAGACGCTTTGTTATGTGCCGGATCTGACACGCCTGTTTTAGTAACAACATCCGGCATGTGCCTAGAGGCTAACAAGCTGGCATCAGCTTCTTAGCAAATTGCCATGTTGGAAAGGAAGGTGAGAGTGGTTCTTTTGCTGGCCATACTGCATGAGTGGCATTGCATTAGATAGGTGTTTCCATTGCTTTCCTTGAGCAATAACCATAGAGACTTCCCTGCTATGTGTGCAGCAAGGCAAGCTGGATAGGATGTGAATGCTTGGCAGACAGCATGTATGATTGGCTGCCAAGTTTGCAGGCTGCAGTTGCCTCTATTGCTTGGGCATTCTTTCTAAGGTTTTTACACGTATACTTGCTGAGTTCTCGGCATAAATTTACATGGTAACCTTGGGCTGAGCATAGTGTATGCTCTCTTGGTGCGTGTATGCCTAGCGATGGTGTTGCTATGCCCACGCTGGCAAGGCTGGCCATGCTGAGGGCAGGGGAGGGCAGATGAGGTGCCTAGCCTTTTCTTATGTTGTGTGATCGAGTTGGGCATGTTTTTTGGCTTCTTGGATGGAAAAGATCATGTCTAGGTGGCCTTATACACAGAAAAACCTCATTTAGCGTATGTTCAGGATTTAGCACGCAAAACCTTATAACTTGAGCTAGACTTGTCGGAATGACCTGGGACTTGGAACACAGTTGTCCCCCTGTTAGACGGATTTTCGCTGCAGGAAAAAGTATTTTTTTGACGTGTTTATAAAAAGTTATTCCCAATGTCCGGTAAAAAAAGGGTCATTTTGCGGGGAAATTAATAACTGTTCGAGGTTTTGCCCTTTTCATGATGTAAATAGCTCAGCAAGCTACAAACTCAGGGAACTAAAAACGCTGCAGGCCCAGTTTTGTAAATAAATGTGTGCATTGGCTGGGGCATACCCAGCCCTAATTAGCGTCTTTCGCTATTTATAGCGCATTATTGGCGTATATATGGGGGTAGTACCCCCAACAAGTGCATGGACAACTCACTAGAGATGTTATTTAGTGCCCCCAATCATAACTTAGGGTTGTGCAAATGGATTTCAAGTGATATTACCATATGTCAATTTTTAAGGGTTTTGGGGTGCCACCTCCCCTTAATTAATTAATGTAGCACATATCCCAGAGTACTTGGCATGCCACATATCACCAGCACCATCAAGCAGCGATGTTGTGCATGGTATTGTGACATATCACGTGACGAGCCACGAGGTAGCCATGGCTGACGGCGGAGCTCATAACTTTCACGTTTGAGCACCGAATTTAGCCGTGAATATCACAGTCGACGCGTCTTTCTACGACGCACATGCTGATATAATTTTCCAAAGCTATTCCGCAATATACGATGAGCAAACGCCCCTCGACGCAACGCAGCCTGGCGGCTGTGCTCAGCAATGAAAATACGTCTGCAGCTCCGGCTGCAGCTTCGCCCACCGGCCCAGAAGGCAGCGACGCCACTAGCCAAGCTCTAGTGGTCGGGCCCAGCCCCCTCCCGGGCTCGCCTCGCCAGCAGCGTCCGGTCGCCTGAACCCAAGCGCAGTCGCCCTGCCGAGCCGACCTGGGAAGCGTTTGACTTTGACGCCAGCCAGCCCGGCTTTTTTGACAAGCTCAACCCCGACAAGATCCTGAGCTACGTGTTTTTCGGATCGTATGCCTCGCTTCTCGAAATGTGCAAGCAACTCTTCCATCAGGGCCGCCTCACCGATGCTTTCCAGAGGCGCACCCACACCTTCGACCACATCCTCCAATGCCGCCGCCCCCACCTTCAGCAACGTGTCCTTTTCTCCCTCGGCCGCCCCCTCGAGGAGCTTTGGCCCCCCACGCCCCTCACCACCACCTTAACCGAATCCGTCCTCCATCCGCTCACTCCTCAAGGAGGCCCTCGAGCAGCACGTGGCCCGGGCCATCGCTGCAGATGTGGCGGCCATGGGCAGCACGCTTGCTGCCGAGCTTCCCCTCCTCTCCACCATCTCCACCGCCACCTCCATGCACCCTCCTCGCCTCCTCCACCGCCACCACCCCCACCTCCGACGCCATCATGACCGCCCAGTGAGCTCCGCGACATCGACCAGTCAGTGTCTTAACCCATGGGTTAAGGACAATGCCATCGCTATCGAGGTCCTGCAGAACACCGCGGGCCTCACCGCCCAGGTGGTGAAGGACATAGCCGCCAAGCCAGCCCCTGCTGGCCTGGCCGGCGATGCTCCTCCCATCACGACCTGGGCGGACCGTGCACCCACTTTTCACTTCACGGCGGTACCGCGAATATTTTTGGCGCCAAAAAATTCGGCGGGCGCACGTCCCCTTAAGCAGCATACCACCTCCATGCACCACCTCCGCCGTTGCAGCACAGCTCCAGCAGCAGCAGCTCGACCTCCGCGAGGAGGCCGAGCTCGCCAAGTAGCCTCAACGTCGTTGTCAAGAAATTCGACTTGGAGGAAGGTGAGAATTCCGAGAAGCTTGCACGTGCGTTTGAGAGAGAAATTCTAAGTCGCATGGGCCTTTCTGGTGAGATAGAGCTGGTCGCCCACCGCCTTCCCCGCGCGCGGGGTAACGCAGGGGCGCCCCCGCTCCTTCTCACCCGTACCTGTGAGAATGTCAGCGTATGCGTACACCTGATCTGTCTGACCCCGTGTTGTACATAGACGAACCATAGCCAGCGAGGGGTACTGTATCTCACCCAACCGGTACATCAGATTCGCTGTGCAGCCTGTGCTCGGTTGGCAAACGGAAGCCTTGTTAAACAAAGTCATCCTGCGCGGATGCCGTGCCAGGTGGACGTTCCCCAGCAGTCAGCATCAGGGTTTAGCAATGGCAGCTGGGCCATGCACACGGAAGTGGGGAATTATTCTTTGTATGGCCACTAAACCTCACACAATGCAGGTGCTGTAGCCCAATTAATCTGTTAAAGAAAACTCACGGTAAATAATTTGAAAATTGGAAATCACGGAGAGAACGTCGTGACATTATCTAGGTCGTGTAGTGATGGCATCTAGCAGTGAACACTGGCTTGAACCGGGGTGCCCGTGTCGGTTGGCGCTACACCCGCTTCGGGTGCAGCAGTAGTTACAGAAGCATGAGGAAATTTTGTAAATAAACTCGCCGCTGTAAGAACAATGTCCCCCCCTGCTAGGCTGGCCGGCATGCGTTGGCTAAGACACGCTCGCAGCGGTATATCGTCCCGGTTGAACGAACGCAATTTAGCTGACGAAGGCTGTTTGTTCCTGGTTGCAGCATGGCACAGAGGCAGCGACTTTCGTGGAATCTCGCATTCTTCTTCCCAGTCCTCGTCACTCGTTCTTAGCGCGCCCTACTCTGGCCAGGCAGGTGACGATAATGATAACGCGTCTCCTCAGAAGAGCCTGGCTGCAGGCACCCGGAGCATCCACATCGCAGCGGATGCGGCCAGAGAGAGAAAGCGCTCCCCAGGGTGGCTCATGGATATCAGAGGGCACAGGGGTTACGGGAATATGATTGGGAGGGAGATTAAGCTGTTGGTCGACCCCCCAGAGCAGCCAGCTGGAATAGCAGGTATGGAGTAACTTTCCTTTTTAGGGGGGAATCGCAGGAAGGGAAAAGTTACCGTCGCTTTTCTCCCTATCCATGTTGGCAATTTGAAAACCTCGTGGTCTTAACAGTGTGAAATGGGAGAGCTTTGGGCAACCTTCCTGGTTTAAACAGTGAAACTGCGGTGATTTTATCCCTGGTACCCTGCGGTTGCCATTTAGCCACATGCCCTCTTACTCCCACAAATATTTAATATCTGCTGATGCCATTTAGCCACATGCCCTCTTACTCCCACATATATTCAGGATCTGCTGATGCCATTTAGCCACATGACCCCTTATTGTAACCCACATACATATGATGTCTCATAATTCTGGCGCCCCTCATCCTAGATTCGGCCCATCCGCCCCCCTGTCTGCGAGGGGTGGCTCTCGCGAAGCCTAGTCTAACGTTTAAATTTGGCGCCCGTCATCCATCACTTATTCACTGTGCTGCTCTCTATCCCTTCATGGGTTTATCAGGGATGGAGCAGCTTGTTTTCTAGTTGAAGCATCACCTACTTTATGTCAGGCTCCAAATTCAACCTCATGGTGTTTATCATGGATGGGAGGTGTCTACTTCCAATGCCTGTGCCCCATCGCTCTCCTAATGGGGCCGCCATGAAGATGTAAATCGAATGATGAACTACACGCCTACTTCTCGTGCCCGTCACTCATTACCTACTTCTGTTGTCTGTCACGCATGACCTAGGTCAGCTGCCCCCCATTGTCACATCCTGTTGCCCACATTGGTGTCTGCTGCACGCTCATGTGGCAATCACCATCATGTTATTCGGTCGCCCGTCACTATCTCATACGCACGCTGCATATCGTACTTGTGCCATCAGCACAGGCGGGGTATGCGGGTGCGCTTCACTGTCACAGTAATAAGCGTACCTAGTCACAACTCTGCTGCACAACAACGAACTGTAACTTGGCTGCAATCCTCGCGTCCCTCACGAGCGTGAAGGCAGTCACTATAAGCTGGCCGCTACCATGGTACATTACATGGAGATGGTAATAGTTAATTGATATGATATTTCAATACGGCATAGTATTTGTGTTCATTCCCCCTCACTGCCATGCAACTCTGCTGTTCCTAATTCCTATTATTGTTATTATTATTACTATGGCTATTATCATCATTGGTATTATTTTCATTGGTGTTATGGTCCCTTGCAACCGTCACAGGCGTGAAGGCGGTCATCTACAAGGACACCGACCTGGGCTTCTCCAAAAATGTGCTCCCGGACGGGCCCAAGGCCATCCTTCGCCGCATCAAAGCCGAAGGTGCGTCTAGAGTCCAGGCCGAGGGTAATTCGTTCGTTCATTCATTGTGGCCATCCTCCGCCGCACAAAGGCAAAAGATGGGTGGGCATGGGCGCGGTGGGAGGGGGGAGGGGGGTGCTGCTTCGAAAGGCCGGACATGCGGCCCAGGGCCCTAGGCCGAGGGCAAATAGAGCAGTAGTAAAGGCCATCGCCCGCCGCATCAAGGCCAAAGGTGGATCTTGGCCGAGGGTAGTTAACTAGTTAGTTAATCACTTCGTCAATTAATTCATTAAGGCCAGCCTCTGTCATATCGAGGCCGAAGTTGCGTCAAGGCTAAGGGTATCCCAGCTCCCAGGTGGGCAGGGGGGCGGCGCGCGGGGGAGACTGCTTTTACAAAGAAACCCCTAGAAAAAAAGTTGGACTCTGGTTTATCCAGGGGTAGGCGTGCACTCATGTGTGCATATGTGTGTGTGTGTGCGCGTGTGTGCGTGCGCGCACACGCACACGGGGGTGCATGTCTGTGTGTGCCAAGGCGGCCCATCTTTTCTATTTTTTCCTTCGTCTTGCGCTCGACGCGATGGCTCAAGGCAAGCCCTCGACTCGCGGTGACACGTGGCGGCCTGACTGTGAAGGTGGACAAGTCAAGTACAGCAATCAAAGGAATGTAAAGTAAAGTTGACACAGGACGTGATGGTGAAGCCATATCAGGATGAGAGTTGGAACACGACAAGATGAGGGTTGGAACACGACAAGATGAGAGCTGGAACACGACAAGATGACATTGCCCTGCCCTAACAACTGAGTAAATATACATTGCCCTGCCCTACCAACTAAGCAAATAGACACTGCCCTGCCCTACCACCTAAGCAAATAGACATTTGCCTGCCCTACCAACTAAGGCAGTAGACACTGCCCTGCCCTACCAACTACGTAAAGAGACCATACCCTGCCCTACCAACTAAGCAAATAGACACTGCCCTGCCCCACCACCTAAGCAAATAGACACTGCCCTGCCCTACCAACTAAGCCCTGCGCTTGGTTTAAACGTGACAGCTCGTTCTGTTACCTCGAGTCTACAAGTTCTTAATTTACCTCATTCCCTCGCTCATGCGCACATCTATGCATGTCCGTGGATGTGTGTACATGTCTGTGCATGTGTGTGTAAAACCCACTGCGCTGCCATGCCCTGCGCGGCCGCCCCCCCGCAGGGTACATGGGTATGCTGGTCGGCGGCAGTGTGCGAGACCTCTCGGTCGGCCGCACGCCCAAGGACTATGACCTGGTCGTCACTGCTTCGCTCAGCCAGGTATGGTAGGCAGTAGTGATGGTCCCACCCAGTTGGCCGCACGCCCAAGGACTATGACCTGGTCGTCACGGCATCGCTCAACCAGGTAGGGGGAGCTTGCAAACCGGTTTGAGGAGTGAGGACCACAGTACAGGCAAGGTGCGGACGACGGCCTGTTTTCTGAAGGTGTCACTGATCCACATGGCATGGTACCGCCTAGCTTTGTGAAGGCCCCACGCGATGAGGGAGCGCACCACGGGCACTTGTTCGTGCGAGTGACATGGTTCGGGTGGTCTGTCGCATGCGTGGGATGGTGCGATGTATTTGCATGCATGCATGCATGCATGCGCGCATGGGACGGGTCAGGCCTGGCCAGGACCAGTTGTGCATTATCGCCTCGTAAGGGAAGGAGACGGCTCCCTTAACCAGAAAGGGGACGGGTCCCTTCACCCCAAAGGGGACGGAGCCCACATGTCTTGCGTGCCTAGGCCTCCTCGGGCTACCCCGTGCGTGAGGTGTTTGGCGTGTGTCGCCTTTGCCATGCAAGACAGCCGCATCCGCCATGTGGGCAGTGCTGGCTGCACTTGGCATGAGCTGTGCAGTCCCTGACAAGCCGCAAGGCAGCCGCTGATAAAGGGGCTGGCTCCCAAATTTCTGGCTCCCATTTTTTGGGGGGGAGGTCCAACCAGGCGGTACAAAGGGATGGGTAGGTACTCGCGTATTCAATAACATTTCATTTGTGCATGTCTGTGGTAAATACAGTTCCATGTACGGTGCGTGAATCATCGCCATGTGGCACACAAGACTCGCCGGCATTGTATGTTGAGAGGCCCTCGCGACCGCTTGGCAAGGCGCGGCCTTCCCAATCATAGAACTGAATTGTTACCGTAGTGGGCAGAATCTATTTACGAATAATTATATTTCCGAGGGTTTTTGGTCCCGGATTTCCTGTTTCCGAGGGTTTTCCATCCCGGTTTTGCACATTTCCGTGGCCTGGGCCCCGTTTGTGCCAAACGCTAGTACTAGGCCATTGGCTTTGCTACCCCGCCACGTACATAGGTAATTGCCCTTGTTCATACCTATCTGTAGTGAGTAGGGCTGGCACATCCGCCGCATACCGAACACGGACATGTTGGGGCGAATACCGAACATGTGCGGTGTTCGGGTCGGCAAAAATGTTCGGCCGAACATGTGCTGTTCGGGTTCGGGTCACCTGGAAACTTACAGAACATGTTCGTGTCCGTATTCGGGTCACCCTGGGAACCGGGCGAACATGTTCGCCTCTGACCCGGTACCGAACATTTTCTGGCGGAATCCCTGTAGTACCATCCAGTGATCCGACTAGGCAACGCTTCTCTGATGAAAAAGCGGCCTAGATTAGTCCGCCGACACGCTGGCAAGAGCAAAGCTGTTGTACGGTAGTAGAATTGTCTAAGCACGACCGGACTAGTTTAGGTAATGATTACGTAATCATTATTAATTTATTGCGTATTATGAAAAGTGACAACAAACTATGTATAGTTTCTCACTTATTTTAATTTATTTAATGAATTGTTCGTGTTCGGTAAAATGTTCGGGTATGTTCGGGTTCGGGTTCGGGTCACTTAATCCTAAACAGTACATGTTCGTGTTCGTGTTCGGGTCACCTGGGAATGTACCGAACATGTTCGGGTTCGGGTTCGGGTCCCTCCCCAGGTGTTCGTGTTCGTGTCCGGGTCGAGAAAAGACCCGGATGTGCCAGCCGTGAGATGATAAATGTGAGTTGATAAATTAATAGAGACCGGATTGGTCCACCACGAAAAAGTAGGCTCGAGCCTCGAGGCCATGTGATGCGCGGCAAAACGCTGCGCGGCGCGGCGCGACGCTGGAAACGCCAGCGCGGCGCCCAAAGCGTACCCCGGGTTTCATGATTTCCGGGCCAAAATGAAGCCGGATTTCAAGCATTTTCGGGGGGGTATTCGTAAACATTATTCGTAAATAGATTCTAGCCACTACGGTATTTACAATATATGAATTATACACTTCTTGTACACTTCTTCAATAATAATTGCCCACGTTTTGGTCAATTGCCTATCCTCCCCCCCCCTGGATGCTCAATGCTGTTCACGAACCTCTCCCCTTGCCCCCCTGCCCTGCACAATGGGATGTACTACTAGAACGCGGAATCCAGGCACTGGTGAGGGTTGCCATGCGAAGCAGTAGTCTGGCCATCCTTACCTCCCATTACTCATCCTTGTCCTCCCCTCCTGACGAGGCATCCCCCCCCTTACGATGCATCCGCCTCCCCCCTTACAATGCATTATCCCCTTACATCCTCCCCCCTTTCCCCCCTCTGGCTGCCCATCCCCACCCACCCCTCCCCGCCCACCCCAGCTGCGCAAATGGTTCTACAAGTGGCGCTGCATGATCGTGGGAAAGCACCACCGCATTGCGGTCATCGCTACGCCTGGGCACATGGTGGAGGTGGGTGCTGTGAGCATTCTTGCCATTATAACTATATTTATTGTATAGCTACTAGTATGTTTAGTAGTATACTAGTATCTTTAACGCCTGGGCACATGGTGGAGGTGGGTGCTGTGAGCCTTCTTGCCATTTTAACTATATTTATTGTATAGCTACTAGTATGTTTAGTAGTATACTAGTATCTTTAACGCCTGGGCACATGGTGGAGGTGGGTGCTGCGAGCCTTCTTGCCATTATAACTATATTTATTGTATAGCTACTAGTATGTTTAGTAGTATACTAGTATCTTTGACGCCTGGGCACATGGTGAGGTGGGTGCTGTGAGCCTTCTTGCCATTATAACTACATACTACAGTATATTATATAGCTACTAGTATGTTTAGTAGTATACTAGCATCTTTATCAGGGTGGGTGCCTTTTTCTTCCCACCCCACAATTGCCATGGTTTACTAGAGGAGTGGTGTATTGAATTATTTTATCTTATAGGAAGGGTGGAGAAAATGTACTATGGGAATTGTGTAGATTTGAATGTAGTGCAGGAATGCTTCATGGCCAATGTGTGTGATATCCCCTTCTAGGCGCGGCGTGGGCCTTGCACACCCTGTGGTTGAAGAGGCCGGGTTCTCAAGTTCTGTTTTCTTTTCATTTTTCTCTTTCTTTTCCCGCTCCTGCCCCATGGCTCCAGTATCACGCTTAGGCCCTGTGATAGCTGTGGCGCATGAGACGGAAATGGCGCATGTGTTTGGAGTGGCATGAATCCTATCATAGGAAAAGACGCTCACGCGCCCCCCCCCCCCCCCCCCCGCACACACACACGCTTATTGTACGGCGCTTACAATACATCATAGATTGGTGGCGCATGTGATTGGAGCGGCGCATGTGATAAGAATGGCACTTGTTAGATATAGTAGATGGGTGGCGCATGTGATTGGAGCGGCGCATGGCGGATGCGCAAACTCGCTTGATGCGGCAACTAGGGCGGATCATAGTGGGCGATGGGGTGGGTGGATCTCTAGTAAACGGGGGTCCTTCTGCCCTTATTGGGGTGGGTGGATCTCTAGTAAACGGGGGTCCTTCTGCCCTTATTGGGGTGGGTGGATCTCTAGTAAACGGGGTCCTTCTGCCCTTATTGGGGTGGGTGGATCTCTAGTAAACGGGGTCCTTCTGCCCTTATTGGGGTGGGTGGATCGCTAGTAAACGTGGGTCCTTCTGCCCTTATCTCCAGCGATTCCATCACGCCCGGCCGGCGATGGGGAGGCGGGTGTCACATGGACCCATGCACAGATGCAGAAGAGTGTTATGCCATCAGTAATCCATGAACATGACTGTGCGGCATGATTACGGACGCGATTGTTGGCACTGTTGGTGGCATCGCCAGGGTGTTATCGATTGGACCTCATTTCGGTCAAGTCATGCAGTTGATGGTCGTTTCCCATTCGGCATTATCTGTAGAGCATGGGAGGTACCGTAGGCGCCACCAGGAACCGTGGAGGTAAAGGCGATTGCGTATACTATAACTAGATTGGTCGAACGTGTCTCAAAGTGTCTTATTTTAAAACTATCGCTTGCCGCCCGCGAACTTACCGACTGCTGTGGACAAACTATCTACCACCGCCCACAAATGTGCTGTCGAAATCACTCGCAAGGCAACCCTGTAACTAACGCCCTCCGTTCACGTTGAAGCATCTACCGCCACCCGCAGGTGTCGAGCCTGGCCGGGTCCTCCAAAGAGCTAAGGGCCCAAGGGTACGTGTCTGTCCAGCAAGAACAGGACGCGTACCGCAGGATCGCGGACGCACAGAGGCAGGGGAGGGAGGGGGGCGGGGGCCCAGGGACCCACGAGCAGATGGACGTGATCTGGTGCGCGCTCATGGAGGACGCATATCGGCGGGACTTCACAGTGAACGGGTGCGTCCTATGAGTTGTCCTATATGAGCGGGTGCGTCCTATGAGTTGTCCTATATGAGCGGGTGCGTCCTATGAGTTGTCCTATATGAGCGGGTGCGTCAACAACTATCACGTATATATAACTGTCACGTATGTATCATGCTGTGTCTGTAACGATCAGATAGGAACGAGTGCGTCTATAGCTATCATGCAGGAACGGGTGCATCTATAGCTATCACGTATGTATCCATGGGGCAACCAGCACAGCCAACCGCCTGTGTTGTATTAAAGGGACTACCCGGCTATGCCTGTGATGCGGCAATGAGACAGCCAGCGCAGGCATGGCATTTCTATACTATAGTGACCATGGTTTCCGTGAGACAACCCTCGCAGGCATGGCGTTACTATACTTTAGTGACCGTGGTATCAATAAGAAACCCAGCGCAGGCCTGAAGCCTTGAAGGCCTGGTCCATGGAAGCTCAAGCCTGCCTGTCCGTCCTTTAGATCTAGATTTGTTGTGTTCTCAACAGTTACTAGGGTTTCTGCACGCGTGGTTCACGTCGGTTTTCTCGCCGTCCTATCACCACATGTGTGATTATGGCCCTATGGCCCTATGGCCCTATGGCCCTATGGCCCTATGGCCCTATGGCCCTATGGCCCTATGGCCCTATGGCCCTATGGCCCTATGGCCCTATGGCCCTATGGCCCTATGGCCCTATGGCCCTATGGCCCTATGGCCCTATGGCCCGTGCACCAAGCACCAAGGATTGGTTGTATGAGAAACAAACGCAGAACAGTAGTACTACAGTACTACAACAGTACTGCTCCAATAGTTTTGCAATTTCTTCCCCCCCACCACCACCCCACCCCACCCCCGCCCAACAGGCCCTCTAGGCTCTGTCGCAGCAAATCTGTGCTGAGCGTTTGCATTTTTGCCAGGTTCATGGATTGTCTTTGTTATGCTGGTCCTAATTGTGTTGTTCCTCCTCAAACGTGTGTGGTTCAAGGCCTCGCCATGTCACGACCCGACACCCATTACATATAAGTTGACGACCTAACTAACCTAATGTGTCGCCATGTCACGACCCGACACCCATTACATATAAGTTGGCGACCTAACTAACCTAATGTGTCGCCATATCACGACCCGACGCCCATGGCATATAAGTTGACGACCCAACTAACCTAATGTGACAACCCAATGAAGTTAACGTGACAACCCACTAAACTTTGCCTGACAACCTTGCGCAATGGTTTGCGCCCGCGACCCCCCCCCCCCCCCCCCACCCTTGCCCCCCCCCCTTGCCCCCCCCCCCCTCCTGTGATGGCATCTCCAGCATGTTCTATGATCCCCTGAAAGGGGAAGTCTACGATTTCTGCGGGGCACGAGAGGATGCCAAGAAGCACGTCGTGAGTGCACCGTGCTAGTCCTTTGCCCAACCTCTATCTGTTTAATTACCTCGCTGCTTCCCTACTTTTGTTTGGTACTCAATTAGGTACTTAGACTTTTGTCCACCCTCTATCTGTTTGGATCATATAGGGACTGTTCCATTTTACTCTCCACCCTGTATCTGCTTAATTACCTGGATACATTAGTTTGGCAGTAAGACCTGCTTTCCCCAATGCTTTCTTCTGACGTTGGAGGCTGTAGAGGAAGGTGTGATCACTGCTCTGCATAGAGCCTTGACCGTGATCATTCTCTCGGTTCTTTCTTCATGACGAATCTATTTTTGACTGCAGCTCATGGTCATTGTTTTGTGATTGATTGGGTTGTTTTGTGATCGTCATTATCAAAGGTATCTGAAATATTTTCGAAAGATTACTTATGTGTTTTTGTAAGACTATCTTCAGACTATTGATACATGGCTACGAAAGCCGGTTTGCAAATTTTCAAGCACAGCATCGCCCTCTTTCCCTCTCCCCCGGCCGGCCGCTGGATGCGTACTAGTTGCCCACTTTGCATCCTCCGCTCCTTATTGCATGTGGATTGGGATGTGAGTTTTGTGTGACTTGATTACGTGAACTTGCATGGCATGGTGATGATGGGTTTGTGTGCGATAAGCTGTTTGTGTGCGATGAGCTGTTTGCGTGCAAGCGCTTTTGTTTTGCGATGAGCGTTTGTGGGTGATGAGCGTTTGTGGGTGATGAGCGTTTGTGGGTGATGAGCGTTTGTGTAGCGTTTTCGGTGCGGCTACTGGGTGGGGTAAAGGTATGGAGCTAACTAACATAACAACAACACATCAGTATTAGTATGAGCGATTGAGCTACAATGAGGGGCTACATGTGGCTATCGAGCAGCGCTGGGATGTGGCTATGTATTGGGCTTGCATGTCAGTTGGGTTGCGGCAGGTCGGCTGCGTATGGATCCCATCTCATTCAAATGCCTTCACTGACCTGCGTGACCTGCTCCCCTATCTATCTCAAGACCTATCTATCTGTATATGTCCCTGTCTATCTGTATAGTGTATACTTATACTACTATCATTGTATAATCTCTCTAACGTTGGTGGTGTCGGTTGCTCACCCTGGCAGGTGAGGACGATCGCGGACCCCGCCGAGTCTTTTACGCACGACCCAGGTATGCGCCCGCCCTGTGTTGCGTCCTTTCCTGGTGCAGGTCTTTCGTTCATGTGGGTCTTTCGTTGGTTAGGGTCTTTCATTTGTGTGGAGTTTCCTTTCATTTGTGCGGATTTACGCCATATTCGTTAACCCCATGTCCCCATCCTGGTTTGTTATTCTTCTCCCATGCACCCCGCACCGTGCTACCCCGCACCGTGCGGCTACCGCGGGCAGTTAGGTAAATATTGTGCGGAAACCTTTTGCCACCTGCGGCAAAGGTCCGTACAATATTTTACCGGAGTTAACCACTCTCCGGTACACTCAAGTTCATTGCGCAATGAACTTGAGTGTTTGGAGAGTGGTAACTCCGGTAAAATATTGTATGGACCTTTGCCGCAGGTGGCAAAAGGTTTCCGCACAATATTTACCTAACTCGGGCCTTTCCCTTACAATCGACTCGGCTTAATGTTCCCTCCTGCCATGGTGCTATCAGACGCCACCGCGCCCATGCCGCGGTGCTAGCGTATGCCACCATACCCATGCCGCGGTGCTAGCGTATGCCACCATACCCATGACCAGCTTGTTTATTCTCCCATTGATTGTACGCTCCCATTCAGTGTACGCTCGTTCAAGCGTCTGCTCATACCGCAGAGAGCATGCCACAACACCCACGATAAACATCCTCTCTCTCCCATCGTCACCTTGTTTATTCCCCCCCCCGCGCCCCGCCACAGTGCGGCTTCTGCGGGCCGTGCGCGTGGCGGGTCGCATGGGCTTCCGCCTCGAGTGCCATACAGCGGAGGCGATGAAGGCCAAGGCGATGCTGGTGGCCAAGATACCTCAGGTGGTACCCTTATGCTGTAAACGCTACAGTAGTGCCTTGTTTAGGCGCTGTAGGCAAAGGCCTCTTAACCCTGACTAGGCGATGAAGGCCATGGCAAGGGCGACACTGGTGGCTAAATACCCAGGGGGGAACCCTATACTCTATACCCAAACCCTGTATCCTGAACACTAAAGAGAGAACAGGGAGGGAAACGCTTGTGGCCGGGATACCCTGCTGCATGGGCATTTGTGGTGCCTCATTTTGGTTTGTGGATCATGCCGATGGTGTGTGGATGTGTGTGGTTTGGGACCATGTTGTGTGGATGTGTGTGGATGTTGTGTGGGATGATGGTGTGAAGCTTGCACGCTTTTGTGTTCAAATATTGGCAGGCATTTTCTCACCAGTCTCATCATCGCCATGATTGTTATGACTTTTTGTTGTGTTGACCTTCTTTTGTTACGTTGAACTTCTTGAACTATCATCGTCCGGTCGTTCTTGCTAGCTTCCCCCTATTCCTCTGATTGCCGCATTCGTTTATCATTTTTCGCTTTTAACGTGTATGGTTGTTGCCACATGCGCGGCTGCCAGACTGCAGTTGAGCATCTCACCTTTGTTCGGTCTCCTCCCTCCCTCCCTCCCTCCCTCCCTCCCTCCCTCCCTCCCTCCCTCCTCCCTCCCTCCTCCCTCCTCCCTCCCTCCCTCCCTCCCTCCCTCCTCCCTCCCTCCCTCCTCCCTCCCTCCCTCCCTCCCTCCCTCCCTCCCTCCCTCCCTCCCTCCCTCCCTCCTCCCTCCCTCCCTCCCTCCCTCCCTCCCTCCCTCCCTCCCTCCCTCCCTCCCTCCCTCCCTCCCTCCCTCCCTCCCTCCCTCCCTCCCTCCCTCCCTCCCTCCCTCCCTCCCTCCCTCCCTCCCTCCCTCCCTCCCTCCCTCCTCCCTCCCTCCCTCCCTCCCTCCCTCCCTCCCTCCCTCCCTCCCTCCCTCCCTCCCTCCCTCCCTCCCTCCCTAACCACCCACCTGTCTACCTGCCCACCACACCCCACTCCTTACTCTCTCTTTGGCTGGCCCCGGATGCTCCAGCCACCGCGCGTCTTCCATTTTCTGACCCATCTTCTCCCTTTCTCTCTCTCCCCCTCCATTGCTCTCCCTCATCGTCGCCCCGCTCCACTCCTGGCGTGAGCTTGAGATGGAGCCGCTTCTCCAGTCCCATCTACTTCCCCATGCTTGCATCCGCCCCCTTTTTCTCGCTCGCCCTCCCTCGGTGTCTCATGGCATCCCCCCGTTGCCGCTGTCCTCTATTTTTGGTCGCCTCACGTGCCCCCTTCCCGGAGGCATCCTTCCCCTGACCCTAAAGCAGCCCACCCTTTTCTCCTTCCCTTGCTCCCCATCGCTACCGTCCCCCTCCAGTCCTGTCGTGTTCTCCTCATCCTGATGCATCTTTTCCTGTTTCACTTTGCTCTCTTGCTCCCTCGCTCGTTGCTCTCTTGCTCCCCCTCGCTGTGCTCCCCTGCCCCAGACTCGTCGAGTGCTCGAGATGCAGGCTCTCTTTGGCTACGGCGCCGCGGCGTCCTCGCTCCAGCTGCTGTGGGACACGGGGATGATCCCCTACCTGCTGCCGCGCCACGTGAGTGATTTAGGAGATGTAGCGTTTTGAGCCTACTAGCGAAGGCACACATCAACGCTAGAGCCTTCAGTGGGATGCGCGGATATTCGGCTGCCTCATGCCTCGCCATGTGAGTGGGCGCGCACACGGTCTAGTCAAATGTTGTTTCGAGGCACGGGCACAACTCAACGGCCACGTTCGTGGGTGCGCCTGGCTGAGCTGACCTGGCAATGTACCCACGTATGCAAGGTAGCGATGTATGCAAGGTAGAGACTTATATGTATTATTATTTAGACTTATATGTATTATTATTATTTAGACTTATATGTATTATTATTTAGACTTATATGTATGCAAGGTAGAGACTTATATGTATTATTATTTAGACTTATATGTATGCAAGGTAGAGACTTATATGTATTATTATTTAGACTTATATGTATTATTATTATTTAGACTTATATGTATTATTATTTAGACTTATATGTATGCAAGGTAGCAAGGTATGGAATGGAGAGACTTGTCAACAAAGCTCTCTCCTGCCAAAGGGAGAGCTGTACCCAAAGTTGTGGCTTAGTTATGGCTAAGTTATGGGAAAGGGACTTTGAACTACAGATGGAGACAGATCAAAGCTGGAGGCAATGCACTGGCTTGGATTCCAATTTCACAACCTGCGCATGCTATACCTGCACATGTGACCTTTCATTCCAACCTTTATTTTGCTAACCACCTGATCTGCCTGCCCTGGGCCCTCTCCTACCATCTCAGGGTCGATGTTGTTACAATATCTAGAAATGCGATTAGATAATACAGTCTTCAGATTAGGTCCTACCATCTCAGGATCCTGTCCTTTCTTTCCGCCGGCTAAATAGGTCGAATCTGACCACCTGAGGGGCGCTGGCCTTAGCAAAGCTGTAGACTTGCTTCTTATGGCATTCCATGTCTTGTCCCTGCAGCCCGCCCCTCTCATCATGTTATTCGCGACTTGTTATTGTTTCTTTTGTCACAAAGTAGTTGTCTAGTTGTTAATAATTTTACTAGTAACAATTTACGACTAAGCTATGACCAAGTCATGACTTTCGATTGTATGACTTTCGAATGCGCTGCATGCGCTATCTGCACGCAGGCCCGGCTGCTTCACCCAACGCGCTGCATATCAGAGAAACGCCCAATGTCGTCATTGGTGTTTGTGAGTATATAGCCCTTAATGGATATTTGTGAGCAGATGGATGTTTGTGAGCAGATGGTGGATATTCCTAGCCAGGGAGTAGGTATCTTGTCGTAGAGATTCGATAGCCTTGAAGCCACGGCCTGTGTGTGATGGGAATAGCCTGTGTGTGATTGGAATAGCCGCTCACGAGAGCCTCCCCCTTGACGCCATGGTGGCCAGGTTTTGCGGGATGGTAAGGGCCCGAGCGTGACTAGGGATGGGAACAAGGTGATTGATGAATGTGGGTGCATGCCTCTCCGTGTGTGTGTGTAAGTGCCCTTGTCTGTATAGGTGATGGGTGTAACACGCCTCGGAGCAAAGGGAGCCTGGCTGGGTGTATAACAGTAGTAGTATAGTAGAGATGAGCATGATAGCAGCCAGGTGGTCGCGTAGTGGTCGCATGGTGAGGTCCTAGATCCGGGCCAACAGGACAGATCGGCGCGAAGCATAGTCACACGCCGGCGCAATCGTCTTCTGGAACGATGAGCACGCGATGCCGGCTGGTGCTGTTTGTGATGGACAGATGTAAGTCAGATCTTGCCGCTTTCCTTCTCGGTACCGTCCATGGGAGCATAAGCGTTCGGCCTATCTATCATTTATTTGTTTGTTCATTCACATGCCTCCATTGTTGAGAGAGTCACGGGGTGCAAATGGGCTGAGCACCACGAATACTAGGAACCGGTCAAGATGGCAATATATATAAGCTAGCTATATATATAAAAGGGGGGGTACGCACTGCTTCAGCAGGTGCCGTTCATGCATCCCCATGGAATGATGCACCAACTATCATACAAATCATACATCGCGTGCCATGTACTACTGATGTACGACGTGTGCCGTGTACTAGTAACATGCACTACTGGTGGAGACATGACTGGTACTGTGGAAAGCACTGTCGGAAGCACCGTGCCCTCAACACCCATGGGTATGTCCAACCTCGCACCTGCTCTGATCATTTTTCTGGAATCCAGATATTTCCTTATCCTTCGACACGTCGCGCACTTGCGCTGTAAAAGGGAGGTGCCTTGCTTATCTGGGAAAGGAAATGCTGTCTCACTATGCAGTCAGTATGAACCTCCCTCTTGGCAGGTTAGTCATCTCCGCCTGCCTGATTGCATGGCCCATGGCCCTGTTTCCCTGCTTCCCTGCTTCCCTGTCGCCCTGTCGCCCTGTCGCCCTGTCGCCCTGTGCTATGGTCTTGTCCATACATCTGGGCACCTCGCAGATGCTTCTCCAGGGTCTGGACAGCATAGTAGACGTGGACCACCCGGCGGAGGCCCACCTATGGTACGCAAACGCTATTTATAGGTCGCCCGCCTAGGGCTTATTTGTAGATTGCCCGCCTATGGCTTATTTGTAGATTGCCCACCTATGGCTTATGTGTAGATTGCCCACCTATGGCTTATGTGTAGATTGCCCACCTATGGCTTATTTGTAGATTGCCCACCTATGGCTTATTTGTAGATTGCCCACCTATGGCCTATTTATAGGTTGCCTACCTACTCCATCGTAGTAGCATGGTTTTATTTATTGTACAGGTTGCCCACCCATGGGTCTACACATAGGCTCCGTACGCATGGTACGTGCTCTCTATCGTAGTTTGGCTCCAGAGCCGTGAGAAAGGGGAACACAGCCACTTGGTGAGAGGTGGTCTTCCAAAGACGTCCACTTATTTCGGAGTCCTGTTTCTTTCATTCCCTCCCAGTATCTCACCCTGGCTGCCGGCCCTGGCTGCTGGCCCCCTGCGTGCCCCATATGATGATGCAAGGATGAGCTGGGCGGGGAGACCAAGTGGGGAGCCGTTCGTTGATGTGCCGGTCTGGGCTGCCAATGAAGAACGGAAGCTTTAGAGTCAGTCCTACCATTTTGGAAGGCAACCCCTACTTTGGGCTGTTTTCCCTCATTCTAGTCTGGAGTTTAGACGTTGTGTTTAGAGATCAGACGTCCATTCTTGAGCCCATGGTTCTAGTCAACCCTTTACCCTCCCATGTTCATAAACGGCAGTAAGGCCTTTCCATCCCTCCTGCTGCCACACCCCACCCCACCCAAAAGACAAACCCAGAACGTTGATCTCAGATATGATTGGTTAATGTCGCCGTCCTCCTCCTCCTCCTCCTCCTCCTCCTCCTCCTCCTCCTCCTCCTCCTCCTCCTCCTCCTCCTCCTCCTCCTCCTCCTCCTCCTCCTCCTCCTCCTCCTCCTCCTCCTCCTCCTCCTCCTCCTCCTCCTCCTCCTCCTCCTCCTCCTCCTCCTCCTCCTCCTCCTCCTCCTCCTGCTGCTGCTGCTGCTGCTGCTGCTGCTGCTGCTCCTCCTCCTCCTCCTCCTCCTCCTCCTCCTCCTCCTCCTCCTCCTCCTCCTCCTCCTCCTCCTCCTCCTCCTCCTCCTCCTCCTCCTCCTCCTCCTCCTCCTCCTCCTCCTCCTCCTCCTCCTCCTCCTCCTCCTCCTCCTCCTCCTCCTCCTCCTCCTCCTCATCGTCATCGTCATCGTCATCATCATCCATTCAAATTTAACCTTCGTGTCCTCCCCCACCTTGCCCCCCCCGAACAAAACCCCCACCCAGGGTGGCCCTACTTGCGCTCCCCCTGGCCGTCGAACGCACGGGTCGAATCGAAACCCTCGCCGCGCTCCAAGTCGTGTGCGCGCGGGTGCTGGACCACACGGCTCCCCCTGCGGCTGCAGTAGCCGCCGTCCAACGGTCCCGCAGGAGCGTCGCCGAGCTGCTCTCGACGCTGCTGGAGCAAATGCACGGGAACGACATCTGGCAGATGTTCTGGGGGGTGCCAGCCGTGGCGGATGGCAGGTACGGAGGTATAATTAGCTTCACATGGCCATCACCAGGTAGGTACGGAGCTATGCTATATTATATTTAGCTTATACACGACTAGTGAGATAGTTTGGTGCCATTCCGGGTATAAATCAAATATTATGAATAAGCTAAATATTATCAAGTATTATATATAACGTGTTTTATATAAATGTGGTTATAATATTAAACATAATTGCACATCTGAACACCTATATACAGTTGGCTTCGTGACCATTGGTCCTATAATTAGGGGGAGTAGCGCCGATAGTGAGGTAGTGAATCGTGATGCAAAAATCAGCCCTTTGGGCCTACTCCGGAGATCTCACAAGACCGATGGATGAATCCCAGATACACGACGCGCGAAGCGCCAGGCGCGCCGTCAGGCGCGCGGCCGCCGAAGGCGTCCTCCTCTCCGGAGCGCAGCGCAGGAGCACGTTACTTCAAGCCTGTTCGGAGCGCAGCGCAGGAGCACGTTACTTCAAGCCTGTTCGGAGCGCAGCAAAGGAGCATGTTACTTCCAGGAACAAGGGACTGAAGGAATTTCAGCAACGACGGGCAACAGGCAACGGGGGACAGGCGACCAGCCGCTACCACGGGCCAACAGCCACGGGCAACTAGCCACGGGCAACTAGCCACGGGCAACTAGCCAGTAGCTACGGGCCACGAGCAACTAGCCAGTAGCTACGGGCCACGAGCAACTAGCCACCGGCAAAAAATTTCAGCAACGGAGGGACGGAAGGAATTTCCAGCCACGGGCGACAGGCCATGGGCACCGGGCCACTGGCACCGGGCCACTGGCACCGGGCCACTGGCACCGGGCCACTGGCACCGGGCCATGGGCGACGTGACGGGCCACGGGCGTTTGGCCGCGAGCAAGGGCACGGGAGTTTAGATAGCACTCATAGCAGCCGGACTTTAATAAGAGTCTCCAATAGTAGAGTCCAAAATAATAGGGGCCTTGGACCCCCACAGGGTCAACTTGTAGATGTACACTGTCAGATTATATTTAGCTTCACATGGCAATCACCAGTATGCCTTAATAGTTAGGTTTGGGTAGCCACCACCGGGCTTGGAGCTGTTGTTAGCTTCCATGGCAATTACCAAGTTGGTACGGAGCTGTGTAGCTTTGCATGGCGATCATAATTAGCTCTTTGGCTATTGTTATTGCTGTGTGTGTTTGTCATGGCATTCCCCCCTTCCTATGTACCCCCTTGCTAAATAACCCCGCTTGCTGTTTACCGTGCGGGTGACCAGTGGCACATATTTCCTCCTGCCTCTCTTATTCCTACTGCCGTATCTCGCAAGGTGACCCCAGTATTCCTGCTGCCGTATCTCGCAAGGTGACCCCAGTATCCCTACTGCCGTATCTCGCAAGGTGACCCCAAAGTCGTTCGGACGCTATATCCTATATATATAGTGCTTTAATCCTAAGCCTCCTTCTTATTGCTACGATTTTTCCCCTGTGTGTGACCAGCGGCGCTGGCACCGCAGCAGCCGACCGCACTGCGCGCTCGACGCTCGCGTGCACGAGCCGGCCCGTCAGCATGAAAGCCGAGAAGCTCATCAAGTGGGCGGTACACGAGTGCACGGGCATGCTGGACCCTGACGAGCGCGTCTTCCTCGATGAAGAGGAAGAGCTTCTGAGTAAAGCGGAGAAGCTTCACAAGCAGCTCGCCGAGGGGAAGCTGGCGGCGGCCACGGCGCCTCGTCACGAAGAGGATCCCGAGGAGGAAGAGGAGGACAAGGGGGAGGGTGGGGTGGAGGACGAGGACAAGCGGGAGGGTGGGGATGACGAGGAGGTGGCAGCAGCGAGGGAGGAGCTCATGAAGGGTGCGTGCTGCGAGATCTTTCAATCCACATCGTACGATTTTCTATTCGGGAAGGAGATCGTGGTTCTCTGAACATAGTTTCTTTATAGTGAGAGATTTTAGGGCTGCCGATAGGGCTAGGTTATGGGGGTTTAGGTGACGAATGTTTTGAGGCTGGTGCGGCCTGAAACGATTGTTTTTTGTTCCCGAGAGGGAATGGGAAAGCAGGGGAGAGGTATTGAGAAGTGGTTTGGATGTTTGTACAGGATGTAGGATGGTTGTACAGGGTGTTTGTACAGGGTGTTTCTGGTTGGGAGGTGCGGTTCAGGGGATGTAGGGAAGAAGGCGAAGAGTAAGTGCTTCGGAATGTTGCTCCTTTACTACGGTGTCGTCTTAGTAAGGCAACACCTGTCACGGGGTTGAACTCCAACTATCATGAATTATATGGTGCTTCTCTCTGGGTGAGGGAGGGGAGAGCAGGGGGAGGAGTTGACGAAGCGCTGCTGGATTCTGTATCGTGCGTTTGCGTGTGTAGGGATGTTTTGTTTAGCTGTCACGTGAACGGGTGAACGGGAAGGAAGAGGGGGTGAAGTGATGATGGTTATGTATCCTTATGCATTCATCTCTATTCTGCATGCGGGGCTCTCATGGGTGCATCGCTATCCTGCATGGAAGGCTATGGTGCATGCAAGGATACATGGCCTGCAAGAAAGTCATACGGCGATGATGCATGTAGCACTATCATGCACGGCAGGGTGCTCTCCCTTGATGGTGGAGTTTGCTAGCACAGTTCACATGCACATCCCATGCCGAACAAGCTTCCTAGTCGGGACGGACCGCGGACGACTCTTAACCATTTCGTTCCCTAATTTGATGCTGTTGATCATGTTCCCTACTTTTGTTTCATGTAGTTGGCACCATGGGCCTAGTCATTCTTTCTTCAGTTGGCACCATGGACCTAGTCATTCTTTCTTCAGTAACAGCGTGGACCTAGTCCTTCTTTCTTCAGTAACAGCGTGGACCTAGTCATTCTTTCTTCAGAAACAGCATGGACCTAGTCATTCTTTCTTCAATAACAGCATGGACCTAGTCATTCTTTCTTCAGTAACAGCATGGACCTAGTCCTTCTTTCTTCAGTAACAGCATGGACCTAGTCATTCTTTCTTCAGTAACAGCATGGACCTAGTCATTCTTTCTTCAGTAACAGCGTGGACCTAGTCATTCTTTCTTCAGTAACAGCATGGACCTAGTCCTTCTTTCTTCAGTAACAGCATGGACCTAGTCATTCTTTCTTCAGTAACAGCGTGGACCTAGTCATTCTTTCTTCAGTAAGAGCATGGACCTAGTCATTCTTTCTTCAGTAACAGCATGGACCTAGTCATTCTTTCTTCAGAAACAGCATGGACCTAGTCATTCTTTCTTCAGTAACAGCGTTGACCTAGTCATTCTTTCTTCAGTAACAGCATGGACCTAGTCATTCTTTCTTCAGTAACAGCGTGGACCTAGTCATTCTTTCTTCAGTAACAGCATGGACCTAGTCATTCTTTCTTCAGTAACAGCGTGGACCTAGTCATTCTTTCTTCAGAAACAGCATGGACCTAGTCATTCTTTCTTCAGTAACAGCGTTGACCTAGTCATTCTTTCTTCAGTAACAGCATGGACCTAGTCATTCTTTCTTCAGTAACAGCATGGACCTAGTCATTCTTTCTTCAGTAACAGCATGGACCTAGTCATTCTTTCTTCAGTAACAGCGTGGACCTAGTCATTCTTTCTTCAGTAACAGCATGGACCTAGTCATTCTTTCTTCAGTAACAGCGTGGACCTAGTCATTCTTTCTTCAGTAACAGCGCTTAAAGTGCTGTAGAGCTCGGTGATATTAATGGGACAACCAGCGCAGTATACCGCTAGTTGTATTGAATACTACTGCTAATAGTTGCACTGTATAAACTGTTAATATATTACCGATATTTTTAGCAGTATATGGCTAGTTGTGTAGTACTATAAATACTGATCCTAATAGTTGCACTAGATATCAAGGAGACGACCAGCGCAGGCCAGAAATCGGGAGAATCGGGACCATGGTAGCTCGAGCCTGCCGTTATCTTGTCCGCGTTTTCGAGTCGTTAAGGATGATGAATGTGAATGGAGACGGAAATGTGTAGCCTTGTTTATTGAAATTATGGCTGGCTTACGTGAAGACCAACTAGATGACCTAGGCGGTGGGGTTGGAAAGAGCTTGCTTGATCAGGGCGTGTGTTTCGAGCCTAACTGGCCGGGAGTGTCTGGTGGTGAGCACTATATAGTAGTATACTGTTAATATATTACCGATATATTTAGCAGTTTATGGCTAGCTGTATATTACTATGAATACTAATACATTGCACTAAATATATTGTCAATATAATACCGATATATTTCACTCATCTTTTGTGTTTCAAATGCCGGTCGGCACCCCATTTTTGTGACGGGGTGGAGCTTATTCTTCCGCCTTGCATGGCAACCCCTTTCCGATAATGTGTTGCAATCGCTTATGCTGTCAGACCTGGCGCTTGAGGAAGACAGCATAGACAGCTCCGACACAGAAGGCCACGGGCACCACCGGCGGCACCACCAGAAGGGCGAGCTGATGACCCGGGGTGCGACAAAGACTGGGGCGGGAGTGAACGGGTCACCTCTCAAACACCGGCCGCTTGCCGTGCTGGCGGGTCGCTCCAAGAAGAAGGCAGAGATGGAGGTGGTGGCGGATCTGCCGAGGGGAAGCCGGCACATGTTTGCCAGCATCATTGCCAAGCTGCCGCTGGAGGTGGTCTTGCAGAAAGACTGAGGCAAGGCGGTAGGCGAATGGGGTGGTGGATGCATGCGGCAACACTCGCAGCTAGAGGAGGGGGAGGTGAAGAGGAAGAGAGGAGAAGATTATGGGGCTGCCCGTACCAAATTTCCTTAGGGTCCTTTTTCGTGGCCTGAATGGGAGGATATTGATGTGCCAGCACAGATGAGGCTTGTATCCACCCTCTAGTGACTAAATGGTTGGGGCATAATGCAGACGATATTTGGAACTTTCGTGTAATTGTTTTCTAATGAGATTAGCATAGTACTCCTTGGCATGCCCATGCGCATGACACGCAAGTACTTACTCAGTTGATGAGCCTGCATTCTTGTACTAGTGTAAGGGAAATGAGATGTGTCCATATGATGGGATGGGTAAAACTGGGATCCTATTGCACTTGCATGTGCATGGCGACAGGAGTGCATAGCATGAGCACACTGTTGCTGGCAAATTTGGAATGGACTTGGGTTGCGCAAAGGAACAGTTAATTTTCTGATTTGGCACGCCGCAAAGGTGAAAACCATTTGCGTTCAGTGCCGGTCCGCGGAAAACGCGATCTGCAAATGAATCCAGGCCGGAGTCGAACTGGGGACCTCTCGCACCAACTTTTGCTGACTATAGGACGGACGTCTCCTGATCCTATGGCATCGCCAGCTGACACCTACAGTCCAACCGCAAAAGTTCTCCTTTCCGGGGAGTGATGCAAGCCTTTCGGATTTTGCACTAGATAAATCATTCGAGATCTGTGTGTGTAGGAGTTAATTATTATTAAAGCGGATATTCATTCGATTTCTGTACAAATGCTTCATGTCACTTATCAGTGATTGGTGACTCCTAATCATGTCACTTATCAGTGATTGGTGACTCCTAATCATGTCACTTATCAGTGATTGGTGACTCCTCATCATGTCACTTATCAGTGATTGGTGACTCCTAATCATGTCACTTATCAGTGATTGGTGACTCCTCATCATGTCACTTATCAGTGATTGGTGACTCCTAATCATGTCACTTATCATTGATTGGCGACTCCTAAGCTCTAACAACACTGCATGTGTGATCGACATCGATCGATGTATACTTAACATCTTGCAAGCTCAGACCGGAGACAAGCTGCATTCACATGTACACAGGAACTGCTCGTCACAAACCGCCGGCACGCACCTCATCTAATCAACCTGTCACGAATCAATCTCACAACGTCCCCAAAACACGGTATCGGTATCCAACGGCACGCTCGCGCCATCAAAATGGTGAAAGCTCAGCTCATTAAACGCGCCCACCCCGCCAAAACCTTGGCAAGAGACCGGGACCTCGACAACAAACGGCTCCACCTGCAACAGCCTGTCCGGGCGAGGGGGAGGAGGGGATGGCTTCACGTCCCACCGCTCCTGATATCTCCGGAAACTGTTGCCCAGGATGACTAGACGGCACAGCTGGTCATGGCTCCAGTTGGCACTTAGCAGATTATCATATAACCGCGCCTCACAATGCGGCATGTAGAACAAGGTGACCCGATCCGCCCTGCGACGGCACTCCTCGTTCTCGCCCAAGGGGACGACCCCCAGCCGGCGCAGCACGTCCGACTCCAGGGACGTGAGCGCCGGGTCGTAGAACTCCAGGGACCCTGAGGGGGCGCCCAGGTCGGCGGCCAGCCGCAGCGCGAGCGCCATCTGCGACCGGGACACGGGCGACGCCTGGAAGTTGCCCACGCCGTAGATGACGAGTGCCGGGTAAGGGCGGGGCAGCGGGGGGCAGGAAGGGGTAGGAGTCCCTAGTGGTAGCCCGGAGTGCACTTGTACGTCTCGGCCCGGAGGGCAGCCAGGGTTCGCGAGGGCAAGGTCCCCTTGTGGCAAGGGGTCGGCTTGACTTTCAGCACTAGGAGCGCAAGTGTGCGAGTGGTCAAGGGTAGCGCAAGATGGCAAACAATGGCCAAGTCTAGAGCAAGATGGCAAGGGTCCCTGTCGAGGTTCTTGGTGCGTGCCGATCATGTCAGATGCCCCCCGGGCCGTGGCCCCGTGTCCACCGAATGAGCCACGCCCAGTGTCAAGAGGTTGGGTGACCTGGTCGATGGATACGTTGGCGGTGGAGGGGCCGGGCTGTAATGACGGCAACCGGGCTGTGGAGGGGCCGACGGTATGCACCTCTGGCGCGTCGCTGTCCTGGCCGCGCCGCTCCCAAGCGCGGCCGTTTGGATGTGGCTCGCCGCTTCCCGCGTCGGCGGGGCTCGGCACAGCGGGCTCTGAGAGTACACGGGTGTTTACCAACAAGCTGCAAACGTGAGATGGGGTGGAGTCGTGATGGTGAGACTGGCGTAACAACCGGTCGAGAACGGGAGCGGCCACCTCGATCAGGCGCGCGTAGAAGGCAGTCTGTTGAATCTCGGCACTCTCCTTGTGCAGCGCGTCCATGACCCACTCTTTAACTTCATCCTCGCTGCGCTGTTTCAGCCCACTACCACGCCTCTTCGAAGACTTTTTCACTTCATCGGAAGTTGGAGCTGGTTCGCTTACTCCCCAACCCACGGCGGGGGACAAAACGGCTTCCTGACCGCTCTCTTGGGAAATTGACGGCCCTGATGACCCCTTCTTCGCACTATGCTTCTTACCTCCCACTAACTGCCACTCTGAGCTTCCGATCATTTATATCAATATGGTAAGGGGCGAGCGGACGAGCGCTAGCGCATGGAGGCAATGTTCATGGCGACTTGCACCGTTGGAGCTCTCACGACCAACGGGACTCCCACTCCGTAATCATAACAGGCAAACCCGATCCCAGTTTCTTATTCAGTACATGGACTAACCTGCGTTTTATTACAAGCACTTATCCATCCACAAACGCAAGCGTTGCTGAATAAGTGGTAAGACAGCCGTTGTCATGTTGGCAGCGTTTGCCATGTCCGCCTCACTGCTGGGGTTGTTCCTTGATATATTGAGACGCTGATAAAGCCACGTGACCATGAAATCTGGCGCTTGTCACCGCCGCGGGTAATGGGATGTTGACACGTGGACGTAGACAATATTGCCGAAAGTCATACGCGAGGTACCTCAGCCACGCCATCCCGAAACAAAATATCTCTAATTTCAAGGAAACGCGAGCGAGTTTGCGCGTAGAGGATCGCGACACGAGGATAAATTAATTGGGATTGAGAAAGTATCAGGGAAAGCATTACAGTTTAAGCCGAACCCCCCTCCAGCTTCCTGAGGCCATGTTGAAAAGATATTGACGACAATACGGAAGCGTAAAAGTGGATAAGGGCATTTCGACTCATCCTAATCGCATTGAGCTTCCCTGTAAAGGAGAGGCGGGTTTCGGTTTGCTAGTTGAGTTGTATTTTGCACTGTTCTTTTTCAGCGTCGCTGTCTAATGTGCGACGCGGATTAGCAGTGTTTTGAAACACCTGAAATTCTGACCAGACGTCAGGAGGAATTCGTCGTAGGGAGTTTCACTTTATTGATCTTAATCTCTTAAGTCAGATCCCAGGTCCTACCTGGCACGCAGGGACCGCAGCGGGCCCAGTTCCGCTGTCCGTCATTGGGGCAGTGATCAAAGCGCCTTGCATTATGGCTGGCCTCGGGAAGTTCTCCTTCGAGGTGTTCGGCAAAGTCCAGGTGAGGCAAGGGTGACGTAAAATCGTTGTGAGAGTAAATAGCGCATGCAGTTTGCCTAGTCTTTCCCTTGAAGCCGGGAGCGAGTGGCGTTTGCTGTTTCAGGAACTAACCGTCTCGTCGATGCATTTGCCGAGGCAATTGTGTCTGGTGACTGGGAGGCAGGCATTGAAGTGGCTTGGCCGCTTGGGTAGGGCCGCGCAGAAAGCTGCCAAGGGAGTGGGGGGCCACTTGTTACGGTGTGGTGGTCATGGCGGGACATGCATGGTGTGTGTGTGTGTATGTGTGTGTGTGGGGGGTTGTTTACTATGTTGCATCGACTTTTGTTGGGTAGGCACTGTTGATTGCGTATCTATCAACTTATCATGAGTGACTACTTTTCATGAATTAATACCTTGCAATAATATACTTACAGGGTCGATTGCGCTATATGAGTGGCGGTGGTGCCACTCATAAACTTGACAGGCCATCGGGGGATAGTTTGTAGGATTGGACACGGTTTGCTGTTTGACGGCTCGCCTGCACATGTGGGGTGCCGTTGCGGGGCAGTGGGCCGAGGGACTCGCGGGGTTAAACCGTGGGGGGCATGCATTTCCACACATGGATGCATGCATGAAGCATGAGCAGCGACTGCAACCATAAGCAAATTTAACAACTGTACATAGCCTAGCGTTCCCAGCAACTACGTGACCTACCCCCCATCATGCTGTGGCATGGAATACAACATACTTGAGCGCAGCATGGCTCTGCCTCGTGTGTGCCCCATGGGTGTTCCAAGGTCAATATAGTGACTTCCATCTTCCGCAACAGAAGTCCCATCTGCGATAGAACACTATGTTTCGCGTGTTCCGCATCGGTGTTCCGTTGCCGCTGTTCCATAGTCGGAACGCAACCTGGTCTCATGTCCCACGGGTCGGCTACGTGGTTTGGACGGGTACCGGTAGCACCGCCATGTGTCTCCCGTGTTGCAAGGCAACCCCTGAAGGCGGAAGGATTTCCCGTTTTGTTTTTAAAAATCCCTTTTCTCATTCCAGTTCAGCCCTGCATGTGTACTCCATTATGTAGTTTTTGCAGTCCTGACTGGAGTTTCCATATTATTTGAACCATGTCAGCCCTGCCTGGGTATTTCATCCTATTCCTTTCATAGTCCTAACAGTGCAATTCCTGATTTTAGTTAAAACGGCGCAATTCATGCTATTATATGTAAGTTCTAACGGCGCAAACGGCGCATTTCCTGCCTCCTGCGCTCTTCGGTCCCATGGCTGGCGTGGATGCCTTTCAGGGTGTCTTCTTCCGCAAGTACACCAAGAAAGAAGCGGAGAAGCTGGGCCTGTGCGGGTGGGTGATGAATACGCCCACTGGGACCGTGGTGGGGGAGGTCCAGGGTGCGCTGACCGCGCTTGCGACCATGAAGCACTGGCTGGGCCACACAGGTTCGCCCAAGTCCAAGATCGAGAAGCTGGTGGTCAAGAACGAGGTGCGCATCAAGGAGCTCGAGTGCAAAGGGTTTGAGATACGCAAGGACCCCTCAGATGCGGGCGGGGAAGGCTAGTCCTTGGTGAATAATTTGCTAATAAAGCCTTAAGGATTTTTGAAGCAATGCAGGATGGATCGATGTATGTCAAAGTGTGAATTGTAAGTAGACCAGTGGCCTGGTAACCCATCCTGTAACCCGCAACCCTGCAACTAGAAGCTAGAGCTAGATCCATCCCATTCCATTGCCATCTCAGTGAAGACATATGCTCATGGTCCGGATTCTCCCGATTTCTGGCCTGCGCTGGTTGTCTCCTTGATATGCTCATGAGAAGCAGTCTACGTGTAAATCCCATCTTGTAAATCAGCCCTATTCAAACTTGTGCAAGTTATTTGCATCCACCGAGCTCCATTGATACATCCGTTGTCTCTCATGTCGTTAGATTGGTGCCCACATGTACTCATTTCCATCATCATTCACAGCTAGGAATGGATGAGATTGGCCGAACACAAGTGACGCACAAAACAGACACAACGTCGGCCATGCATGCTAGGGCAGTTAGCTGCTGTAGTCATCCCCTGTATATAGCTTGCAGTGCAGTGATGGCAGCCTGGTGGTGGCTTACTTCGGTCATGCATATACATGTGGCACCTGGCAATTGAGATCGATGCACGTGTACAGCGAAACTCTGTCATTCCAAGAAAGCCAGCTGTATACACTTAAATGTGTACTCCCATAACTGGCCAAGACAGCCAGCTGTATACACTTTATTTACTGTGTAATCCAATACCTGGCCAAGACAGCCAGCTGTATCCAACTTGGCCAAGACAGCCATGTTTATTTTGGTACCCCTAATCAACTTAAAAACAATCACAATAATGTTGGGGGTGCAGACCTGCATAACAAATAAAGAATAAAATAAAACTGGAGTTAGTCTCCATGCTTTGCTACAGACTAAGTCTCAAAGGCATTGTGAATACAACGTATGAATAAGCCCTGTAAACCTACGTTGGTATTAATTAATTAATTAATTAATTAGAAACATAACTCCGTTGGGAGTATCTGTAGCACATATCCCTAGTGGTCCCAGCCCAGTTTGAGCACCGCATCCACTCTCTCTCCCGTCTTTGGACTGCCATGCAGGACGAGACGCGGTGGAAGAAGATTGTCAAGGCGCACACGCCCGACCCTGTGGGCAAGCCACCTCCCCCCAAGCGGAGGAGGCGTTTTGATGAGTAGTGTAGGTAGGATTTTCTAGATAGAGTTAGGATAGTTCGATCACGCGGCTTCCTCCATCCCATCCATCATGAAATATGTGCTACATGACCTCCCCACGGAGGCATGTTATAATTTAATTTTTTTTTTTAATATCCCTGAGAAGGGGCATATGGCTTTAATAATACATTCTAGGCTACTTCATGCAAGGGTGGGAATGTAAGCTACCCGTGCTCTAGGTGCACCAGGGCACCTGCACCCGCATGATCTATCATGATCACGCTATGCCCAGCTTAGGGGGAGCATACATGTCATGTGGGGGAAGATCATCATAGCTATACAAGAGCTAGGGCATGGCTTCTCAGCAGAGAGTGACTCCCTGCATGGGCACAGCATAATATAATAAAGCTAGGAATCATCTGGAGGGTGGCTCATCATAGGCACACATGTACATGACTAAAAATGCTAGGCCTCAGCCGGTATTGTGCCTGTGGTAGGCGGGCATGTACAAGGCCACTGTCTAACTATTCTACACTACTGCTGCTGGATTCCCCTAGGCTGGGGCTTCTGGAGTCGCTGGGGCCGCGGTGGTCGAGGGGGTCGCGTGCCAGGGCTTGTGGCCGACGTAGATGGCCGCCCCCTTCCAGTACACCGGCTGGCCCGCCTTGGTCTGCCGGAGCTGGAGGTAGGTCGGCCATTATGCTATATTAGCTCCCGTCGCCGTTGATGCTGCGCCAGGGTCAAGTCGTCGTCAAGGGTGAAGGGAGTCTTCTCGAGCCGCTTGCGGCGTCTGAGAAACGAAATCTTGTCCGCTGGGGTCTAAGTAAAGGTGAGAAGGAGCGGGGGCCGGGCCCTGCCTTACCCCGCGCGCGGGGGAGGCGGTGGGCGGTCAGCTTATAATCTCACCAAGGAGGCCCATGCGTGCAAGGATTTGGCTCTCAAACGCACGTGCAAGCTTCTCGGAATTCTCACCTTCCTCCATGTCGAAGTTCTTGACGATGACGTTGCATGAGGCTGCGCTTGGCGAGCTCGGCCTCCTCGCGGAGGTCAAGCGTCTGCCGTTGGAGCTGGGCTGCGACGGCGGAGGTGGTGGAGGTGGTATGTTGCTTAAGCATGTCCGCCCAGGTCGTGATGGGAGGAGCATCGCCGGCCAGGCCAGCAGGGGCTGGCTTGGCGGCAATGTCCTTCACCGCCTGGGCGGTGAGGCCAGCTGCCGCGATGTTCTGCAGGACCTCGATAGCGATGGCGTTATCCTTAAGACGCTGGTCGATGTCGCGGAGCTGGGCGGTGATGGAGTCGGTGGATCGAGGCGGTGGAGGTGGAGGCGAGGAGGGTGGAGGTGGAGGTGACGGTGGTGGAAATGTGAGGGAGCTCAGCAGCCAGCGTGCCTCCCAATGCCGCCACATCTGTTGCAAGGGGGGTCACGTGCTGCTCGAAAGCTTCCTTAATTAAGGAGGGTGCGGATGGTGGCTTCGGTGGGAAAGGTGGGGGGGGGCGGTGGGGAAGCCCAGATCGCGGCTTCGGAGCGTCCAAGGAGGGAGCTGAGGGCGTAGCGTTGCAGCTTGGGGCGATTCATGGGGTGAACGATTGGGAGAGCATGATCGGGGTCGGCAAGCTGGCCATCACAAGGCCAGCGGCCGCGGTTGTGGGACGTGAGGTGCGCGCGCAGGGCTACAAGCGAGGCGTGCGTGCCGAAAAACACGTCTTCCATGAAGGCGGATGGGCGGCGAGTCCAGTAGCCGGGTTCGTTGGTATGTGAATATAAATACCACGTGGGCTATTCAGATAGGACGGCTAGTCGAGTCACATATGTTTCCCTAGATAGGTACGTTGGTACTTTGGGTACTGGGGTACGTGACAGATATCAGTACCCAGTATACGTAGTGTCCTGTCATTGGACGGTCTCACCAGCCAGGTCGACACCGCCCTTGGTCTGGCCAGCCCCCAGCGGCTTGGCCAGCCAGGCCGGAGGCATATTTTGACCTGGCCTGACCCGGCCAAGGACATTCCCAAAAGGGTAGGGAAACATGCCACGAACTACACCCAGATGTTGCTGGCCGACCTAGTGGTCGCAGCCCAGTTTGAACATCGCATCCACTCTCTCTCACTTCTTTGGACTGCCATGCAGAGCAAGACGCGGTGGCAGAAGATTGTCAAGGCTCACACGCCAGCCCCTGTGGGCAAGCCACCTCCCCCCAAGCGGAGGAGGCGTTTTAATGAGTAGGGTAGTTAGGATTTTCTAGACTAGATAGCTTAGAGTTAGGTTCGTTCGATTTCGCGGCGTCCTTCACTCCACCGATCCATCAAGGAATTTGTGCTACATGATCTCCCAACGGAGGCATGTTATAATTTAATTTAATTTTAATTGGACGGTACTAGAGTATCCTAGATTAATTAATTAATTAATTAATTAGAAACATAACTCCGATTCTCCCGATTTCTGGCCTGCGCTGGTTGTCTCCAGCTTGATAACTCCGTTGGGAGTATCTGTAGCACATATCCCTGAGAAGGGGCATATGGCCTGTAATACATTCTAGGTATACTTCCTGCAAGGGTGGGAATGTAAGCTACCCTTGCTCTAGGTGCACCAGGGCACCTGCACCCTCATGATCTATCACGCTATGCCCAGCTATAAGGGGGAGCATGTCATGTGGGGGAAGATCATCATGGCTATACAAGAGCTAGGGCATGGCTTCTCGACAGAGAGCAGCTCTCTGCATAGGCATAGCATGGCTAAATTCTTAGTGCAACATCCATGGGGGTCCCGTTATAGGCATGGCGTGGCTAAATTCTTAAATGCATCATCCATGGCCATTATGGGCGCACATGCGCTGGGGCCGCGTGGTAGGCTAAGCCTTAAATCTACACTTCTGCTAGATTCCCTAGACTGGGGGTGCCTGCCAAGGCTTGTGGTCGACGTGGATGACGTCCCCCCTCCAGTATACCGGTTTCCCCCCTGCGCTTTGCCGTATCTGGAGGTACCTAGGTCGGCCATCGCTCGCATCTCCGTTGTTGCTGGGCCAGGGTCAGGTCGTCGTCCAGCGTGAAGTGAGTCCTCGAGAGCTTCTTGCGGTTTTTAAGAAACAACACCTTGTCCGCCATGTACTTAAAGGTGAGGAGCACGGGTGCCGGGCCAGCCTTACCGCGCGTGCGGGGGAGGCGAACAGCCGACATGCGCAGCTCACCAGTAATGTGCATGGGGGCAAGAATGTCTCGCTTAAATGCCGTAAGAAGAGTCGTCGCGTCCTCAGTATCCTAGATAGGGAACGTATTGCAGAGTGGAGTGATCTATGATCACACGATGCTGTGACTAGACTGCTACCTGTCATCGTGCGGCCTCGACGGGCCAACGGTCTGCACCCAACGGTCACTGGCGGCGCAGCCAGTGAGAGGAACGTGTTGATAAAGGGTAAACCTATTTTCTAATGAGCAAGCAATTCATTGCCAATACAACCATATCCTGTGCTCTCAAGCATTATACTACGTCGCTCGCTATCATTCCTAACTCTTGTCACGTGTCTGGTCGTAGTAACACGAGGACAAGGTCGAGTATATATATGATGTCGGAACTTGGAGCTGGGGCAGAGGACAGCCGATGACCCACGCTTGCCTGTTGAAAGCATTCGCAGTTGCAGTACTGCAGACAATCGCGTCAAATGGACTAACCAAACTCTGCATAAACCGCATGCAGGCAGTACTCGATGTAGACACTTACTGTGCTCTGCAGGGGCTGGCGGACAGCGTGTTGCAATTTTTCACAGTGACTCTGCAATAGACTCCGAACTCTGGGCCTTTCCGCAATCGCAAGCTTCTCCAGCTCCTCCAAATCTTTCAACAAATTCTCCTGATCCATCGTCATGGTTGCCGTGCTCACTGGTCAGGGCTTAACACGCTTTCCCAGTTACGGCAATACTGCATGCAGTAAGGTGTGCTGTCGACGCTGTACAAAGGGCAATGAGCTAATGGCGGAATCGAGAGCGTGCCAGGAAACTGCAACTGAGCAAGACGTGCATTGTAATATCGATTGACCGTAAGACTCTTACTTGAATGGAAATGCGCCCATTTATTACAAGTGGCACGCAATGTGGCATTTTTCCAGGCCGCCATCTCGAACCATCCACATTGATGGCAGATGTGGCGGGTGTACTTTCCGCGCGGGTATCTTTCCCGCCAAGTAAACCAAGTTCGTGCATGTCCGGTAAAATCTCTCTTAAAATCTCAGGGTCCGGTCATCGCTTCTTGGATCGCAATCATGAGCCGTGTGGACGGCACGAGTAGTTCGCGAGCTTTCTGGGCGGCGACTGGCCGGCCGCTGATTTGGACCTCAAATAGCGGACGGCCTCTTTAACACGCTTGCTCTTAGCGGCAAACGATTTCTTTATTTCAAAGGGCGCCGGTGATGGTCAAATGGTGACACTTGCCGACGCGGACCTGTTGAGATTGGATGCTGTGCCCTTCCTTCTCGCATGAGGAAGATTTCTAAGTGAAAACCCTTTGGGGAAACTGTGATAATAGAAAAATGGTAGGGATTGACAGCTTACCAGCAAGACTTGTGTGTTTGCATCAGCTGGCGAAGGATAAACAGCATACCCGTATTTACACATAAAGATCCTATGACGAGTATGGCTATGCTTCTCCTTGATGTGTCTGTACCGCACGAGAGTGCACAACATGGGGTTCCCGGGCTTCAACCCCCCGGACGCCGCTAATAGTTCATCGGTATTTTCACAGCATGCCGAGCTATTCAAGTCCACCTCCATGCATGTTTCTATCCATCGGACAGGTAAGGTTTACCTATCTAAAAGAATGCTAGCTGCTTATCCTGCCCTGGAATATGGTGCCCAAGTTGTGCACTCTTGGTATGTCGCAGCAGCGTTTGAAGTTGTTCGGTTAAGTGGACAAACGAGTCATTGCATACGCTCACAGGGACACCTGAAAGAGAGCTCGGCGCGCTCGACTGATATCTAACGAAAGCGAAGAAACCTGGCGACGTGTGTCCCTGCTTTTCCCATGGTCGGTTTTTACCTATGCAGACATTCGTTGGCACGCAGAATGTCTCGCAGAGTTCTGCCAGCAAGGGAGAGGCTTGGAAAGTCAGTGTCCGGTTGCAGGGCTGCGACTTGGCCCAGGGGTACCTGTGCGGCAGCATGGAGGCGCTCAACGTTCCGTCCGCGGAATCATCTGTAAGTTTTCTCGCGGTTTGCGCTCATGCAGGCCAAAACTACCTTGATAGGATTCCACACAGATATGTCTATTTTTGGAACTATGATTAACGAATCATGCCCCTTGATGAGAAGGGCCCAAGGCCGCCCTCGCAAAGGCTGGAATCGACCCTTTGGGAAATGTAGCTGTGCTTCTAGCCACGGCTAGGGATCCCTGGACATTGCGTGGCTAAGATGTCACAGGGCCCCCTGGGGTGCATCACCTGGTGATCCTCCTTGCTAGGTCATTGTCACCGTGGTTGGTCACTGTATCAGGTCACTGCATCAGATCTCTGTAGTAGGTCACTGTCGTAGCTGTCTGTGGCAGGTCACTGCTGTCGGTCACAGTGCCCGTTCTTCGTACAGTTTGCTATCCTTTACAGACTAGGTAATGGCCATGCCGCTTTCTTAGCAAGACGATAGCGTGGCCGTGCACAAACGCAGCTCGTGCTTCTCATCTGCCCCCTTAGCTGCGGCCTTTTGCGGCCTCTAGCTCAACATGTGCATGGTTGCCCATGGCTGTTTACACAGTCATGGTAGTTTGCAAGTGGTCACAAAACTGTCTTGTCGATGCTTGTGATGGTGGTGTGGGTCTAATAATAATGACCGCCAATGGCATGCAACCCCTCCCCTGCCCGCTCCCCCCACCTTCTCAAATGGATGGCATTCCGCTCCCACCCCACCCACCACGCCCCACCCACCATCACCGTCACCGTCACCGTCACTGTTTAGGTGATCACGTACTGGGAGGGTGAGATCGTCGACAACAACAACTACACCTTCTTCACGGGGCAGTGGGATGCGAGGTGAGCCGATGCTGGCAAACGGCAAACGAGTGTGGACTGTTGGCGTTGTCGTTGGCGTCGGCGTCGGTGTCAGCGTTGGCATCGGCGTCGTCGTCGGTGTCGGCGGCGTCGGCGGCGTCGGCGGCGTCGGCGGCGTCGGCGGCGTCGGCGTCGGCGGCGTCGGCGTCGGCGTCGGCGTCGGCGTCGGCGTCGGCGTCGGCGTCGGCGTCGGCGTCGGCGTCGACGTCGGCGTCGGCGTCGGCGTCGGTGTTGGCGTCGGCGTCGGTGTTGGCGTCGGTGTTGGCGTCAGCTTGCTTGGTTGTAGGCCAATACTGACGACCGTCACGTGCATTGGGCCATCTGTAGTTGTTCCACATTACATGCGACCGGGATTAGAGGCCAGCCAAGTGGTATTAATTGTTTGTTTAGGTATTTTTTGTATTCACTGTTATTGTAGCGAGGGCTGCACGGCGCGGCCACGCAACATTTTCACAATCTAGCTATATTAGGCCGAAAACATCGCCCTCGAAAACATTCAACTCGTCGAGTATATTCTGACTCGTGTGTCATGCCGGCGCCCGCGTGTTGTCCTTTGCTCGGCGTCCCTTCATTCTGACACGTGGGTCATGCTGGCGCCCGCGTGTTGTCCTTTGCTCCTGCTCCGCTTCCCTCTAGCTTAATTCTGACCCGTGGGTCATGCTCGCGCTCGCGTAATGTCCTTTGCTCGGCCTCCCTTCATTCTGTCATGTGGGCAATGCTGGCGTCCGCGTGTTTGTCCTTTGCTCGGCGTCCCTTCATTCTGAACCGTGGGTAATGCTGGCGCCCGCGCAGCCGCGAGACGGACGTGAAGCACTGGAGCAAGTTCCCATCCTTCGCGGGTCTCAAGGAGGTGGTTGAGCGCGACGGCGGGCGCAGCGTAGACCTGGCGTCGTACCCATACGTGTTCATGGTGGGTGGAGGAGGCTGCCATTATAGGCTCTTGTTTGTGGCGTGTACACCTGGCGTCGCACCCTTGTTCGTGGTGTGTGGAAGAGGCTGCTGTTATTTGGTCGTGTTTTTGTGGCTGTACACCTGGCATAATACCCTTGTGTGTTTCATGGTGGGTAAAACGGCTGTAAGAGGTATACAGTGCCGGTTCAAAGCTTGGATAGCGTGCACATATTTGTTTGTGGTGGGTGGGTTGCGCACGTTGCCCTCGCCAGCCTATCGCAGGCTAAAGAGATCAAGTATACAGGTATATATATGATAATAACATGAATCCGTTGGGAGGTCAAGTGTATAGGTATGTATATAGGATATCAATTAAGTATATAGGATATCACTGAGACAGCCAGCGCAGGCCAGAAATCGGGAGAATCCGGACCATCGTTCGTAGCTGGAGCCTGCTCTTATCTTATGCGCGATTGTCAAGTCGTTCGGGGTGATGGAAGTGAACGAAAGCGAAATTAGGATATCTTCATGTGTATGATTGTGTGTGTGGTTCAACATTTTCCAAATCCAACCTCCCTGGTTGCCTCGGGAAGACGTTGTGTGTGTGTGTGTGTGTGTGTGTGTGTGTGTGTGTGTGTGTGTGTGTGTGCGTGTGTGGTCACTATAGTATAGTGTGTGTGCGCGCTGTTGGCAGTGGACACCGATAACCCTGTCTAGTTTGTCTGTGTTTGTGAGCATGGGCCGGCGTAGTGATGATGAGTAGTGATGTAGTCCAGCGGAAACCCTAGCGCTGATGGTGCAACAACCGACCCCCCTAGCCCCCCGCATTACCGGATGGTGCTTCTGGTCAATATAAGATATTTCTCCTCGAATGTTCACTCACCGGGGTTATGGTCCGACAGCGTGTGTGGCTGGCATGCGTGTTCTTAAAGCAAGGGCTCCAATCCCTGGCTAAACCTGCTGCTTTACTTTTTGTTTCGCCTGCCTTGCTGCCAAACTTTACCCACACCACGTCACCCCCACCCAAATTCACCTCCACCCACCTTTACCTCCACCCACCTTAACTGCCTCCATCCAACCTTCCCCCCACCCATGTTTTCCCTCGCCCACCTTTACCCCCACCGCTTTCTAACCCTTCCTCCCGCAGCGGTGGAAGGAGAAGTTCTTTGTCAATGTTGGCCCCGATTGTGGGCTGACGATTGCTGGTTTCTACTACGTGTGCTACTCGCGCAACGACGGGTCAATCGAGGGGTTCTACTACGACCCAAATAGCAGGTGCGTGCTTGCATGGTTCTTATTGACACACATAGCAGGTGCGTGCTTGCATGGTTCTTATTGACCCAAATAGCAGGTGCGTGCTAGAATGGTTCTTATTGACACACATAGCAGGTGCGTGCTTGCATGTATCTTATTGACACACATAGCAGGTGCGTGCTTGCATGTATCTTATTGAGACACATAGCAGGTGCGTGCTAGAATGGGTTCTAATTACTCAAATAGCAGGTGCGTGTGATTAGCTCAACTATTTTTTTCGTGTGTTAAGGTGTTCTATGATGACCTGAGTAGCAAGCGTGTGCAATTGATACCGCTAATTTTTTTTGGCGTGAAGAGGTTCTGTTGTCACCCAGCTGGCATGTGCGTGCTATCAAGTGTGATCATTGTTTTCCGCCCAAGCAAGCGTGCTGACCCCATGAGTGTGGGCCCACCCTCGTGAAGCGTAGTCGTGACGTTGTTGGCTGTTTGGTTGTTGCATGTGTTGGCAAGAGTAACAACAGAGGGGTAACCCGCACGAAACATGGCTCCTTGTGTTCAGAATTAACAAGCTGATGCGTGGTTGGACGTCCTGTCTGCGGTGGTGGAATCACCTGCATGAAACGTAGTCTCTTGTGTTAATAATTAAGAAGCTGCATCATGGCTGGGTGTCCTAGTCCATATGGACAGTTCCACTGCAGCCTGACTGTCCTATCCACGGTAATGGGAGTAGCTAGAAGTTGGTGTGGTCAGGCCAATGTGCCTGCCTGTTGCCGAAGCAATGACCGGTGCTTCTTTCTGGTCGGTCTCCGTTGTTTGGTGGACGAAGGCACTTTGTAGCATTGGGATGCTTGGGCAAGCGTGCAGGGAAGGCAACGGGAGCTTTTGCTGAAGCGCATCTGGAGGGGGGAAGATGTGGTGGGCAGTCTTCGGGTCATTCATTCAAAGAGGAGAAAGTTAGCAACTAAATAGTTGAGGGGAAGGTAGGGTGAATAACTTGATAGGGAGTGAATAACTAAATTCGTTAATAATACTAAATAGGGTGGTTTCCAGTGCACGAGTTGTGAATCATGGCTTTGCATCTTTGCTCAGTACGTCGGAACACTTGTGCTGGCTGCCGCAAGCGTGCACTTGTCAGGTGAGAGCCATCATTGTATTGATGTATATAGATTGCAAACGTTTTGCAAACTCGTGTGTTTCTGCAGCCCGTTCCAACGTCTACAGTTGAAGGCGAGCTGGGAGGGTAGGCAGGGCCACAGCTTCCCGACCTACTCCTTCCGTTGAGGTGTGCAGGTGGCAAGCCGGCTGCACCATGCTCCCTACGGCCTGATCACGGCTACTCTTAAGGGGCGGCCATTGGGGGAGTCTACAGGAGGGCGTGGCCGCGTGCCAGTGATAAATCATACATCGTATCGTACAAGTGCTGCGTATGATTGATCACTGTCGCCTGCACGAGGATGTGCTTGCCTGCAGGCGCCATGTCACACCAGGGGGCACAAGGCAACAGGCATTCTGTTGCTTCTGGCATGGGCAGGATTTGGCAGCGCATGATACCTGCAAGGCTGCCGTGTGGTTGCAGTATGGTAGCAATGTGGTAGCAAACGGCAGCAATATGGTATCTCACCTGCTCGATGCATGTCCCTGCATGCATCAATCAGACAACCGGCATGTATAGTGCTCGATGTAAGTCCACAATTAGGTGACCCTACGGTGTTGGTTTCAACAAGGAGATAGCCATTAGTCTCTCTAGCGAGGATTGTGAGAGAGGAGGATGCCTACCTACCCTTCCGGTGTAGGCAAAGGTTCTGGGACTCTCCTTACGTGGGACGGGCCCAGCGATCTGACACGCCGGGCTGCCCGCACGTTCAAGGAACAGCTAGAAGAGGACATGAGGGGCCCCGGCCTCTCCGTGATCTGGAAAAAGATGCAGAACAAGGCCATATGGGCTCAGGTGGTAGAGGACAACGATCCTACCCCAGTGGAGAAGAGGCGCGTCACCCACCGTGGGAAGAACGCCCGGCGTGACCACTAGAGCTTAGCCTGCTACGTGTCATGTCCCTTGGTTTTTTAGTTCAGGCATTAGATAGCTATCTGTGACTCCAGACCTGGGTGAGTGAGTCGCGCCACTTGCCTTCGCGGGTGAAGTATCTGCGTAGACAAGTACCTCATCGGGTACTCCGTGGCATGCCTTCAGTGCATGTTCACTAACTTACTTGCTGTTTTCTCCCCACGGGCCCCGCGGCCCGTTGCTAGCCAGGGTAGAAGTCCGCAGGTGGAGGTTATTGGTCCTGAGGATAGCCGCTACACTACCGCCTCGTCTGCCATTACAGTAGAGGACAGCTCGGATGAGGATTACATCCCCATCTAGTGCTTAACGGTTGGGGGATGATGCAGACGATATTTGTTTAAACTTTTGTGTAAAATTTTATTTTCTAATGAGATTAGCATAGTACTCCGTGGCATGCCTTTGCGCATGACACGCAAGTACTTACTTACTTACTTACTTACTTACTTACTTACTTACTTACTTACTTACTTACTTACTTACTTACTTGCTTACTTGTAAGTAATAAGTAAGTACAACTAGATACAACTATCACTTAAAGAATAGAACCAGCAGAATTGTTTGTGCATCCATCCATCCATTAGGGTTAATACTCCGTGACTCCCCACCGGGAATACGTTATAACTAATTAATTAATTGGTTCTGGCTTTTTTTCACGTTAGACCGGCAATCGGCAGCACTTAGTTTACTTTTTGCTGCTAATTTTACCCCGACTAGGATGTGCCGAACTCTCAAACTCTCAAATTCTCAAAATTCTCACTTCATTCACGCCGGCGGACTACCTGCGGACTGCTTGACGCGGAGTCGCCGGGCTTCAAGTTCTGTAACTTACCAAACTCGCTGCAAGATGCCGCCGCGCTGTTTTGTACTTATTTTGGTACATGGCTTGCGTTGGGTTCATCGACGAGCATCGACGGTGCCATCCGACGGCGGAGAATAAGTTCGCCACAGCACAGCGCGACGCAATGGCTCTTTTCCATGTACAACGTGAGATGCAAAGTCCGCAACGCTGACCGAAATTCCGTCCAACACCATCGTACAGTACTACCAGTCAACCTCAGCCCCCGCCCTCTGAGAATTTGAGAATTGAGAACTCTGGAGCCCCCGCCCTGAACGTCAGATCCAAAATCCGCTTGCCAGACCGGGAACTCCGTCCAATACCGTAGTGCATTGAATTGAATTGGAACATAAATCCTTCTTTCCGTCACCCTCGATATGTTTTCGTACAATACTACAAATTCACGCCAATAGAAATTAACGTCCGAACATATATCTCGATAGAGTCATGCCTCTTATTTAATTTCAAGGTGCCTCTTAATTAATCTCGGCCCCCGCCCTCTGAGAATTTGAGAATTGAGAACTCTGGAGCCAATTTTACCCCGACTGGCCTCGACGGTCGATTCTGGCCTATGCTGGTTATCTCGTTGATAGAAGATGGCCCACTGATTATGTTGCGGTTTCTACAGCTATATCTGCGTCACTTTTAAAATAACAGGGAATGCATTGTTATTCTTCCAGGTGCATACAGCACTTGTACTGGCGGACACGGAGATTCGGCTAGCGGAAATCATCTGTGCAGACGACACCATCCTCTTCGAGGACACTGAGCACGTGCAGACGTGGCTTGACTGCCTCGTGCGCAATGGAGCCCCGAGTGGGTGGGCTCGTGGTCAGCAAGAAGACCGAGGCCGCTGGCGGTTGGGCTCATGTCAGCCAACACCCGACCTCTGTCTCCTTGATGGCTCTTGAGTCCAGTATCGGGACCGCGTCAAGTTGCTGGGTAGCTCCCCAGCCGCGAGGCCGACGTGGACCTCCGTATCAAGGAGACAACCAGCGTAGGCCAGAAATCGGGAGAATCCGGACCATGGTAGCTCGAGCCTGCCGTTATCTCCCTAGATCGCCTGGCACGCTTGACGCCAATACAGGGCCCTGTGGCGCAAGCCCATGGGCAAGCTTGAGAAACAGGACCTGTTCAAGGTCCTGGTCCTCCCTGTTCTCACGTACGGCCCGGCCGAGATGTGGGCACTCACCACCGACCTTGCCAAAAAGCTGGATGGCGCGGTCACCAACACATGTGCTGCGGTCAATTTTCCGTGTGGGATACGCTGCTCATGTCCGCAAGCTAGGAGGACTTGTACCTCGGCATGCCGCTTATCACCAGCACCATCTTGAAAGCCACCACCACGTCAACCCTGCTCGCCTCCACCCCCACCACCGCCTCCACCGATGCCATCACCGCCCATGGCTCCGTGACATCGACAAGCGCCTCCAGTACAACGCCATCGCCATCGAGTGCCTGCAAAACACCGCAGGCTTCACCGCCCAGGCGGTGAAGGACATTACCGCCCAGGCGGTGAAGGACATTGCCGCCCGGCCAGCACTTGCTGGCCCTGCCGACGATGCTCCTCCCACCCTTAAACCTGGGCGGACATGCTGAAGCAACACACCACCTCCACCACCTCCGCCGTCGCAGCACAGCTCAAGCAGCCGCAGACGCTCGACCTCCGCGAGGAGGCCGAGCTCTACAAGCGCAGCCCTAGCGTCATCGCCCAAGAACTTCGACCTGGTGGAAGGTGAGAACTCCGTTCACGAAGCTTGCACAGGCGTTTGAGAAAGAAATCCTTGGCCGCATGGGCCTTATCAAGGTGAGATGAATCTGGAGGCCCTCCGCCTTCCCCGCTCAGTGCTGAGGAGCACGTGACCTGGCCGGTTGGCCGAGAAGCTGACCTCGCTGAATACAACGCTCAACACGGCGGAGGCCCGGGCCTCCAATGTGGAAACCAAGGTCCGGTCCACAAGCTCTTAACCTCAGTTCACAGCGCTGCACACCGCGACGCAGGCATAGATCTGATCAAGACGCACGCTGCACTTGTCTCTCGCCTAACTAAACCAGGTGGAGGGCAAGTGTACGTGGCGTGCTCATGAATAAGCTTGAAGCCATCACAGCCCACGCCAGTACCGGGCCCTGTGGCGCAAGCCCCTGGGCAAGATCGAGAAACAGGACCTGTTCAAGGTCCTCGTCCTCCCTGTTCTCACGTATGGGGCCGAGACGTGGACCCTCACCGCCGACCTGGCCCGCAAGCTGGACGGCGCGGTCACCAACATGCTGCGTTCCATTTTCAGAGTAGGATATGCTGCTCATGTCCTCAATGAGGACCTGTACCAGGGCATGCCATATATCACCAGCACCATTAAGCAGCGAGGCCTGCAGCTAGTAGGGCACCTAGCTCGCACCCGACCAGGTAGACACCTCACGTGGCCCCCCCGCAGGACTGCGATCAGCTCAGCCTGGCTGGCCGGCACCTCCTGACGTGGGCTGGGCCCAGTGATGTTAGACGCCGCAAGGCCCGCACCTTCAAAGAACAGCTAGTAGAGGGCATGGGGGGCCTAGGCCTCTCCGTGATTTGGAAGAAGATGATGGACAAGGCCAAGTGGGCCCACTGAGGTCATAGAGGACAACGAGCCCCCCCCAGTGGGGAAGCACCCGCGTGTGCAAACCCGTGGGAGGCAAGCCAGACAGCTCCCCTAGGGCAGCGTGCGGCTGTCTAGATAGATGTTGTAGTACGTTAGAATGAGCACTGTTAGATAGATGTCGTAGGTAGCTGATGTAGATAGATTAGACCGGTAGGACTGTTTGCACCCATCCATCCATCCATCGGGGTTAATGCTCCGTGACTCCCCAACGGGAGCACGAGTCTAATTAAGTAATTAATTAATCACAGCCCACACCGAGGCCCTGGCCGCATAGGTCCCTTGAAAGATAGCGGAGCAGACGACCACCATCGCATCCCAGCCACCCCGGCAGGATGCTGGCGACCTCCCGCCGGATCTCCTATGCGGACCTGCTGCGCGGACAGCGACCGCCTCAACCTGACCGACGCAATCGCTATGAAACGGCTCCAGGAGCTTGAAGACTTACGTAAGTAAGTAAGTAAGTACTTGCGTGTCATGCGCAAAGGCATGCCACGGAGTACGTACTATGCTAATCTCATTAGAAAAATAATTACACAAAAGTTTAAACAAATATCGTCTGCATCATCCCCCAATGTCCAAAAGCCTGCAAAAAGTCCTAAATTTAGGACGCTGGGGAATGCGTATTTAATCATGTAAACAGTAATATTTGACCCCGGCATTTGTGCCACTGAGAAATAATATAGTTTTTAAATTTCTATCAAAGACCTAGGTTCAAATAACGACGTTTAGTACCAAAACTGGCCCTGCCCCATGGCAGACCTCGAACGAAAAAAATGGCCCAAAATTGAAACTAGGACTTTTTAGGACCACCATGTATATCACCCATCACCACGCCACCCACACAGTCCCATGAGCTTCTTACCAATCCTCAGGGCCCCACGGGACCCTACGCGGCCTTGGGGAGGTGGGGCAGCGTATAACAAGGCCGTACCGTGCTGTGGCTGCACGTATATATACGCGTGCCTAACGGTGTCACAGATGGGGCAGATCATGCAATATAAGGTTGTATGGTTGCTGAGGTTGCCTGGCTTGAACATGACTCACCCCTTACGGCAAACTCCCTCTAAGCATATACCATAGCTTGTTTAATGTCACGGGCATGCTGGCCACCACCCAGGAAGGAGAGGACACCACATTTGTACGGCAACTTACACAGGTAGCAGCCAGATGAAGTTGTTAAAGGGCACTATCCAACATGCCACACTTTGCATGCATTCTAGGGGGGGGGGGAGAGCTGTAAAAGCATCACATATAAGCAGCACAAGAACAGCTAGAACAACTGCAAGCAATGGGCCCATGGCTGATAATGAACGCAACCGTAACATAGCTGGGAAGCATGCGTTACTTAGCAGCAGCGAACAAGGAAGATTGCGACGATAGAAGGTACATGCCGTAAACCAACTACGTAAGCCATGTACATGCACAGAAACTGTCCTGTCTTTCAGGCATAGCCGGCTGGCACTTACTGCTACGACTACGCTACCCCTTACACCTAACCACAGAGAGAACCCGGCACACACCTGCTTGTTACGTCGCCACGTCCAGGTGGATGCATTAAGAATCGCGGATATCCGCAGCCAGCCAGCTTACCGGCACAAGAACGCAGCCAAACTTACAAAATGGTTCGAAAGTAACGTAAGACACGCCGGAGCATTGTTCTAGGCCCAAGAGATATCGAAAGACAAGTCCTGTCACGTGCGCTCGCTACCCAGCCTTGACGTTCTGTAAAATGGTCGACAGTAAACTTCGGGCAAGAACACCCAGGCCCGGGCGCTCCCTTGTCAGATATACCGTTTCCAAACTCTATACTACGATTAAAATCAAGCGCAAAAACTGCCTGGCCTGGTGCGGGCAACGTTTCCTCACGCACTGACATGTTTGTGCTCAAAATCGACCGTCCGGGCGCAGGCGATCTGTGACCTACTCATGTTGAGCAGCCGTGCTACACATGCAAACGCAAATAATTTCGTAACCAAATTCAGACCCTTTAAGCATAAGTACCAAGCTTTCGTTCTTGCTACTGGGCGCCCGAAACGATAAGCTCACGTGAAAATGCCGCCCATATTTGTCAGGTCGCCATATCCGCCGCACATCATTCCCGCACCCACTTTTTTGGCCCAAAATCTCTGTATTTTTGGTCGAGGTACGTACATTCCCGCGCATCTACCCGGTACCCGGTACGGAATCCGGGTACGATGTACCGGTATCACGGGTAGAGTACATCTTGGAGGTCACGGTCCACTGGGGGTATGGACCATATAGTGACCCCCCCTGCCCGGTACCTCGGTTATAGTGACCTTAGGACTTTTTAGGACCAAGTCCTAAATTTAGGACGGCCGGCTGATTAACACCAACCGTTAAGCACTAGATGGGGATGTAATCCTCATCCGAGCTGTCCTCTACTGTAATGGCAGACGAGGCGGTAGTGTAGCGGCTATCATCAGGACCAATAACCTCCACCTGCGGACTTCTACCCTGGCTAGCAACGGGCCGCGGGGCCCGTGGGGAGAAAACAGGAGCATACCCCTCGGGAAGGTGCTTACTGTATCGCAGATGGTAGCCCATTTGTCCTTGTCAACCATGCGGGCGCGGAGTACGGATAGTCCCAGAAGCCCTGCATCTTCAATCAAGCAGTTGTGTCACATAGGTCCGGGTCGCGCCGCGCCGGTGCCTGGCGCGCGCAAGTTGAAGACTTGCGCCGGGGCACAACTGAACGGGAGGCCACCGACCGCGCTCGCCGCGACTGCCGGGTGGAGCTGCGTTGCTTCCCCCCGGCAGAAGCCAGGTACGTGAGACATCAACCACCCTTGCCGACGAGCTCAAGGACCAGCTCCTTACCCTCATACCTAGGCCTCTCCGTGATTTGGACGAAGATGATGGACAAGGCCAAGTGGGCCCAGGTCATAGAGGACAACGTGACTCCCCAACGGATCGTGCACGAGTCTAATTAATTAATTAATTAATTAATAGAGGACAACGAGCCCCCTCCTGTGGGGAAGCGCCCGCGAATGCAAACCCGTGGGAGGCACACCAGTGCTATATAGATCTAGATGTTGTAGGTAGTAATGCTGAACATTAGATAGATGCCGTAGGTAGATGTAGTAGCTTAGACCGGTAGGATTGTTTGCACCCACCCATCCATCCATCGGGGTTAATGCTCCGTGACTCCCCAACGGGAGCACGAGTCTAATTAATTAATTAATTAATTAATTAATTAATTAATTACCCTCATGGGCCTGGTAGGTGAAGTAGGACTGCGTGGGTCAGCCACCGCCTTCCCCACTAAGGGGACAAGGCGGCTCACCCACCAGTCCCGCTCATGCACCTTGCATGCCCTCCGTCCTAAGGACAAGCAGCGGTTACTTTCTCGTCGCAAGAGGTTGCACGACCTCACATGGATCGACGCTGGACGACGACCTGACGCCCGCTCAGCAGCAGCAGCGACGCGACCTGTGGCCTGAATACCTCCGCCACAAGCAGGACCCGCCATTAGGCGCAAGAAGCCCAAGGTGTACGTACTGGAGGGGCGGGGACCTGATGATCAACCACAAGATGTGGACGCCCCCTGCGGGCTAGAATAGCCCTAGCTTGTATCCATTGGTATAGTCACTGCCGCCATGGTGCTCAGCCAAGCCTAGCTGTGCCACCATCCGTTGGGGAGTCACGGAGCACCGAAGTGCTTTTAATCCCTGTGTGTGCACAACAGGATCTGCAGAAAGGGCATGCCCTTTCTCGAGAAAGGGCAGAGACCCCCAGTCTCCTTCATGCCTACTAAGGCATGCCACAGCTGCATTCCGGCACGCTAGCTAAACGGACACGCTAACGATCCGGCAATCTGTGGGTGCAATAAGACCCAATGATGTGAGCATGGCATAATAACAGGGAGCGTGGGCAAGTAATCTGGTCATAGCCAGGACGTCGGGATCAGAATAGCCAGGACGTAGCATGGCTGTACCGAAGGACTAAGCTAATTAGGCTATGGCTGGTTGTATACCGTGCGTTAGCGATGCACGTGACTAGGTATGTTGGCACAGATAGGCAAATATTCTGAGCATGGAGCTGTAGCGGCAGTGACTACCAAGGGATACAATCTAGTAGGGCTATTAGCTAGTCTAGCCCGCCGGGGGCGTCCACATCTTGTGGTTGATCATCAGGTCCCCGCCCCGCCAGTACACCTTGGGCTTAATTCTGGGGGTCCTGCTTGTGGCGGAGGTATTCCGGCCACAGGTCGCGTCGCTGCTACTGCTGAGCGGGCCGGGTCAGGTTGTCGTCCAGCGTCCAGGTGAGGTCGTGCAACCGCTTGCGACGGGAGAGGAACCGCTGCTTGTCCTCACGGGAGGCCGGGGAAGGTGAGCAGGACTGGTGGCGGGGAGCCGCCTTGTCCCGTGAGTGGGGAAGGCGGTGACACCCACGCAGTTCTACCTCACCTACCAGGCCCATGAGGGTAAGGAGCTGGTCCTTGAGCTCGTCGGCAAGAGAGGTTGACGTCTCACCTGGCTTCTGGGGGAAGCGACGCAGCACCACTCGGCACTCGCGGCGAGCGCGGTCGGTGACCTCCCGTTGCTGGGCCTGGCGGTGGTCCTCGGCCAGCTCCTGGAGCTTGCTGGCGCCCATGTGTTGCCGCTGCTGGCACTTGTCGTTGCGCACCGGTTCAATTACGGGCCCTACTCGCGTCAGTTACGTGGTATTTCGCGGGTGCACGTTGGCGCCGCGTGCCTGCGCAGCCCGACCCGTTCGCCATCCCAGTGGCCCTGGCGCATGCCGTCCTATTCCGTTTATGGACCCGTACGTATTGCCGGCTCATGCCGTCTCGTCGATCCCTGTTTATCGTACAATTCGTCTCCTTTTGTCTTGTCCGTAGGTACATTTCGTACTTCCAACTACATTTTGTCATGTCATTTTGTCATCGCATGACTGGGCTAGCACTTTGCTCGTTCTACACATAAATAAACCCCACATCCTGCCCACATTGTTATTCCGCGCGCTACTGCGCACAGCCAAAAACTTGCCGTTTGGGGGGCATGGCCTGTTCAATTGGCCTGTTTTGTCACGTCTTTTTACAGACTGTACAGTACTGTAATTTTAGTATGACTGTAGGCGACGACCGCATGAAGATACAGTACAGTTCAACGCGAGACCCGGGGGGGGGGGCAGGGGGGGGCACTTTTTTAGTTTTGAAGGGGCATTTGCAGTAGCCGGCCTGTACAGTACTGTAGAGCCCCTGCCTCGTCTGTTAGTGAGCCGACGGTACAGTAGCGGGTGGCCCCATAAGTAAGGGCCCTGGATGACGGAACACCAATCGCCCGGATTAGGGGGGCTCATCCAGGGGGGAAGTTCGCAGATTTCGCACTGCAGTAAACTAAACTGAAAGTTCAACAAGCTTACCGTACACCGACGGAGGAACCTGTCGGGCCGGACACAAGACAACTGGCTTCTCGGACGCCAGAAAACGTTGCAGGTGACTGCCCAGTAGGGCTGGCACATCCGGGTCTTTTCTTGACCCGGACACGAACACGAACGGCACCGGCCGGCCTTGGGAGAGTCGGTACCCGAACCCGAACACGCCGAACATGTTCGGTACACTCCCGGCCAGGTGACCCGAACACGAACACGAACATGTACTGTTTAGGATTCAGTGACCCGAACCCGAACCCGAACATTACCCGAACATTTTACCGAACACGAACAATTCATTAAATAAATTAAAATAAGTGAGAAACTATACATAGTTTGTTGTCACTTTTCATAATACGCAATAAATTACCTAATAATGATTACGTAATCATTACCTAAATAGTCCGGTCGTGGTTAGACAATTCTACTACCGTACAACTTTGCTCTTGCCAGCGTGTCGGCGGACTAATCTAGGCCGCTTTTTCATCAGAGAAGCGTTGCCTAGTCGGATCACTGGATGGTACTACAGGGATTCCGCCAGAAAATGTTCGGTACAGTCCGGGTCAGAGGCGAACATGTTCGCCCGGTTCCCAGGGTGACCCGAATACGGACACGAACATGTTCTGTAAGTTTCCAGGTGACCCGAACCCGAACAGCACATGTTCGGCCGAACATTTTTGCCGACCCGAACACCGCACATGTTCGGTATTTTTTTCCGGGTAAATGGCAAGGGTAAATGGGTATTTTCTATTAACCAATCAATTAACCTTGAACCAATAGGAATATCGTTAGGGTAAGAGGTACCACGTATCGACCAGCCGACCACATGTTCGGTATTCGCCCGAACATGTCCGTGTTCGGTATGCGGCGGATGTGCCAGCCCTACAGTACTGCCCAGTGCCCAGTGCCCAGTGCCCACTTCACAACTTGCAAACCTGGTTCCGTCCAGCACCCTGTGGGTCGTGCGCCCCTGCCTTCACGCGGTCAGTGGCATTGCTCGCTCCGCGATGGGAGACAGCCATGCTCGTTGGGAGGTTGGGCTTTATGGTTGCCAAGCCAGCCACGCTATTGTGGCCGTGAGAGGCGAGCCCTGAGAACATCGATATTTAGTCGTTGTTCCTTGTAGCGCCTCATTTAGAAGACTCACGATATTTAATCGATACTCGGGGTGGACTCGGCTGTGAGCCGCAAAAAATGGCTTTTTTCCTGGGCACTCTCATGTTCGTGGCCCTGGGGGTTTTGGGGTGCGCTCTGGTTGCCCTTGTTGGATCGAAGTCACCAGGCGGGAAAACGTAAGTGGAACCACCTGTGAAATGTCATAGGCGAATCGCTAATAATAGTCTGCGAAAGTATGATTATGCTTTGTTCATGGTACCCTGCAATAACATACGGTAGCCCGTGACATCCTAAACCAGTCACGGGGATGAATGAGCGGTAGCTTGTATTTTCCGTCAGTCGTTCTCACGGTACCTTCTGTTGTTTTGTGTTATTCCCTCAACTTTCCCATCACTTAATGTTTTCCAGGTTGCATCAAGCGCTGGTGGTATGCGCTGCGGTCTCCTGTTGGATCTTGTAAGTATTAATTACTTCCCATCTCCTTTGACCATTTCCCGGCGTCGATTCGTTGCCGTGTCTGTTGCTTTTGCCTTCGGAGAGCCATTCAGCGGCTGACATCCCGTCTTGCCTTTTCAACCGATATTTGCTATGTGCAGGTGGGCCATTGTGTATCTTGCACAAATGAAGCCGCTAGTAACGCCAGTCCTCACATACGTAAGGGAGTAAAGGGACAGGCTTCATGGCATTCACATGGAAGTTATTTCCCTAAACGGCCATTACAGCCTCGGATTGGAAACTTCCCAATCCTGGTCTACCGCTAGAGCTGATGGATCGATTTCAGAACGAGCTGATTTCGGCGCCGTGGCACATATCACGGTTGGTGGACAGCTTTCCAGAGCAAGCTGGGGCAATGCGGTATACAGTTGGCCCATCATTATTCAAGGCGCACTACCCCCCTTGATTTTGCCGAGAAAACCTTCAGACAAACTATCAGCCTTTTCATGTTGGTTCTGCTGGACTGAAAGTGATTTGGAAGGAAGGAGTCCCGTGTCCACCTTTTGGGCTGCGCACACATCTGCCATGAGAGCGGACAAGGTCAAGCCTAGCATATGCTGCTATTTTAGTCCATGGTCATCCCAGGCAAGTAAGTGAGAGCTTGAGTGTCATGGAAAACGATATTGCTGGTGTACATCGGTTAGTGGCCATTGGCAACAAGGGTTCTTAACTGTTTTAGGTACGTAGTGTTGGATACTGGCAGGACAAATTAGTATTCATTATAATTCAGCACAATGATTTCAAAAAAACGCTGGCTGGAGTTGAAGCTACAAGTTTTAGATAAATTAAATAATTACATGCGGTCCCGTGGGGGAACATGGAACTCTTCCATTGATTTCCATCCCTGTGTGATGCACGACAAGAGGGGCAGAGACACCTGCGTTTGATCATGCATGCTCGAAAGCAAGCGACATACATGGCTGCGCCGATTTCTGGCCTGCGCTGGTTATCTCCTCAAATAACATGCATATCAATACATGCATATGGCTGCTATCAACATTATGAAGGAGACAACCAGCGCAGGCGGCCAGAAATCAACAGTATGCACGACTCAAGAGTCCGGCATTCTACTGCAGGCATGCACTAAGTCCAACAGTGGTCGGGAGTAAATAACTGGCAGGTGCGCTGACTCAGTATACGTAGCCAGTAGTAGGCTGCATGAGCCACACAGTTCAAGTACTCTTAATCCTTGAGTCTTACTGGTTAACATGCCAGGGTCAAGAATCTGATCGCCCTTAATTGCTGTTGCATGTGACTGCTCATTTGCAGCCTGGATGGTTCTGGCGCCTCATCCCCTGGCTCATTCAAAGCGGAACGTACCGATGTCAAGATTCATGTGCCTTTCCAGCACCTGACATGAAAGCCCTGGCAGCAATGGGTGCTAGTCAACGGGACACCTGGGCGCTCATTGTCACGAGCTTCCAGGAGCTTGTGTTGCGAGCCCTTGTGTCCTCTCTCTCCCTGACTCAGTCATGCCCGCCCTTTTTGCTGAAAACTGGCGACAAGTGGCATTCATATAGGCCGCGCTCAGCCAACCAGCGCGTCTTCTGCCGACCCGAGCAAGCTGACCCCATTAACTAATTTACACGGTGTTCACGACCCCATAGGAAAGGGCCACCACCATCGTGAAACACAGTCTCCTGGGATGACTTCTTACATTAGTCTGGCCCGGGTGGCAACAAAGTGGGAGGACTCTGCTTTCAAGCATGAGCGCAATGCGTAGAAGCCGAGGTTCCTCACAGCCGGCCATGCCATATCTTCTGGACACGCCCAAAGAAGTCTTCCAGGAAGATGGCCCAGCAACGTGCGGGCTTGAGACCCTGCGGGTCAACCGGCACATGCATAAATACATACCATCTACTCGTCTAGCGTTAGCCAGCCATAATTACCATGTGCAAGGCTCCACATTTCCATCTCCATTCATATTCATCATCCTGAACGACTTGAAAACGCGGCTAAGATAACGGCAGGCTCGAGCTACCATGGTCTGGATTCTCCCGATTTCTGGCCTGCACTAGTTGTCTCATTAATACAATGAAAAATTAATTTAATTATTAACAAGCAGCGGAAGCGCAAGCATGCGACCCCTGATGTCAACGCGCCAGCGTGGATGGGCCCGGAGGCAAAGCCAGGGAAGATACACGTGCACAAAGGAACAGAAGACATTGAACGAAACTGAGGGGGCGCAGAATAAGCCCACATGTACACATGTAAAAGTGTGCAACACGGACGACCTTGAAAGAGACGCAGGCGGCTAGCAGAGCCGTGCCCGGTGGCGGCACAATACGACTTCCCTCAGATAAAAAAAAAAAAAACAGAGCCATTCATATACATTGTAACTGTGCCCCCTTGCAGATCATCACCACGCACCGATCTTCACACCTCCCACCTATCAACATGGCCAACTGCCCACGCAGTGATAGGTACATCCACCAAACTGGTAGGGATAGCTCGGGTATGGCAGCACGGTTCATAAACAGCCCACCACTTAATGGCACAGCCAGGTGCTTTAAAGTAACGTACCGAGTGCACACCGAGAACATGTGCAAATGCAAGCAACTGTCAAAGAAAACAGCTCTCAAAACAGCCCCCCCCCAACAGCACGCACCGATATGCACACCCAGGCGCAACGGAAGAGGATCTCCAGCCACTCCTCGAACAGCAACTCGGCGTTGCGGTTGTTTGCGTGCGGGTGCGAAATGATGCCTGGGTTGGCGCAAACGTCCTTGGCGATTGCGTGCAGCTTGGCGGGCGTCAGCTGCGCCATGTGCTGCGACTTGACCGAGGTTGAGAACTGCCGGGGCGCGCACGAGGGAAGGGGGGAAAGAGGGAGGGGAAGACAAGGGGGGAGGAAACAGGCGATAGTTGAGTCGTACAACTTGACTGAGGTGGAGAGCGACATTGTCCTCATCCAACCCCGTAAAGGTAAGCCGTAGAGCTGTGTGTGTGTGTGTGTGTGTGTGTGTGTGTGTGTGTGTGTGTGTGTGTGTGTGTGTGCGTGCGTGCGTGCGTGTGTGTGTGTGTGTGTGTGTGTGTGTGTGTGTGTGTGTGTGCGTGTGTGCGTGAGTGAGTGCGTGTGTGTGTGTGTGAGTGAGTGCGTGTGGAGACGGAAAAGAGGGAGGGGAAGAGCAGGGGGGGAGCATAGACAAAAATTGGATCGTGCGATTTCACCGATGTGGGGAATGGACGTGGGGGGAGGGACGAAGGGGGGGGGGAGCGGGAGAAGGGGGAGATCTTAACTACATCTTCACTTACGTTTTGCACCTAGACCGGCGTGCAGAACTGGGCGGGAGGCAATGAAAAGAAAACGACGAGGCAAAGGAAAAGAGAAATATGAAGGAGAGGGGGGGAAGAGAGGAAGGAAGAAAGGAAGGTGCGGGGGGGGGGGGGGGGGGGGAAGGAGGGAAAGCTGATGGGGGGGAAGAGGGATTAAGGGGGGTGGGAAGGGGGCGAGCATTAAGGTATTACAAATAGAGACTCGTGGCTGTGTCACAGGGTATCAGTCAAGTTCCCGTGGACCCCTACCTTCTATGCAACGAGGGGGAGGTTGTGTGCCCAAGCTCCCTCGCTGCCGGGGAGGGGCAGGCCACAGAAAAAACACGAAGGCCAGACACATGAGTAGCCAACTATCTGCCAATCATCATCTACACGCCCACCTCGCCCGTGTGCATGTTGAGCATTGGCCACCCAGCACTTGATCGTGCACCCACCTCGCCCGTGTGCATGTTGAGCATTGGCCACCCAGCACTTGATCGTGCACCCACCTCGCCCGTGTGCATGTTGAGCACGTTGAACATGTTCAGTATCCCGTTGTAGTCCATCGGCGCGTCCCCTTCTGCCACCTCGGGAGCTGGGGCCAGCCGCCCTTTGAGCTGCGCCGCAAGGCCCGCGCTCACAAACTTCCTCTTCATCATCGCTGACTTGCTGGCGACCGCGACCGCGGTGACCACCGGCGCGGGCGTGGCGCCGGGCTCCCCGCCCGTGGCCCCCACCGACGCGGGTTCCCCGATGCCCATCGTGGCCACCAGACCCGCCAGCTCAGCACTCTTGACGACCATGTCAGACGCGAGGGCCGTGATCGCCGCCACCACCATGTTATCCTCGCCCGCCTTGCTGCCAGCGTCTGCCCCCATGCCGGACAACTCCCCCCCATCCGCAGCAACGGCGTCCATGGGTGCGGGAGTAGACGCGACCGCGGTTCCGGATGCCACTCCCCCTTTGATTGCGTCCGCATCGGCGGGACCCTGGGCACCCTGGCCACCTCCTGCAATTGATATACTTGTGGGGGGACCGGAATACTTGGGTCCCCCTTTGCTGCCGTCCCCGCCGGCGTTAGTGGAAGCCGATTCGGCCCCACCCCGGCCTCCCTTGCCTGCGCCCTTCTTCCCTCCCGATGGCGCCATGGCCAATGCCGCCGGCATGTTAGCATCCACGACAGGTGGCGCTGTGGCCGAGCCACCACCGGTCGCGTTAGCATCCGCATTACCAGCGGCCGCGCCGCCTCCTTCCCCCCCGGCAGTGATGCTGGCGCGCGCCGACATGACCTTCTCCTTGGCGAGCTTTGCCAGCTGGCGATACTTGTTCATCTTGGCCGCGCCCTTGCCTCCATCATCCGCCCCTGCGCCAGCCCCCGCGCGCCCGGTTTCAAACCTCTCGGACCCGTTCTTCTCCGCAAAGTGTAGGTACACCCGGAGCAGCCGGTTCCTGGCCGACTTTGTACACAGTATTGTCTGGAGGTCGGGGTCCAGGTAAGCACGCCGCATGACGTCGGGCGAGCCCTCCCCTGAGAGCAACCCTTCATGTGGCGCCCCCCATCCAGGGCCGATCGTGGACCCATCGGAGCTCACACTCCCCCCCCCCGCGGCCGCGGTGGCGATCGCCGCGGGCGTGGCACCCCTCATCTTCATGAGGGAGGAGACTGCGCGCTCAAGGCACGCGGACGCCGACCGCAGGTCCTTGTGGCGGAGGACAGAGCAGCGGACGAGCGCCTCGACCATCTGGGTGTACAGCGTGACCTCGAACGCGTCGTGCGGCTGCATGCATGGTGGCGCCTCGTGCACGTTGTGGACGTCCGAGTCACGGCGGCAGAGCGCCAGGTGGCGGGTGGCATCCGCCAGGCACAGGCTGGGCCCGATGACGCCCACATCCCGGAACAGCCACCAGACCTTCCGGGCCGACGTGCCCACGTTCTCAATATCCGCTTCCGCATCCTCGCGCGAGTAATCCTCCCATTTAGGAGCACCGGGGCCCGGCAACGACCCCCCCCGACCCAGCAGCGCCGCCCACCGGCCCCCTCTCCCGGCAAACGCGCTCGCGACACCTGGCACGGCCAGCGCGGCCCCGGGGGCTGAGTCCGCCCCCCGCGCGGCAGCGGCCACCGCGCTCGTGTCTTGGCATGCGTCGGGCATGGGCATGCGGCGGTAGAATAAGAACGCGTCAAGGAGGAAGGAGTGCGTGTGCGCGAAGATGCGGCGCATGTGGCCACGCTCCCTGTCAGGGTCCGGGTGGGCGGCAATGACGTCATCCAGCCGCTCCAGTATGTACGCGTACATAGGCCCCACGCGCGCCCACTCCTTGCCTTCCTGCGGCTCCCCAACATCAAGAACGGGCGACAAGTCTTTAGTCCCGCGCACCTTGAGCACGATGCGGCGCAGATCAGGCGCCGCGGCCGTGGCCCCTGAGCCCCCCTGGACATCACCCGATGATCCGCCCTTGTTGCCATTCGCGGCCGTCCCAGGGAGCCCGTACGCTATACTACCATCGTGCTTCTTCTTGCCGAACTCAAGCAGGCCCGCCTTGGCCGCCAGCTTGGGCGCGGGCGCCGGCGCCTGAGGCTTCACGGGCGCCAGCTTGCCCCACCCTTTCGACAGACCTTGGCGCAAGGCCTCCAGACCATCGTCCTCCTCCTCCTCCTCCACTTGCTTGTCCCCAGTCTCTGCGGGGACCTCTGGTTTCGGCTTTGACTTGAACATGACATGGCGAGACGATGGCTTGCCGTCACCGCCACCACCCTCGGCCCCTTCCTGCTCTGGCTGGTGCCCTGTGAGGTCCAACGCGCCGGCCCGTTGCTGCACGTTCCCGACTTTCCCTCCATGCGATGCGCCCACCGTGGCCCCGGCCCCGGCCGGCTTTCCCCCACCTCCCTTGCTCCCGCGTGCCCGCCCACCACCACTGGCATCCGCCCCCGCCCCGCCCTCCTCCCGCCCCTCGTCCACGTCCTCGTCCTCGTCCTTTAAACGAGGCAGCTCCATCTCTGGGAATGTCGACGTGAACGTCGCGGCATCCTCCTGCTCCCGCGTCTCCGTCGAGCCCAGGCTCATCTGTTCCATGAGGCTTGACCGGAGCGCCGCAAACCCCTGGATCGCCTCGCTGATGAGCCTCAGCCGGCGCGTCGCCTGCGTGACGTGCGCCGGTGTCGCCCGCTTGTAATCCACCGCGAGCCTCCAATCCTTCTCCCCCTCCTCACCCCCCTTTGCGGCCCCTTTCCCGTCGCCCCCTCGCCTTGCATCCACCCCCCCCCGGCTCCCCGCTCCTCCCGTCTCGCCGCCTGATTGGTCCGTCATCGCCGCCAGGGCCGCCTCGACCTCGGCTAGCGCCTGCTGGTCGCGCTGATACCGCCGTTGGAGCGCCTCCCAGCGAGCACGCACGGCGCCCGCCGCCCCCGCTGAGAGTCTACGGTGGATCAACAGAGCGTTGTTGCCCTCATCGCGTGCCATGGCGAGCCCCTGGCCAATCAGAGCCTTAATCGTCTGCGCAAGCCAGACATCGTTCTCGTACACAAAGTTGTCCGTGTCCTCGTCCTTGCCGCCGTCACCGCCGTCCTTGGACCCCGCATGATTCGAGGAAGCTAAACCCCGAGCGTCGTTGTCGACCGCACCGGTGGCTGCCGCTGCCTCCTCGCCCTCGCGGAGCAGCGCGGGGATGCCACCTGTCAGCACCGTATTGGCCACCGAGGACCACAGCGCACGAGACCGTTTCCCAGCCACGGCGTCCACTGCCCTTTCATCGCCCTCACCCGCATCACCTCCATCCTCCTCCTTCTCCTCCTCCTCCTCCTCCTCCTCGCCCACACTGGCAGGGCGGGCAACCTCTACTGCCTTCACCGGCGCCGGCGGGGGAGCCGCATTGGTGGTCGCGGCCTCGTCCTCGTCAGACTCTCGAAACTCCAGCACATAGTCCTGCTCATTGTGCGCGGCAGCCTCGTCATTGCTCACGATGCAGATGCGGCAGCGGCCGCCGCGGCCGAGGTCGGAGAGGGCCTTGACCAGGAACGCTCCCTCGGCGGGGTCGACGACGAGGTGCTTGAGCGCTGAGAGCATGCCCACATTGGCGAGCGTGTGGGCCATGGAGGTCATCTCGGCTTGGCCCATGCGGCACCTGGTGGTGAAGGTGGCGGGTACGGGGACGGAAATCGAAGAAGGAATGCGTTGGATTCCCACCGTGCTGGGGATGGTGAGACCAGGGCTGGGGGAAAGGGGGCAGAGGGGGAAGAGGGGGCAGAGGGGGCAGAGGGGGAGAGGGGGAGAGGGGGAGAGGGGGAGAGGGGGGAGAGGGGGGAGGGGGAGAGGGGGAGAGGGGGAGAGGGGGGAGAGGGGGGAGAGGGGGAGAGGGGGGGGGGAGAGGGGGGAGAGGGGAGAGGGGGAGAGGGGGAGAGGGGGAGAGGGGGAGAGGGGGGAGAGGGGGAGAGGGGGAGAGGGGGGGGGGAGAGGGGGAGAGGGGGAGGGGGGAGAGGGGGAGAGGGGAGAGGGGGGAGAGGGGGGAGAGGGGGAGGGGGAGGGGGGAGAGGGGGAGAGGGGGAGAGGGGAGAGGAGAGGGGGGAGAGGGGAGAGGGGGAGAGGGGGAGAGGGGGGGAGGGGGGAGAGGGGGAGAGGGGGAGAGGGGGAGAGGGGGGAGAGGGGGGAGAGGGCGGGGAGTCATTGGTTGTCCTCACGATTGTAACCCACTGGGCAATGCCCCCCAAATCATGCACACCGATACATTGAACATAACCCACTGGTCCATGGTCACTATAAGCTATGCCCACAATCCACCGGTCCATTGTCATCGAAGCATGCCCATAACCCACCGGTCCATGGTCACTATCAGCCATGCCCACAACCCACCGGTCATGGTCACTATCAGCCATGCCCACAATCCACCGGTCCATGCTCATTGAAGCATGCCCACGACCCACCGGTCCATGGTCGTTGAAGCATGCCCATAACCCACCGGTCCATGGTCACTATAAGCTAAACCCACAATCTACCAGTCCATTGTCATGGAAGCATGCCCACAACCCACCAGTCCCATCGTCACTATAAGCTATGCCCACAACCCACCGGTCCATGGTCACTGTAAGCTACGCCCACAACCCGCCGGTCCATGGTCACTATAAGCTATGCCCGCAACCCACCGGTCCATGGTCACTATAAGCTATGCCCACAACCCACCGGTCAATGTCGAGCGTGTGGAGTGCAAAGTTATTGGCAAGCGCGGTCCACAGCGCGCGAGTGCCCGCGCGGCCCAGCCCGTTCTGGCCCACGTCCAGGTGAGTCAGCGCGGTGTTGGTCTGCACCGCCGCGCATATCGCGGGCCACGCGGTCACGATGTGGCTGTAGCACAGGTTGAGGGCGGTCAGTGTCACGTTCTCCTGCAGCATGACAAGGGGTGGGTGGGTGGGCAGGCGGGCGGGCGGGCGGGCGGCGCGGGCGGGCGGGCGGATAGGCGGGCGGGCGGGTGGGCGGCGGGCGGGTAGGCGGGCGGGCGGGCGGGCGGGCGGGCGGGCGGGTAGGCGGGCGGGCGGGTAGGCGGGCGGGTAGGCGGCGGCGCGGCGGGCGGGCGGGCGGCGGCGGGCGGCGCGGGCGGCGGGCGGCGGCGGGCGGGCGGGCGGGCGGGCGGCGGGCGGGCGGGCGGGCGGGCGGCGGGCGGGCGGGCGGGCGGGCGGGCGGGCGGGCGGGCGGGCGGGCGGGCGGGCAGGCGGGTGGGTGGGTGGTTGGTTGGGTGGGGGCTGATGGTTGGTTGGTTGGTTGGTTGGTTGGTTGGTTGGTTGGTTGGTTGGTTGGTTGGTTGGTTGGTTGGTTGGTTGGTAGGTAGGTTGGTTGGTTGGTTGGTTGGTTGGTTGGTTGGTTGGTTGGTTGGTTGGTTGGTTGGTTGGTTGGTTGGTTGGTTGGTTGATTGGTTGGTTGGTTGGTTGGTTGGTTGCTTGTTTGGTTGGTTGGTTGCTTGGTTGGTTGGGTGGAAGGGTGCGGGCGAGCGTGGAGGTAAGCGTGGTTGGGTGCAAGGTTGGGTGGGTGAGTGGGGGAGAGGGTGGAGGTAAGTGTGGTAGGTTGGGTGGTTGGGTGGAGGTGAGGGTGGAGTTCAACGGGGTTGGGTGGTCGCATGTGGCAGGGAGAGGGCGGAGGGGACAACCACAACAAGGCAAGAAACCATAAGCGTGGCTGGGTACACTAGTCCAGGTGGGTGGGTGGGGGTAGGTCGGTAAAGGTGTGTCGGTGGCTGTTGTGGGACGGAGTGACACCTCAAATCACCGTCCCTGGAGAAGAAAGAGGAGGAAAACGCTGAGAAGGAAAAGCTGCTGGCAGACATGGCAAGACACAACCAGAAAAGAGGGCGCGTGTGTGTGTGGGGGGGGCGTTAACCTAGAGGCACCTCACCATCGAGAGGCACCTCACCATCGAGAGGCACCTCACCATCGAGAGGCACCTCACCATCGAGAAGCACCTCACCATCGAGAGGCACCTCACCTAGAGGCACCTCACCATCGAGAGGCACCTCACCATCGAGAGGCACCTCACCATCGAGAAGCACCTCACCATCGAGAGGCACCTCACCATCGAGAGGCACCTCACCTAGAGGCACCTCACCTAGAGGCACCTCACCATCGAGTGGCGTCTAACCTAGAGGCACCTTATCATCGAGAGGCGTCTTCAACAACCATGCCCAGCGCGCTACCACCTAAACAATCACCTGCAGCAGCGTGGCGATGCTCATGCCAGCCACGTTGCCCATCCCCGCAAATGCCAGGTTGAGCGAGGTGAGCGTGCGGTTGGTAGGGATGTCGATGTCCTGCCGCAGGTTCTCTGCCAGGTGGCGCGCATAGTCCCCCAGGGGGTTGCCAGATAGATTAAGCGTGCGCACCGTGCTGCGGGGAGGGGGGAGGGTGACACGAAAGGTCACACAATGGTTCACACAGAATGAGAATCGAAACAGTGAGGACACAACAAGAGTTGCACAAAAGCTGCCCACAAAGTCATGCCGAACGAAAATGAGTGCTGACATCCAAGACCATGCGCGCTTTTGTGTGGTGCTATTGTGTGGGTCTTGTGCGCATTCTGCCTCCTACGGGAGGTTACCGAGAACATCCTGTGGTTGAAAGCCCCTCCACATAAGGGGATCATGGGGGCATTCGACAATCTGCCACCGGCAAACGGACCTTTGAAGTAAGCTACCATTTGCTACCAAACTATCCTCCAGCCATCAGTCCTTGGCATCAAGGTGTCAAATTGGCCGAAAAAGGCAGGAAAAAAGGCAGGAAAAAAGGCAGGAAAAAAGGCAGGAAAAAAGGCAGGAAAAAAGGCAGGAAAAAAGGGAGGAAAAAAGGCAGGAAAAAAGGCAGGAAAAAAGGCAGGAAAAAAGGCAGGAAAAGAGGCAGGAAAAAAGGCAGGAAAAAAGGGAGGAAAAGGGCAGGATAACGGCAGGAAAAGGGAGAAAAAGGGTAGAGAAAAAGCCAGAAAAACAGGGCACAAACGAGCCAAAAAAGGGGGGGGGGAAGCAAAAAAAAAGGCCCGACAAGAGAATGTTTTGGCACCACTACAGCCGCAAAAGGGCACAAATATTGGCACCACTACAGCCGCAAAAGGGCACTGATATTGGCACCACTATGACAGCAAAAGGACATAGCTACGGGCCTACCGACGCGACACACCGGTTGGGCCTGAGCGCGAGCGCGATTGCCTTGACACCCTCCCCCCCGATCCCGTTCCTGGACAGGTTCAACTCGGTGATGGCGGCTGCCCCGTGATCCAATAAACCCGCCACCGCGACCGCGCCAGGGTCGCCGATGTTGTTACACGACAGGTCGAGCGAGGTCAGGAACGGCGCCACGTGGAGCGCCCGAAACAGCGGCGCCGCGTCCTTTGGCAGCAGCGCAAAGTGGCGCAGCGAGAACGCGGGCGCTTGCGAGGTTAGCTTGCGGAGAACTGCTGCGATCTGGAGCACGCCGTCGCGCTTGCACGCCGCGACGTACTCGCCCGCGCTGTCCCGCGCGGGTTTGTCCACTGTGCCGTTGCCAGTAGCGCCGTGGCCGTGAGGGTCGCTGGGTTTGGGTCCCGACGGCGCCTTGCCCCCAGGAGACTTGGATGACAACGCGCCACCTGGCGAGGGTACCCCTTGCCATCCCGCAGCTGCCTTTGCCCTTGACCGCCCCGCCCCTGCCATGCCACTCGGAGAGATTGCCCCCCCCACCGGCTCTCCCCTTCCCTCCTCCTCATCGCCCCCATCCCAGTGCGCCATACCCGCGAACGAGGCCTCTCGTCGTGGGGGTGGCATGGGCCTCACCCGCGCCACATCCCACCCCCAACGGGGCCCTGCCTCCCCCGTCTGCTCCTCGGCACGCCCCAGGTCTTCCCCCAGCCACCCGTCCAACGAGGGCGCCAGGGACCCTGCCACCCGGTCGACCCGCCCCCCACGCACGAGCCCTCCTGCCCCAACTCCTCCGCCGGTCCTAGCCATGGAGCCACGGTAATCTGGCCCCCCTTGCGGCCCATTGTTCGGACCCCTCCGGGTGACCCCATCCCCTCTCTCCCCGCTTCTTCCCGCCGGCACGTTGTCACCACCATCCGCGCTGTCGTCCGACCCCTCATCCCCGCTGCTGCTGCCGGAACTACCAAGCTCCGCGGCGGGCTTGCTGGTAACCTTCCCCTCGCTCCACCGGAACTTGGTCGGGAGCTGCCCCGTCGCGTACAACGATGCCACGTGCCCCCACGCGGGGTCCTTGCAGTTCTTGTCCTCCAGCTTGCCCAACACCCGCTTGAGCCGCTTGCTCAAGTGGCCGGGTTTACGCGGCCGCCACGGCTGGGGGATGCCCCCCCTCCCCGCCCCCCTGTCTCCCGCTCCCCCCACAACCCCAGTCCCCTCCTCCTCCCGCGCCAACGCCCCAGGGAGGGCCTCAGCCAACGCCTTCGCTCTCGCTTGGATGACCTCCGAGATGGTGTTCCCGGACGGGCGGAGCGCCGCGCGGGGGTCCGCCTTCACCATGATCGCGTGGCGGCGCAGCAAGTGCCCGTGGGAGCCGGGGGGGGGGCGCGGGCGGCCTCCCGTACCCAGCATTAGCTCGGGGTGGTCGAGCATGTTCTCGACACGAACGAGGGGGTCCACATGGGCCAGCGCGGCGGCCCCGCTGGCGTGGGTGAGGGTGCTGCGGCTGCCCCCGCGTGCCTGCCAGGGCGTGCGGGGAGGGTGTGTGGGTGTGTGGGGGTTCAACGTGACATCAAGGAGGGGGACATGGCACATCTAATGTTGCAAATCAAGAATGGGGGGGGGGGGGGGGGCAATGTCGGCATTACATTGGGAGGAGTCAGCTGTTCAGATATTTATGGCAAGAGCGTGAAGGTATGGTAGTATGGTAAGAGGGTGATGATAGGATATTTCATGCAGAGAACTCGGATAGAAGGAATCTTTGCGCACACACCTAAAACAACCTCCGGGCCCCTACCTCTTGTGCCTTGCTTCCCCCCCCGGGGCCGCCCGCCTCCTTCCCCATCCCGATCGCCTGTGCCGCCAAGCTGCCCATGCGGATCTTCTTGACCACCGACTTGAGCCGGCTGCGCGGCGACGTGGGGTCCTCTGCTGGAGACGCTGCTGCCGCCTGCAACGCCGCGTAGCTCGACGACGCCTGCACCATGCTCCAGATGGCTTCCAGCGAGACGTCCGGGGGCGGCGAGTGGGGGGCATCGACGGCCGACGATGGCTGCTTCTCCGAGGGTTGCCTCTCGGGGGAGGCCTCGTCGTCGTGGTGGATGTGGGCGCTGTCGCCCCACGCGCCGCCACCTGTCAAGTCCCCCGAGTAGAGCGCGGCCTCCGCATCCGCAGCTAGCTCCGCTTGCGTCTTGGGCCGGGCGGGTGGGGTCGTGGAACCGCTCGTGCCAGGTGTCCTATTGTTCGCCCCGAGGGTGTGGCTCTGGCCGCTGTCCCCGGAGTAGGTACTGCGCGCCATGGCCGCCTGGGCCTGCGCGCGGGCGAGCGCTGCCTCGAGCGCCGCGACGCGCGCTTCTTCTGCCGCCCGCGCCCGCGCCCGCGCCCGCTCCTTCCGCCGGTCCTCCTTGAGCATCGCCTGGACGATCGTGTGTGTGACCTCGCGCGTTAATTTTGCCGCTGGGGGGACCACGTACCCGGACACCACGTACTGGTTTCCCCGCTGACGTTCAAGGAGGCGGGGGGACGCCACGGTAGGCTTGGCGGGCTCGGGCGGCCAGGGGTAGACGGGGACGCCGAACTCGCGGGTCTTGTCGACGGGCGGATTCCGATGCCCGGGCCACGCAGGTGTCGTCTGGGGTCGCGCGTGGGGCGCTGTCGCGAGATCGGCGGTCTCGCTCGCGCGTCGGAAATGATACACCGTAGGCGTGGGCCGGTTACCGCGAGCGGAGCGAGACCCGTCATGAGACTCCCTGCCCGCCGAGCTGCCCCGCGGTCGGTCCGTGGCCCAGCCGCTCCGCGGCCCCCGCTCGGGAGCATCCGACTCTCGGCCTTCAAGGCCAGCGAGAGGCAGGAACAGATTCCGAGATTCTCGTGGCATATTGCCGGGATCCTCGGGTCCCGGGGCCATGGTGGCGGTTACCGCCCAAACAAACCCCTCTAGAGATTACAAGACAAATGCATGCTTGTCACCCCAACCTGCAAGCTTCTTTCCAACAAATTAGCCGCCCGTCGAAGACGCTGAGCTAAGTTCATAGGTGCAGATCATGTTGGTCGTGCACGCGAGCTCACGGCATCGTTTCCTCACAGTGAACGAACGGACTAACATCCGCACGTTCTTAACCATGAACGCACATGCCTACGTTTCACCGATGGCCGCCCTGCTAGAAAATCCTTTAAGCGAACTGACGCCTCATTGTTAAGCCTATATAAATGGGCAATCGCTTTTCATAAGTATGCTCTCCGTGTAAACTTTGTCCATGTAAATCGATTTTTTTTAATTTCCCGTGTGAATTAAATTAATCGGGTGATGACAACCGAAAGTAATAATAATTACCGTAGTGGCTCTTATATGTGTACGCTTAATTATCGTACGAGGGCTTTTAGCGATTTTTTTTACGCGTACGGGGTTTTGGGGATTTTTTCTTAGTGTATGTAGGTATATCGTAAGGGTATATCGTAGGTATATTTGGGAGGCAGTACCCTAGGGACAACGTATGGAAGCCCCTCATACGTATATCGTAGCATCTGAGGGTGATATCTTGGGATGTACGAGGCCGGAAGGAGGTTTTTTTTCGGCTTGTACGGGGTCGATTCGTACATAATTAGGCGTACTGATATTAGACCCACTACGGTACGCATTAGCAGTCTGCTTATTTCTGCCAGATTCCAGCTAGGTGTAATAATAGCGAAAGCAGGTTTACAACTTTCGATGATACCCTCCCTGCCTGGCTTTGCCCTGTTCAGACCCGTGAATGTTGTGGCCGGCAGATGGAATCGCGGAGCCTGGCTCGCTTGTAGTCAACCATCTGGCACAGTGCCATGCGGTTTGTATATGGAATCCCGAATCTATCACCTCCGCGATTGCTAGATTCAGTTTGCTATTGCTGGCAATCGCTGGCAATACCCGGAAATAGCCGACGTGACCAGGTCTGGAAAATCGTAACTCGAAAGACAGGCCGACACGAGAGACCACTACGCATTGAGTACGCAGCGTGCACTGACTGAACGTGCGACCTACAGTACTACGCTTGGGCCGCAGAAGGCAAATAGATTTCGGTCAAGTCCTGGGCAAGTGGGGGGTTTTACTATCCAATTATGGAAGGTAAATATATTTCATAAGTTAGCTCTGGGCAAGAATCAGCGCGTGTAAAATGATAACCGCTGGATACTTCAGCTGCTATGCAGCAACCCGTTCAGTTGCCTGCGTCTCGTTGCCGTCATTGCTGGTTGAACCATCGCGTGCGTGACGACCGCGATTGCAGACAGAGCCACAACTTAATTAATGCAAGTTGTTGCGGAAAGCATCTCCGCAGTGGCGTTGCAGGGATGATTTTTTTGGCCATCTGGACCTGAGAGCGCTGGCATAGCCTTTCGCTTTTGAACCGAGTCCGAGCCGCGTGACGAATCCTCTTCTTGTCTCCTTTTTTACCCGTTGAAGCAATATTCTGTGACGCGGATACTTACCGACTGCCGAGTGCAGGCTAGATCGCCGTGTGATCTGTCTTTTGTTGTAGTTAAGCCACTACATGGCTTCGCCGGTTCTCCGTGCTATCCGAACCGGCTAATGGTGACAAACAGGCGCCCCGGTGTAAGCCATGGTGAGCGTTGATTATGGCGCTTGTGCATGCAAACTAGTGCAACTAGCTATCTGCATGATACTGCATTACGTGGATGGCCGGCCGGCGCAAGCGTTGCAAGCGCGGGGCCGGCTCTTCTTATGCAAGTACCATCCCAGCGATATATGTTAGAAAGATGCGTGCAACAGAAGGAACATGCTTAATTTCGCCGGCCCGTTGGCCGCCTGATATATCCCACTTCATCGCGCGAACATCAAGATATAATTGCATTCGAGCGCCCGCTGCATCTCTGCCTTGAGTAAATAGCGTGCACGTGCTTCCATGCCACTAAATATAAACATTATGATATAGTGGACTGCTGAACTGCAAAGGATGAGCATGGCGGAACAGTAGGCAGGGAGGCATGGCAGCTGCGTCTGCTGCGACACTACATGCTGACTTAACAGCATATTCGCGACACTCCCGGAGATATCGCCCGAGCCCCCCCCCCCCCCCCCCGACGTCGACCAAGGTAGTTCGCACATATTCATGACCTTAAATATATTATATCTTGGGAAAAAACTGGGCGGCAAAGGTAATGGGGCCCAGGGGAGCGGGGGGGGTCGGACCCACCAGGCCACCACCACCACCACCACCCGTAAATCGTCGGGGGTGGGGGGTTCGGACCCGGCCCCCTCTCCCCCCCCCCCCCCCCCGGGCCGCGATGGGACCCCTCCGGGGTCGGGGCGATATCTCCGGGGCGCTCGTGAAAAGTCGATCTGTTAAGCTAGATTATCAGATCGCCCTCCAGTGGGCAACTTTCTCCTAATCCAACCCCCTTTCAGGGCCCCAGAAGCACCTGACAGGGTCCCAGGATACTATTTATTAACACCTGGGCAGCATTTCTCAGCACCTGAGGGAGACCCAGCCAGAAACCCGTCTCAACCCCTGAGAATACCCCCCAACCCTGGTTATTTCCAGGGGGTGGGGATATAATATAAATAAACTGAATAAAGTTAGTACATTTATTACCCCCCTGTACACCCGGCAGAGTGCCACGTGTCCCCATCTGATTGGCTGGTTTATATGCCCAATATAACCAGGGTAGAAATAGGCTCCGCCCTGTGACTCCTAACGTAAAAAAGCCCCCATCACCTTGGTGGTGACAGGGGCTGTTAGGGTTTGACACCGGCTGTATTCTGGCACTTCAAACTTTGACAGGGTATTTTGCCAGGGAAAAATAATATCTAAAGCTACTATAAGTATCTTTAAGAATATCCAGGATGCTCCCGGCACCACCAGGGCGGATAATAATGAATATACCCCCCTGGTCCCAAGCCCGCTGGGTCCCTCCCAAAGATGGCCATTTGAGCAGGACCTCTTCTTCACCCGCACTCTGACGCACCGGGTGCTTGAGGCTCTTTGATTGAACGGTGCGGTTGGTCCGAATAGCGGCACGCGGCATGGTGATGCTGATTTCCTCGTCCTGTCCGTACCTCGACTTTCTTCGTTGCGAAGTGGGAACTCGTATCATCTGCCTCCTTACAGTGTAGTGCAGAATATTGTGCACGCTTAGGCCTATCTAAAGATCCCGGCCCATAGGGTACAGGATGGAGTGGAAGGACTTGGTCGGCGCGATCGTGAAGAAGAAATGGGACGCGGGCACGATCCCAACAGCCGAGGTGTTTGAGGCTGGCATGACGGAGACGATGGAGCTCATGAAGCGAGCGGCGAGAGTGAAGACATCCGATGACGTGCGTGGCTTTTTTGAGTATATCGAGGAGCAGTTGGGGCCCATCGAATCCTACGATGGAAAATCAAAGGACAAGTTGCAGGCCGCGGGGGGGCAGATTCTTCACATGGTCTGCCCCAGAGTGCTCGAGGTTTGGAAGGACCACGGGGCATGGGGGTGTCGTCGCATCAAGGCATGACGCATTTATTTCTTATAATAAACTGAGAATCGCAGGCATGAGTTTCGCAGGCCTGTTCGCAAAAGTTGGACAATCCTTGGCTAAAGTTTCCAATCTCACTAAAGTTTCCAATTTCGCCAGAACAGGAAGCAGCAATGTCGTAAAGTCGGTTGATGATGTCGCTATAATAGGTAAAAACACCGCTCCAGGTACGGTGATGGGTTTTCCATCCCAATACGTGGACGACCTAGCGAGGACTGGCAGGCTCGCGGACGCCGCGGGGTCCGCGGCGACGAAGAGCTCGTTGGCGGGGTCCCTCGCGAAGAACGTGGCGATGTCCGGCATCAGCTTCGGCGTGTTTGCGGTGCTTGGAAAGCTGTTCGGGTCCCGCAGCAGCAAGGTCGGCGCGGCCCAGGACTCGTGGACGCGGACAAGTGGACGGGGACGCCGGAGGACGCGACCGCCGCGGGACTCCCGCCGGGGTTCGGGACCGCGAAAAAGCCAGAGGGCGAGGAGGGGTATTCCCCCCTCGTATCCGTGATCGTGTTCGTCGCGATCCTGGCCCTGATCCTGGCCATCGCGTACTACCTGATGCGCCGTGGCGACGTGGGCAGCCCTGCCCCGGCGCCTCCGCCCGCCCCCGCGCTGATGGCGTACTCGTACGCTCCCGCGTCGTGATCAGCGCACGGGACAGGCGCCGGAGGGGCAGTCCCCGGCCAGTTTCGCCTCGTCCACGTCCACGTGCACGATGCCGGCGTAGTCCACGGGGTTCAACTTGTCGCGGTACCTCCTCATGACATCCTCGGTGACAACCTCCTGGGGGAGGTAGCTGTACCCCAGGTCCGCGGCGTTCTTGGTGGGGTCGCACCTCAGCAGGAATGACACGCCCACGTAGAGGTCCCAGTTCTTCTGGAACCAGTCAAGGATGGCTGGGATCTCAGTGGGGTCGTACGAGACCGTGCACGAGACGTTCTGGTCGCACCAGTTGGACATGTCAGAGGTTCTTGTTACTACCGTTCGAGTTGCGCCACGGCGGATTCGGTGTTGACCTCCACCTCCTCCGTGGTCCCGTCCTTCCTTGTGACCGTCTTCTTGGTGAAGGGGACGCTGGCGTAGGTGACGGGGAAGGTCACAAGGACGGAATCCTGCTCGTAGGGCTTGTCCACCACCTTGTAGCCGGCGTCCCTGAACCTCTGCACGAGGGGGTCGTGCTTGGAGTAGGTGATGTTGTTGAGGATGTACCTGCCCATGGGTTTGTGGACGCCCTCCGGGACCTCCCCCCACTCCTTCGTGCTCATGATCTTGGACAGCGTGCCGCTGGGCTTGATACAGGTCACGTTCTTGGGCAGGGGTTTCCCGAGACTCTTTGCCATTTCGTAGGCCGCAGAGACAGCCACGTTCTTCATGCGGCGGTAGTCGTAGTCCTGCAGGTCGGACCTGGCCACGATGCCGCGGTGAGACCGACGCCGCACAGGTGCAGGAATTCGTTGTTGAGATGCCACGCCTCTTGTAGGATCTCGTCCCTGAGGTCGACGAGCGTCTGGCGGTAGTTCATGCGCGCGGCCAACACGAGCGCCCTCTCCAGGCCGGACTTGTTTCCCTCGTGGAAGGCGGCCAGATTGACCTCGGTCAAATTACAAAACGACTTGTTGGCGAGCAAGATGATGTGTTGGAGAATGCGTCCACCGTCGCACGCCCACCCGCCCCTCTCGCGGCCCCGCGGAATAACAGGGGGTGCCAGACGAGGTTGTCGGACATCGAAGTGGACGCAGTTCGATGGACCCAGTTCTTTTTTTCTTTTTTTTTTTAAGAAGAGCATAAAAGTTATGGGCAAGGAAAAGCCATCCCTCCCGTCACCCCATGATGATGACCCCATGATCATCACCCCGTGATGCATACACCCACCCGTATACCCCCTTTCAAAAAAACCCTCCCCTCCAAAAAAAATTTTCAACTGCGTCCATCGAACTGCGTCCACCGTCACCCCCTCTCCCGGCCCTCCCGCCCGACGAGTTAAACCATCACCCCCTCGCGGCCCTTTCCCAGCCCCCCACGGTGGACGGACTTCGGGACCGAGTTCCAACCGTCACAACACCGCGAACCCGCCAAATTTTGACATAAATTATTGTCCGGATTTCGTCCGAGATCTAGATTTTTCCCGCGCCGCGTGAGACGAAAACGACGAAAACACCCATGGCGGTCGAGCATCAGCTAGCGTTCTGAAACCTGCGTCATTTCAGCCGCCTGAGGTGTCAAAACGAAGCTTACATCACGATTAATCCATGGAATAAGTTTGGAATGATATGCGCTGTGATTGCGACGAGGGCATTGAGCGGGACAAATATTTTTTTTGCAGCGCACAATTTTTTTCGCGAAATCCAGATTTCTCGGTGGTACGTGTCTCACGGTCTTGGATACGGGAGGAAACGAAAAACCCGGCACGATAGCTCAGCTTGTTCGTTATAATATTCCCGAAGAGGTTAGTGTTTTCGTTTTTTGAGTTTCGCTTTTAATTTTCCGGCATTTGCGTGAATAAACTGGGGGGTGCGAAATCCGTCTGTTTCTTGCGTCATGCAATGCATATCTTTATCGTCAGATAATTACCTCTTTAGGCTATGCCCGACCTTCCTATACTGCCAGCCTGCGGCAATAAGCCAGCAGGACATATGGCGTGCACGAGATTCCGCGCAAAGGTCCCTAATGGTCTCCCGGCTGTGCAATAAGTGCGGTAAAAACTGCGAAAATTGCTTATAATGCCTGTAGAAAGCTCTTTGCGACAGTGTTTTCCAAGCGAGTTTATCGTTCTTTTGACGCCCGATACAAAAGGCAAAGGGGGGCATCGTTTTTAATTAGTCGGCATGCGGTTTCGAGGTGTGATGGGCCGGGCAGAGGACCTCGCCACGACACGCTGGGTTCAAGCTTCGCATCTCCCGGCAGCCATAAAGAAGCGCAGATTAAGCGAGGTGAGCGAGCTAGAGGGCCCAGGATCGCTGCTAACGCAAGGCAGCTTCTCAAAGGGTAGAGAGCTGGATTAATAAGACGTTCTCAAGTGCATTTTGCAGTGGTTATTGCCACCTTGTCCAGATATTTGCCCTCGTCTTTCTGATTTAAAGACTGTTTTAAAGAGGGATAGGATAACGTTTCCAACGTTGTTGCTCATTCATTAAAGTAAAGAAAGAGCCTTTTCAGTTGCTGACAACGAGATGGAAGCTGCCTCATGCAAACTACCCATGCAATGCAAGTGATGCAACGTGAGGCCATGCATGGCTAACGTTGACTTCATGCGTGAGTTGGGCAGGTGGCTGGCTAGGTGTGTGGCTGGCTAGGTGAACGGGGCGTGTATGGAGGGACCTGATGGTGCGGGCGTGCGAGGGCAAGTGGGCGGGCACATGCCTGGCTGGTTTGGGTGTTGGGTGGTTAGGTGGTTTGGTGATCGGGTTGTTGAGTGGTTAGGTGGTTAGGTAGTTGTGTAGCTGGTTGATTGGTTGGTTGGTTGTTCAGTTGCCCTGGAAGTCTTGGGTGGGAGGCTTAGGCTGTAGATGCTTCAAGGGATTCCTAGACATGGGTGGGTTCAATGGCAGGTGGCTGGCTGAAAGGTGGATGCCTTGGTAAATGGCTGGCCGAGTAGCTGGGAGCACAGGCAGGTGGAGAGGGTGGGTGGATGGGTGGCTGGTCATGATGGGTAGACGAGTGTTAGGGTGATCGGTTGTAGGCAGATGGCCAGGTGTCTGCGTGATGATAGGCTTTGGAGACTCCTAAGTGGGTGGGTAGTTAGATGTGTGAGTGAAACAATTGCATGGGTTTGAGGATGGTGGGTTAGTGGTTGGGTGGTTAGGGATGCGTGTGGGTGGGTGGGTTGGTGGATGGGCCATTGGTGGTTGGTGGCTGGTGGATGTGTAGATGACTAGGTGTGGGTCGGTGGGCGAAGGGACGGGTAGATGGGCGGGTGGGCGCACAGATATGGATGCGTGGGTGGGTTTATGGTTGGGACCGACTTACCTGATATCGCTGGTGAAGGGCTGTGCAGGTTGGGGGTGAGGTGGGGGGTGGCTGGCTGAGAAAGTGCATGTGTGGGTGGGTCAGTGGGTATAAGGGTGGGGGGGCACTGAGTGGTTGAGTGGGTGGGTGGGTGGGTGGGTCAAGGGTGGGTGGCCGGATGGTGCATATGGGGCATGCTGGCTGGGTGTTTAGGTGGTTGGGTGGTTGGGTGGTTGGCTCATTGGATGGGTGAGTGCTTCCTTATTACCTATTATAGGTGTGTGGGTCGCAAGCGCAGGTGCCTTGCTGGGTGGGTGAATGTCCAAGTGGGTTGGTTAAGCTGGTTGGGTGCCTAGGTGCATGCGTGGTTATATAATAAGGTGGGTTAGCACGTGCACGGCTGGCTGGCTGGCTTTGGTCACTAGGTGGGTGGACGTGTGGGTGGCTGGGTGCACGGGCGCGCAAGAGTGTAAGCAGTTCATTGGGTGGGTGACCAGGTGGCTGCATGGGTGGGTTACTGCATGGGTGGCTCGGTGCCCACAAAGCACAAGAGATGGAGACATGGGATATGCCAATTCCATATCACGTGAGCATACGTGGATGCCAGGTGACATGTGCCAGCGGCTGGGTGTCACTTCACCTTGATGTTCGCTCGGCATGTTCTTGACATGTATTACACGTATATATCACGCACGGTGCGTGTTGGTAGCAACCAAATGGCTGTGTTCTAGTGACGTGGCATGTATTGTCCACCTTTCCTTCCCATTTTGCAATGTGCCAAGTAGTTTAAAGGTATGGTGTTATGGGGTATATATGGACGTGCACTGCGCATCACAGCAATGTGGCATACTGGCAATGTCTACCTTACATTATACATTCTGCTAGCTATGGTCACCACTCAGGCATTCACATGCCCCAAGGTTTTGCACGCTGTTTGTACTAGTCATTCTTGAGTTGCCTGCAAAGAATTAACATGATGTGCCCTAGCTTGGGGAGTGTCTTGGTGGTTAGTGTTGTTAAAATTGTGATAAAAAAGAGCCAAAATGGTGACAAATGCAGGCAAATGTCACCATTTTGGGCTCCGTATGATCTGAATTTTTGCACATGAATTGTGGGGACCCTGTGTCAGGTGTTGGCATGATGACAATAGGTTTGGGTGTCATTCTGACATTATTTGGATTTAATATTAATTAAAAATTGCCATTTACGACAAATGCTAGCACTATTTTGCTAGCATTTGTCACTAAATAGGGCTCCGAATGCCCTAGAACTTTGTACAAGGTCAGAACAACTCGTATTCGTCACCCTTGCAAAGTTACAGCATAATCTGATATCAATTATTGTTGCTATGCAAGTGCAAGTGGTTTAGGTGGCCAGTTTTGGCCTTGGATCTGGAGTTAACTTAAGCAGGGAATACCACGTAAACTTAACATTTTGACTCAACTACTCCACCACTAGCCAGACACATCCCGGGGAGTCGTGGGATCCAATCCTAGGTCAATCCAACCATAAACTTGCCATGGGCCAGAATTTATGTAAAAAAAAGGCCATTTCAAGGTGTTGTGGTCGAACCCCCTCCCGGCCCCGCCGCGCCCCCTCCCTCGCGCACCCGCTACCGCGGTGGACCCAGTTCGCCCGAGCCGGTCCACCGCCACCCGGCCCGCTCGCCTATCGAGCACGGTACATTATCTCCGCCCACCCTGACGACCGCGCCGGACCGCGAGCCGCGAGCACCGACGGCGGTGCAGAGTGTGCATTCGGGGGATGCGAGAATTAAGTTTACATTTATGTAAACATATAGCCAATACCTGACACGCGTTTGTCAACAGTGCAGGGGGGCGATGCAAGAATTAACTGCACATTTTGTTAAGTTAGTCTATGCTTGATGCGCGGTTATCAACGGGTCTTATAAAAAAGTCAGCAATTTGCTGACATGTCTCAAGACGCGAGAGTGTGCGCTTACAGGGCGCCAAATTATTTCTGGGCATATGGTATACTACGACAATGGCTCTCATCAGCAACTGCCCCGCCCTGCGCCAAGACTACTTCGGCCTTGTGCCCTTTGAGGAGCTGCCAGATGATTGCAAGGACTTTGCTGATGAGTACGAGTTCCGCACGTTTAGGGGGTGTGAGTCGCTCATCCCATTCCACAAGCAAACGGGCGAGGGCAACCTCAGTAAACTACTCCGCAGCGGGCGCCAACACAAGTTGATGGTGGACAGGGCGATGGAGACGACCGCCGCCCAAGATGTTGTGAAAATGCTGCGGGATAATGGAGTGGACTGCACCTTTCGCGAGGTGCCCGGGCGCAACCCCATCTCCGGGCTTTATGCCCACAAGGTACTGGTGTTCGCGATGGCTGTACAGCGCTTCCCCTCCTTTGGTGTGGTGGCCATGAAGGTGGCCAGCGAGCTGTTCGCGGGCGACTCCCTCAAGGTGGCCGAGCTGGCACTGGGCATCTACGCCCAGGACGTGGACAACGGCAAGGCTCGCGACGAGGAGATGGAGAACCGCCTGCTCGCGGTGGTCTCGGAGCACCAGGAGAGGCAGCTGGCCCTCATCCACCAGCACCACAACCTGCAGGTGGCCATGTTGAAGGACGGCTGGCGGAAAAGGTCACGGTATCGGAGAAGGAGAGAGCGGAGGCAGCAAAGCTTCAAAAGGAGCTGGTGCAGGCCAACAAGGAGCACGCCGCCAAGGTGGAGGACGCGCAGGCCCAGGTCACCGCCATACACAAGGAGCTCAAGTTCCAGGCCAAGCAGCACTTCCAGGACGAGCTGGCCACCGAGCGGAAGGCCGACAAGGACAAGTTCAACCTCGAGCAGGAGAGGGACAGGTTCGAGGCCGAGGCCGCCAAGTGGAAGGCCGCCTACCAGGAGCGCAGGCAGGAGCTGCTGGACAGATACGTGGACGTGGCCAACCAGTTCATGGACGTGGGCATCAAGCGCAAGAGGGATCTGGACCACGGGGATGACCCGCGCAAAGTCGTGCAGGACGTGATCGACGAGTGCCGCGACATCCTCAAGAAGGCCATGCGATTCTAGTCAACCCTGGCCACCTGCACGCGCAATAAAGAGAGCACCGCAGGCAGAGCTCTCAGTTTCCCACTGCGGGGGATGGGAACTTTTTACCTCCCAAACAGCCACCCCTGGTCACAAATAAGGCTAGAGGAGAAGAAATGGGACAGGCGACAGCCCAGCCAGAAGAATAAAGGGCTCACCAGGGCACTACAATAAATAGTATGGCTTCCCATTTAATTAATTATCAAGGAAACAATTAAATATCCTTATTTAAACCAAGGAATACCTTAGTATTTAAATAGGACTTTTAGGCATTAAAAAGGGGTTGCCTTGCGAAGCCGTAGGGGAAGCGCCCGCGTGTTTGCAAACGCGGGAAGCATGCTCAACAAGACACCTAGCCGGGTCGAGGGCACAATAGATATTAATTAATTAATTAATAGACACGTGACTGCGTCACGTGAGCATAAGTCCTCAGTGGGAGGGGAACATGGGATGGAATGGATGGTATAAGCTATCTAGGTCCTAGTTACAGGGGTGTGGGCACCGCGGCCCGAATCGCTATGAATGCCATACTTGGTCACACGCGGAGCCCCCACAGGCTTGGGGGTGGTCTCCTTCATCACTACTTGCCATCTATCCTTGCGCACCATCTGCCTCCATATTACAGACAAACCAGGAGGCTGCCCGGGGGTGAGCCCGTCACGTCTAGTGTAGCACATGTCCATGCCGAGTCTATCACGAAAAGTCCACGGGTGGCGGCCCTGCCGCGCGCGGCCGGGGGCACGCCAGGTGAGGACATATCGCCCAGGCTGGGCGGGCTTGGTGCCAGCTAGCTAGTCTATTTGATGTATCTACCTGATCTGTGCGGGCCAGGTGCCCGGCTAGGCCCAGGCTGTGCCTAATAATGTGGGAAACATAGGGCAAATCAGCGTACAAATCCTCATTACACAATAGATATAGAGTAGCTGATTGTTTTTGTAGGTGATTAGACCGGTAGGACTGCATGCGTGTACCCATCCATCCACCCATATCGGGGTTAATGCTCCGTGACTCCCCAACGGGAGCACTAGTTTAATCAAAATTAATTAGAATATCAGGTAGGCACAAGCTGCATGTTGGTTGGAAGACCGGTGCAGATGTTTACATGTACAGGGGAGGGCTGGAGCGCTAGCTCTTGAGGGCTGCCTGTAGGGCTCGGGATCGAGGGTGTGCGAGCTGCATTCAGCTAGCATGGACAGAAATGTGGCAGCCACCCCATCAGACCTGATTTGAATCTGTGATTGCAGGGTCCTATAAGCAAATAGGTCGCTTAGAACGAGTCCATGGCAAGACCAATTAACACACGTTACAACAGCAACCCCCACAATACCAAGAAATTTAATTCTAAAGAATGGTGGTCCGAACGTCACCCGTCATTAATCTTTCAAAATAATAACGTAGAAACCAAGGCATTTTTTTGGTAGAGATTTCTGACACCCTTTCTGACATGCATCTGACACGCGTTAGACCGCATGATAGCCTCCCAGGCACGATGGCGCACTGCCTGACCGCCCATCGGTTCAAATCGCTGTATGCCCTCAACATACCACCATATCTCCAGAGCAGCTCCAACATGCCATCATATCTCCAGCGCATGGTAAGGAGCCACGCGAAACCGTGCCTCATGGCTTATGCTGGGTAACCGTTGAGACAACCGGTATGCGATAGTAATCAACGAGACAACCATTCTCACGCAGACTATTTGGTGGCCATCGCCCAACCCAAACCATGCTGCCCAGGCGATTTCGGCAGTAACTACCGCTTGGCAGGCCAGGAACCTCTATTTGTTCCTAGGTTCAGCCTCTCGATGGCGTCAGTACATATACTTCAGCTGCTGGTTCTCGCGGCGAAGGGCATCGATCTCTTCCAACAGCTGATTCTGCTTGGCCATCACGCCCTCGACCATCGCCGCGATATCGGTCTGCAACGGGGGGAGGGGCGGGGGGGTAACCGAAAAGCAGAACACAGCATCCAGGACCCAAGCAACATCAAAGTGCTTCCTTTCGAGTCAACATCTCCCGCGAGTCATGTTACAGATCCATGTGGCAAACAGCGGACGAGAGCTAAGAGATTCCCCACGGTAGGACATGAAGAGTCGCAAATACATACCCTAGAAAAAAAATACTGGCGTCCCCCGGGCGCTAGTAACAAGGTAGATGTGGCAACCATTACATGCTTTGCAGATCCAACCGCTGCTCGATGGTTGGATCCAGTTTCGTGAGCGCAACAGCTTGAGGCATTTTACTGAGCGCAACAGCTTGAGGCATTTTCCTGAGCGCAACAGCTTGAGGCATTTTCCTGAGCGCGACAGCTTGAGGCATTTTCCTGAGCGCGACAGCTTGAGGCATTTTCCTGAGCGCAACAGCTTGAGGCATTTTCCTGAGCGCAACAGCTTGAGGCATTTTCCTGAGCGCAACAGCTTGAGGCATTTTCCTGAGCACAACAGCTTGAGGCATTTTCCTGAGCACAACAGCTTGAGGCATTTTCCCGAGCGCAACAGCTTGAGGCATTTTCCTGAGCGCAACAGCTTGAGGCATTTTCCTGAGCGCAACAGCTTGAGGCATTTTCCTGAGCGCGACAGCTTGAGGCATTTTCCTGAGCGCAACAGCTTGAGGCATTTTCCTGAGCGCAACAGCTTGAGGCATTTTCCTGAGCGCAACAGCTTGAGGCATTTTCCTGAGCGCAACAGCTTGAGGCATTTTCCTGAGCGCAACAGCTTGAGGCATTTTCCTGAGCACAACAGCTTGAGGCATTTTCCTGAGCGCAACAGCTTGAGGCATTTTCCTGAGCACAACAGCTTGAGGCATTTTCCTGAGCACAACAGCTTGAGGCATTTTCCCGAGCGCAACAGCTTGAGGCATTTTCCTGAGCGCGACAGCTTGAGGCATTTTCCTGAGCGCAACAGCTTGAGGCATTTTCCTGAGCGCAACAGCTTGAGGCATTTTCCTGAGCGCAACAGCTTGAGGCATTTTCCTGAGCGCAACAGCTTGAGGCATTTTCCTGAGCGCGACAGCTTGAGCCATTTTCCTGAGCGCAACAGCTTGAGGCATTTTCCTGAGCGCAACAGCTTGAGCCATTTTCCTGAGCGCAACAGCTTGAGGCATTTTCCTGAGCGCAACAGCTTGAGGCATTTTCCTGAGCGCAACAGCTTGAGGCATTTTCCTGAGCGCAACAGCTTGAGGCATTTTCCTGAGCGCAACAGCTTGAGGCATTTTCCTGAGCGCAACAGCTTGAGGCATTTTCCTGAGCGCAACAGCTTGAGCCATTTTACTGAGCGCAACAGCTTGAGGCATTTTCCTGAGCGCAACAGCTTGAGGCATTTTCCTGAGCGCAACAGCTTGAGGCATTTTCCTGAGCGCGACAGCTTGAGGCATTTTCCTGAGCGCAACAGCTTGAGGCATTTTCCTGAGCGCAACAGCTTGAGGCATTTTCCTGAGCGCAACAGCTTGAGGCATTTTCCTGAGCGCAACAGCTTGAGGCATTTTCCTGAGCGCAACAGCTTGAGGCATTTTCCTGAGCGCAACAGCTTGAGGCATTTTCCTGAGCGCAACAGCTTGAGGCATTTTCCTGAGCGCAACAGCTTGAGGCATTTTCCTGAGCGCAACAGCTTGAGCCATTTCCTGAGCGCAACAGCTTGAGGCATTTTCCTGAGCGCAACAGCTTGAGGCATTTTCCTGAGCGCGACAGCTTGAGGCATTTTCCTGAGCGCAACAGCTTGAGGCATTTTCCTGAGCGCAACAGCTTGAGGCATTTTCCTGAGCGCAACAGCTTGAGGCATTTTCCTGAGCGCAACAGCTTGAGGCATTTTCCTGAGCGCAACAGCTTGAGGCATTTTCCTGAGCGCAACAGCTTGAGGCATTTTCCTGAGCGCAACAGCTTGAGGCAGGCAGGATCCCGATATACCAACCGGCAAAATATTTGTGCGCGCAGTAGATACTACAGTGCAGGCCGCACACTACAGTGCACGCCGCACACTACGGTGCACGCTGCACACTACGGTGCACGCAGCACACTACAGCGCACGCAGCACTCTACACGCAAAACCCAATCACCTTGGGGCCCTCTAGACTACCGGCTGGATCTGTCCCGTGCGCAATCAGCTCTAGGTGCAGGTCCGGCGTCTGGTGCCGTAAATAGTATGTACCTGTGTAGTTCATTACACAGACATGGCCTATGTAGATATAGTACTGCAAATAATGCCATTCATCCATTACTAGCAGCACCTGTTGGATGTGGAACTGGCGCAACAGCTCCAGGTGGAGGTTCTGGATCTCGTCGTGCACCGACTTGCGGAAACTGCCCAGGCTCTCGTCCACCGCGTGCCGAACCAGCTGGGCCACGTACGGGTTCTGCTGGTGGTGGTGGTGGTGGTGGTGGTGGTGGTGGTGGTGGTGGTGGTGGTGGTGGTGGTGGTGGTGGTGGTGGTGGTGGTGGTGGTGGTGGTGGTGGTGGTGGTGGTGGTGGTGGTGGTGGTGGTGGTGGTGGTGGTGGCGGTGGCGGGAGGAAGGGGGGGGGGGGAAGGAGAGGGGGGCACACAGCATGGGCTCATCGTAAATAGAAGAAAAATAAGCAAGGACAAAAGCATGTCGCCAATTGGACAGAGATGCTTACACGAATAAAAAGCATACCGGGCAATTATAGCACAAGAGATCAAGTCTCGTCACAATTGGTACTAAAATTTGTAAACGTTGATGGGAATGCTATGATCATGGCTCATTCCTTATCCCCCGAGATCATTATTCATTCCTTATTTCGGAATGCTATGATCATGATTCATTCCTTATCCCCCGAGATCATTATTCATTCCTTATTTCAGAATGCTATGATCATGATTCATTCCTTATCCCCCGAGATCATTATTCATTCCTTATTTCAGAATGCTATGATCATGGCTCATTCCTTATCCCCCGAGATCATTATTCATTCCTTATTTCAGAATGCTATGATCATGGCTCATTCCTTATCCCCCGAGATCATCATTCATTCCTTATTTCGGAATGCTATGATCATGGCTCATTCCTTATCCCCCGAGATCATTATTCATTCCTTATTTCGGAATGCTATGATCATGATTCATTCCTTATCCCCCGAGATCATTATTCATTCCTTATTTCGGAATGCTATGATCATGGCTCATTCCCTATCCCCCGAGATCATTATTCATTCCTTATTTCAGAATGCTATGATCATGGCTCATTCCTTATCCCCCGAGATCATTATTCATTCCTTATTTCGGAATGCTATGATCATGGCTCATCCCTTATCCCCCGAGATCATCATTCATTCCTTATTTCAGAATGCTATGATCATGGCTCATTCCTTATCCCCCGAGATCATTATTCATTCCTTATTTCAGAATGCTATGATCATGGCTCATTCCTTATCCCCCGAGATCATTATTCATTCCTTATTTCGGAATGCTATGATCATGATTCATTCCCTATCCCCCGAGATCATTATTCATTCCTTATTTCAGAATGCTATGATCATGATTCATTCCTTATCCCCCGAGATCATTATTCATTCCTTATTTCGGAATGCTATGATCATGGCTCATTCCTTATCCCCCGAGATCATTATTCATTCCTTATTTCGGAATGCTATGATCATGGCTCATTCCTTATCCCCCGAGATCATTATTCATTCCTTATTTCGGAATGCTATGATCATGGCTCATCCCTTATCCCCCGAGATCATCATTCATTCCTTATTTCAGAATGCTATGATCATGGCTCATTCCTTATCCCCCGAGATCATTATTCATTCCTTATTTCGGAATGCTATGATCATGATTCATTCCTTATCCCCCGAGATCATTATTCATTCCTTATTTCGGAATGCTATGATCATGGCTCATTCCTTATCCCCCGAGATCATTATTCATTCCTTATTTCGGAATGCTATGATCATGGCTCATTCCTTATCCCCCGAGATCATTATTCATTCCTTATTTCAGAATGCTATGATCATGGCTCATTCCTTATCCCCCGAGATCTTCATTCATTCCTTATTTCAGAATGCTATGATCATGGCTCATTCCTTATCCCCCGAGATCATTATTCATTCCTTATTTCGGAATGCTATGATCATGATTCATTCCTTATCCCCCGAGATCATTATTCATTCCTTATTTCGGAATGCTATGATCATGGCTCATTCCTTATCCCCCGAGATCTTCATTCATTCCTTATTTCGGAATGCTATGATCATGGCTCATTCCTTATCCCCGAGATCATTATTCATTCCTTATTTCGGAATGCTATGATCATGGCTCATTCCCTATCCCCCGAGATCATTATTCATTCCTTATTTCGGAATGCTATGATCATGATTCATTCCCTATCCCCCGAGATCATTATTCATTCCTTATTTCGGAATGCTATGATCATGGCTCATTCCTTATCCCCCGAGATCATTATTCATTCCTTATTTCGGAATGCTATGATCATGGCTCATTCCTTATCCCCCGAGATCATTATTCATTCCTTATTTCGGAATGCTATGATCATGGCTCATTCCTTATCCCCCGAGATCATTATTCATTCCTTATTTCGGAATGCTATGATCATGATTCATTCCCTATCCCCCGAGATCATTATTCATTCCTTATTTCGGAATGCTATGATCATGGCTCATTCCTTATCCCCCGAGATCATTATTCATTCCTTATTTCGGAATGCTATGATCATGGCTCATTCCTTATCCCCCGAGATCATCATTCATTCCTTATTTCGGAATGCTATGATCATGATTCATTCCCTATCCCCCGAGATCATTATTCATTCCTTATTTCGGAATGCTATGATCATGGCTCATTCCTTATCCCCCGAGATCATTATTCATTCCTTATTTCAGAATGCTATGATCATGGCTCATCCCTTATCCCCCGAGATCATCATTCATTCCTTATTTCAGAATGCTATGATCATGGCTCATTCCTTATCCCCCGAGATCATTATTCATTCCTTATTTCAGAATGCTATGATCATGGCTCATTCCTTATCCCCCGAGATCATTATTCATTCCTTATTTCGGAATGCTATGATCATGATTCATTCCCTATCCCCCGAGATCATTATTCATTCCTTATTTCAGAATGCTATGATCATGATTCATCCCTTATCCCCCGAGATCATCATTCATTCCTTATTTCGGAATGCTATGATCATGATTCATTCCCTATCCCCCGAGATCATTATTCATTCCTTATTTCAGAATGCTATGATCATGGCTCATTCCTTATCCCCCGAGATCATTATTCATTCCTTATTTCAGAATGCTACAGGCTGGTTAGGCCAAAAGAGTCGAAATTGTGTAAGGTGCCCTTAACTTTTTACACACTTTTCCAAAAATAGTGCAAAATAGCTCAAAATTCGTGAAAAAATATTTTTAAAACATCTATGTTGAGAAAATGCCACTTTTGCTGACCAAACTTACGGCTAAACAAGCATATTGTGTTTCCCCTGGTTAAGTTAACATGGAGACAAGCCACAGCTCCAGCCAATAGTGTGGCAGGTAAAAAAAAAATTGCAAAAATATTCATCAAATCAGAAATAAGAAGTAAAAAATAAGTTCCTGCGGGGCACAGGCAAGATTCCCATGAATCTGGGAGTTATTCCCATAGTACAGATATGGCTGCAAGATACTGCCACTAACCATACCCTGGACATAACTTGACCTTCCGGAAAATTGAGAGCGAATCTGGAGAAGCTGAAAGTACATTTGCCTGGCAGTTTTTCATGACGGATGCGACTGCGAGTCGAGCGGTCGAGGAAACCGATGGCTTGTACGGTAAAAAGGCGATACAAACTGGGAGATATCTGTCTGGTTCAGAAAGTACTTCTGTAACCGACAGTAGATCAAATAATTTTCGACCGCTCGACTCGCAGTCGCATCCGTCATGAAAAACTGCCAGGCAAATGTACTTTCAGCTTCTCCAGATTCGCTCTCAATTTTCCGGAAGCGCTTGCTGACACTATAAGGGTCACTATAGCCTAACCAGCCTGTATGATCATGGCTCATCCCTTATCCCCCGAGATCATTATTCATTCCTTATTTCGGAATGCTATGATCATGGCTCATTCCTTATCCCCCGAGATCATTATTCATTCCTTATTTCAGAATGCTATGATCATGGCTCATCCCTTATCCCCCGAGATCATGGCTCATTCCTTATTTCAGAATGCTATGATCATTATTCCCTCCTTATCCCCCGAGATCATTATTCATTCCTTATTTCGGAATGCTATGATCATGGCTCATCCCTTATCCCCCGAGATCATTATTCATTCCTTATTTCGGAATGCTATGATCATGATTCATTCCTTATCCCCCGAGATCATCATTCATTCCTTATTTCAGAATGCTATGATCATGGCTCATTCCTTATCCCCCGAGATCATTATTCATTCCTTATTTCAGAATGCTATGATCATGATTCATTCCTTATCCCCCGAGATCATCATTCATTCCTTATTTCGGAATGCTATGATCATGGCTCATTCCCTATCCCCCGAGATCATTATTCATTCCTTATTTCAGAATGCTATGATCATGGCTCATTCCTTATCCCCCGAGATCATCATTCATTCCTTATTTCAGAATGCTATGATCATGGCTCATTCCTTATCCCCCGAGATCATTATTCATTCCTTATTTCGGAATGCTATGATCATGATTCATTCCCTATCCCCCGAGATCATTATTCATTCCTTATTTCAGAATGCTATGATCATGATTCATTCCTTATCCCCCGAGATCATCATTCATTCCTTATTTCGGAATGCTATGATCATGGCTCATTCCTTATCCCCCGAGATCATTATTCATTCCTTATTTCAGAATGCTATGATCATGATTCATTCCTTATCCCCCGAGATCATTATTCATTCCTTATTTCAGAATGCTATGATCATGGCTCATTCCTTATCCCCCGAGATCATTATTCATTCCTTATTTCAGAATGCTATGATCATTATTCCCTCCTTATCCCCCGAGATCATCATTCATTCCTTATTTCGGAATGCTATGATCATGGCTCATTCCTCATCCCCCGAGATCATCATTCATTCCTTATTTCGGAATGCTATGATCATGGCTCATCCCTTATCCCCCGAGATCATTATTCATTCCTTATTTCGGAATGCTATGATCATGGCTCATTCCTTATCCCCCGAGATCATCATTCATTCCTTATTTCGGAATGCTATGATCATGGCTCATCCCTTATCCCCCGAGATCATTATTCATTCCTTATTTCAGAATGCTATGATCATGGCTCATTCCTTATCCCCCGAGATCATTATTCATTCCTTATTTCAGAATGCTATGATCATGATTCATTCCTTATCCCCCGAGATCATTATTCATTCCTTATTTCAGAATGCTATGATCATTATTCCCTCCTTATCCCCCGAGATCATTATTCATTCCTTATTTCGGAATGCTATGATCATGGCTCATTCCTCATCCCCCGAGATCATTATTCATTCCTTATTTCGGAATGCTATGATCATGGCTCATTCCTTATCCCCCGAGATCATTATTCATTCCTTATTTCGGAATGCTATGATCATGATTCATTCCTTATCCCCCGAGATCATGATTCATTCCTTATTTCAGAATGCTATGATCATGATTCATTCCTTATCCCCCAAGATCATTATTCATTCCTTATTTCAGAATGCTATGATCATGGCTCATTCCTTATCCCCCGAGATCATGATTCATTCCTTATTTCGGAATGCTATGATCATGGCTCATTCCTTATCCCCCGAGATCATTATTCATTCCTTATTTCGGAATGCTATGATCATGGCTCATTCCTTATCCCCCGAGATCATCATTCATTCCTTATTTCAGAATGCTATGATCATGGCTCATTCCTTATCCCCCGAGATCATCATTCATTCCTTATTTCAGAATGCTATGATCATGGCTCATTCCTTATCCCCCGAGATCATCATTCATTCCTTATTTCGGAATGCTATGATCATGGCTCATTCCTTATCCCCCGAGATCATTATTCATTCCTTATTTCAGAATGCTATGATCATGGCTCATTCCTTATCCCCCGAGATCTTCATTCATTCCTTATTTCAGAATGCTATGATCATGGCTCATTCCTTATCCCCCGAGATCATTATTCATTCCTTATTTCGGAATGCTATGATCATGATTCATTCCTTATCCCCCGAGATCATTATTCATTCCTTATTTCGGAATGCTATGATCATGGCTCATTCCTTATCCCCCGAGATCTTCATTCATTCCTTATTTCGGAATGCTATGATCATGGCTCATTCCTTATCCCCCGAGATCATTATTCATTCCTTATTTCGGAATGCTATGATCATGGCTCATTCCCTATCCCCGAGATCATTATTCATTCCTTATTTCGGAATGCTATGATCATGATTCATTCCCTATCCCCCGAGATCATTATTCATTCCTTATTTCGGAATGCTATGATCATGGCTCATTCCTTATCCCCCGAGATCATTATTCATTCCTTATTTCGGAATGCTATGATCATGGCTCATTCCTTATCCCCCGAGATCATTATTCATTCCTTATTTCGGAATGCTATGATCATGGCTCATTCCTTATCCCCCGAGATCATTATTCATTCCTTATTTCGGAATGCTATGATCATGATTCATTCCCTATCCCCCGAGATCATTATTCATTCCTTATTTCGGAATGCTATGATCATGGCTCATTCCTTATCCCCCGAGATCATTATTCATTCCTTATTTCGGAATGCTATGATCATGGCTCATTCCTTATCCCCCGAGATCATCATTCATTCCTTATTTCGGAATGCTATGATCATGATTCATTCCCTATCCCCCGAGATCATTATTCATTCCTTATTTCGGAATGCTATGATCATGGCTCATTCCTTATCCCCCGAGATCATTATTCATTCCTTATTTCAGAATGCTATGATCATGGCTCATTCCTTATCCCCCGAGATCATTATTCATTCCTTATTTCAGAATGCTATGATCATGGCTCATTCCTTATCCCCCGAGATCATTATTCATTCCTTATTTCAGAATGCTATGATCATGGCTCATCCCTTATCCCCCGAGATCATTATTCATTCCTTATTTCGGAATGCTATGATCATGGCTCATTCCTTATCCCCCGAGATCATTATTCATTCCTTATTTCAGAATGCTATGATCATGGCTCATCCCTTATCCCCCGAGATCATGGCTCATTCCTTATTTCAGAATGCTATGATCATTATTCCCTCCTTATCCCCCGAGATCATTATTCATTCCTTATTTCGGAATGCTATGATCATGGCTCATCCCTTATCCCCCGAGATCATTATTCATTCCTTATTTCGGAATGCTATGATCATGATTCATTCCTTATCCCCCGAGATCATCATTCATTCCTTATTTCAGAATGCTATGATCATGGCTCATTCCTTATCCCCCGAGATCATTATTCATTCCTTATTTCAGAATGCTATGATCATGATTCATTCCTTATCCCCCGAGATCATCATTCATTCCTTATTTCGGAATGCTATGATCATGGCTCATTCCCTATCCCCCGAGATCATTATTCATTCCTTATTTCAGAATGCTATGATCATGGCTCATTCCTTATCCCCCGAGATCATCATTCATTCCTTATTTCAGAATGCTATGATCATGGCTCATTCCTTATCCCCCGAGATCATTATTCATTCCTTATTTCGGAATGCTATGATCATGATTCATTCCCTATCCCCCGAGATCGTTATTCATTCCTTATTTCAGAATGCTATGATCATGATTCATTCCTTATCCCCCGAGATCATCATTATGACACTTGAGCTCCCAAGAAAACCAGCATTTGATTGAAAACAATGAGTAGAGCCCCTGCCAAAGGCAGGTTTAAGTAGTCATCTCGTCTCCCTCGCATGCAGGAGCAAGAGCCCCCCAAGGGTGGGATGGGTGGGAAGAAACAATTACGGGTCACAACCCGCCGACCATGCTTATCAAGCCTACCGTCAAAATGGAAAACGGCAAAACCAGAAATATCCTAACGCTGACAATTTAATAATTCAGCCAGCCAACTCATCTGTCACACGTCTGAGCTGTCAGGCCATGTGTACTCTTCGAATGCAACCCTGAACACACTACCCAACCAAGCAGCACACCAATCAATTGGTGAGTGCTGGTTACATCAGATTTTATTACAGCTTTTTGACGCAACTTCCGTCAGCATTCAACACATGGCCGGCCGTTCAAACAAACGGCGCCTGACTTACAAAAGGCAAAGCTAGTTGCCAGTAGGATTCCCCGGTAAACAACAAGTCGTCCCCATTCGTCTAACAAGCCTTTCTGCATGTACAGCCACAAGGTTGTGGCGGCCCTTTCTTTCCCGCATGCTGTTTAATAAACTATTTTCAGAGAAATCCGATTATGACACTTGAGCTCCCAAGAAAACCAGCATTTGATTGAAAACAATGAGTAGAGCCCCTGCCAAAGGCAGGTTTAAGTAGTCATCTCGTCTCCCTCGCATGCAGGAGCAAGAGCCCCCCGATCCACCCCAGTCCCTGGCGCCATTACCCTCCTCCCCCGCACTGTCGCCGCTCAGGAAACAAAACTTGATAGGATCACTGTTGCCCCAATAACAGTGAACAAAGAAAAGGAGAAGACCCCCCCCCTCTTCCGAGCAGCCTCGAGGGTAGCCGCTTCCATAAAAGACCACAAAGTGGGGCGTGTCGCAACATCTCCTTCATGGCGACTCAGCCCGCACAAGGCTATAATAACCCCCTAAGGGGCCCGACAAAAAAGGTTAGCGAATCCGCGGAGCCGCCTCAGCAAAATATTATTCCGGATAAAAACCCAGAAAATTCGCATTCCGACGCCACCAGGGTTTGAACCGCTACCTGCCGGGTGCTGAGCAGGAGAGACGACAAGGCCAGACACTGCCACTGTCAGCCGAGACGCCTTTCCGATACTCGGTTCCTTTTGTGGGAATTTTGCAAATATATTTTCTTCCGGAACGCAAGAAATTAGCCGGCCGCGCGTCACCCTTATATCCCTCGCTGGCCCATAACAAAAAAGGGCCGCGCACCAAGCCGAAGGCAGCGCCATGCAGCGCCCTAGGCGGTGGGCCGCTGACTGACTACCAGCGCAGTCTCATGGAATCCAAATTAATCTATTGACCTTCGCACAGTTTCCGCATCAGCTGCGGACTTCTTAGTCGACATGATTGGCTCCGCTGCTGGAATTACCAGCAGCCGGGGCGGGGCGCCCAGCCCACTTTCTATGACCACCGAGACGCTGCCCAGCAAGGTGCCAACCAGAACCACTTGGCACATTGGTAACGCGAAATTTCCGTTCCGTTCAAACCGCCCCTACCTGCCGTGAAGTCGCAAAGCCCGCGACTTCATAGCAGGCAAGGACGGGGTCTTTGCCTAATTTTCTTTAGCCCCGCCGCCATAGCAGCGAGGCCGCGCATACTGCTTCAGTGAGCACATTCAAAGAAACAATTACGGGTCACAACCCGCCGACCATGCTTATCAAGCCTACCGTCAAAATGGAAAACGGCAAAACCAGAAATATCCTAACGCTGACAATTTAATAATTCAGCCAGCCAACTCATCTGTCACACGTCTGAGCTGTCAGGCCATGTGTACTCTTCGAATGCAACCCTGAACACACTACCCAACCAAGCAGCACACCAATCAATTGGTGAGTGCTGGTTACATCAGATTTTATTACAGCTTTTTGACGCAACTTCCGTCAGCATTCAACACATGGCCGGCCGTTCAAACAAACGGCGCCTGACTTACAAAAGGCAAAGCTAGTTGCCAGTAGGATTCCCCGGTAAACAACAAGTCGTCCCCATTCGTCTAACAAGCCTTTCTGCATGTACAGCCACAAGGTTGTGGCGGCCCTTTCTTTCCCGCATGCTGTTTAATAAACTATTTTCAGAGAAATCCGATTCATTCCTTATTTCGGAATGCTATGATCATGGCTCATTCCTTATCCCCCGAGATCATTATTCATTCCTTATTTCGGAATGCTATGATCATGGCTCATTCCTTATCCCCCGAGATCATTATTCATTCCTTATTTCGGAATGCTATGATCATGGCTCATTCCTTATCCCCCGAGATCATTATTCATTCCTTATTTCAGAATGCTAGGATCATGATTCATTCCTTATCCCCCGAGATCATTATTCATTCCTTATTTCAGAATGCTATGATCATGGCTCATTCCTTATCCCCCGAGATCATTATTCATTCCTTATTTCAGAATGCTATGATCATTATTCCCTCCTTATCCCCCGAGATCATCATTCATTCCTTATTTCGGAATGCTATGATCATGGCTCATTCCTCATCCCCCGAGATCATCATTCATTCCTTATTTCGGAATGCTATGATCATGGCTCATCCCTTATCCCCCGAGATCATTATTCATTCCTTATTTCGGAATGCTATGATCATGGCTCATTCCTTATCCCCCGAGATCATCATTCATTCCTTATTTCGGAATGCTATGATCATGGCTCATCCCTTATCCCCCGAGATCATTATTCATTCCTTATTTCAGAATGCTATGATCATGGCTCATTCCTTATCCCCCGAGATCATTATTCATTCCTTATTTCGGAATGCTATGATCATGATTCATTCCTTATCCCCCGAGATCATTATTCATTCCTTATTTCAGAATGCTTTGATCATTATTCCCTCCTTATCCCCCGAGATCATTATTCATTCCTTATTTCGGAATGCTATGATCATGGCTCATTCCTCATCCCCCGAGATCATTATTCATTCCTTATTTCGGAATGCTATGATCATGGCTCATTCCTTATCCCCCGAGATCATTATTCATTCCTTATTTCGGAATGCTATGATCATGATTCATTCCTTATCCCCCGAGATCATTATTCATTCCTTATTTCAGAATGCTATGATCATGATTCATTCCTTATCCCCCAAGATCATTATTCATTCCTTATTTCAGAATGCTATGATCATGGCTCATTCCTTATCCCCCGAGATCATGATTCATTCCTTATTTCGGAATGCTATGATCATGGCTCATTCCTTATCCCCCGAGATCATTATTCATTCCTTATTTCGGAATGCTATGATCATGGCTCATTCCTTATCCCCCGAGATCATCATTCATTCCTTATTTCAGAATGCTATGATCATGGCTCATTCCTTATCCCCCGAGATCATCATTCATTCCTTATTTCAGAATGCTATGATCATGGCTCATTCCTTATCCCCCGAGATCATCATTCATTCCTTATTTCGGAATGCTATGATCATGGCTCATTCCTTATCCCCCGAGATCATTATTCATTCCTTATTTCGGAATGCTATGATCATGGCTCATTCCTTATCCCCCGAGATCATTATTCATTCCTTATTTCGGAATGCTATGATCATGGCTCATTCCTTATCCCCCGAGATCATTATTCATTCCTTATTTCGGAATGCTATGATCATGATTCATTCCTTATCCCCCGAGATCATTATTCATTCCTTATTTCGGAATGCTATGATCATGGCTCATTCCTTATCCCCCGAGATCATTATTCATTCCTTATTTCGGAATGCTATGATCATGGCTCATTCCTTATCCCCCGAGATCATTATTCATTCCTTATTTCGGAATGCTATGATCATGGCTCATTCCTTATCCCCCGAGATCATTATTCATTCCTTATTTCGGAATGCTATGATCATGGCTCATTCCTTATCCCCCGAGATCATTATTCATTCCTTAATTCGGAATGCTATGATCATGGCTCATTCCTTATCCCCCGAGATCATTATTCATTCCTTATTTCGGAATGCTATGATCATGGCTCATTCCTTATCCCCCGAGATCATTATTCATTCCTTATTTCAGAATGCTATGATCATGGCTCATTCCTTATCCCCCGAGATCATTATTCATTCCTTATTTCAGAATGCTATGATCATTATTCCCTCCTTATCCCCCGAGATCATTATTCATTCCTTATTTCAGAATGCTATGATCATGATTCATTCCTTATCCCCCGAGATCATTATTCATTCCTTATTTCAGAATGCTATGATCATGATTCATTCCCTATCCCCCGAGATCTTCATTCATTCCTTATTTCGGAATGCTATGATCATGGCTCATTCCTTATCCCCCGAGATCATTATTCATTCCTTATTTCGGAATGCTATGATCATGGCTCATTCCTTATCCCCCGAGATCATTATTCATTCCTTATTTCAGAATGCTATGATCATGGCTCATTCCTTATCCCCCGAGATCATTATTCATTCCTTATTTCGGAATGCTATGATCATGATTCATTCCTTATCCCCCGAGATCATCATTCATTCCTTATTTCGGAATGCTATGATCATGGCTCATTCCTTATCCCCCGAGATCATTATTCATTCCTTATTTCGGAATGCTATGATCATGATTCATTCCCTATCCCCCGAGATCATTATTCATTCCTTATTTCAGAATGCTATGATCATGGCTCATTCCTTATCCCCCGAGATCATTATTCATTCCTTATTTCAGAATGCTATGATCATGATTCATTCCCTATCCCCCGAGATCATTATTCATTCCTTATTTCGGAATGCTATGATCATGGCTCATTCCTTATCCCCCGAGATCATTATTCATTCCTTATTTCGGAATGCTATGATCATGGCTCATTCCTTATCCCCCGAGATCATCATTCATTCCTTATTTCAGAATGCTATGATCATGGCTCATTCCTTATCCCCCGAGATCATTATTCATTCCTTATTTCGGAATGCTATGATCATGGCTCATTCCTTATCCCCCGAGATCATTATTCATTCCTTATTTCAGAATGCTATGATCATGATTCATTCCCTATCCCCCGAGATCATTATTCATTCCTTATTTCAGAATGCTATGATCATGGCTCATTCCTCATCCCCCGAGATCATGATTCATTCCTTATTTCGGAATGCTATGATCATGGCTCATTCCTTATCCCCCGAGATCATTATTCATTCCTTATTTCGGAATGCTATGATCATGGCTCATTCCTTATCCCCCGAGATCATTATTCATTCCTTATTTCAGAATGCTATGATCATGGCTCATTCCTTATCCCCCGAGATCATTATTCATTCCTTATTTCAGAATGCTATGATCATGGCTCATTCCTTATCCCCCGAGATCATTATTCATTCCTTATTTCGGAATGCTATGATCATGGCTCATTCCTTATCCCCCGAGATCATTATTCATTCCTTATTTCGGAATGCTATGATCATGATTCATTCCTTATCCCCCGAGATCATTATTCATTCCTTATTTCGGAATGCTATGATCATGGCTCATTCCTTATCCCCCGAGATCATTATTCATTCCTTATTTCAGAATGCTATGATCATGGCTCATTCCTTATCCCCCGAGATCATTATTCATTCCTTATTTCAGAATGCTATGATCATGGCTCATTCCTTATCCCCCGAGATCATCATTCATTCCTTATTTCGGAATGCTATGATCATGGCTCATTCCCTATCCCCCGAGATCATTATTCATTCCTTATTTCAGAATGCTATGATCATGGCTCATTCCTTATCCCCCGAGATCATTATTCATTCCTTATTTCGGAATGCTATGATCATGGCTCATTCCTTATCCCCCGAGATCATCATTCATTCCTTATTTCGGAATGCTATGATCATGATTCATTCCTTATCCCCCGAGATCATTATTCATTCCTTATTTCGGAATGCTATGATCATGGCTCATTCCTTATCCCCCGAGATCATCATTCATTCCTTATTTCGGAATGCTATGATCATGGCTCATTCCTTATCCCCCGAGATCTTCATGCTTTTCCCCTGTGATCACTTACCCTCGTCACTTGCCATGGGGAGGCAACATCCTCGTTCAACTAACCTTGTCAGATCCATCTCAAGACGCAGCTCCTTTCACGGCACAGATGCTAATTTCACGGCAAAGATAGATTCTTCCACAACCCTGGTCCTTTCAGGACCCTATGTCCCCATCTTCAGGAGCGACATATGCCTTGAAATGACGGAAGCATCAGCCATAGGGGGCAGCTGCCATCGGGAGCAGCTGCCATAGGGAGATTGTACGAGCCATGTATGCGCGGGCAGCCCTACTCACGGTCTGCTGACCCCCGCCGCTGTACTTACCATGCACAGCCCTATCCACCTTCTACTCCCTGCCAGCTTTCAAAACCATGCACAGCCCTACTCACGGTCTGCTGACTCTAAATACTAAGCACTCACAGCCTCACTCTCGTTCTGCTGACAGCCTTACTCACGTTCCGCTGACTCTACGAGCTGTACAAAGCACTCACAGCCTTACTCACGTTCTGCGGTTGGCTGGCAGAAGACGGCACCGTGGTCGCCGCAGCTGCGGGCGGTGGGGGGGCCATAGACCCCTTTGCTGTGAACGAGGGTACACGTGCCGGTGGACCTATCGCGCCCTCCATTTCGGCCGATTGCCGAGCCACGCCATCCCCTGTGTTTGTGCCACCTGTGTTTGTGCCACCTGTGTTTGTGCCAGATACCAGTAGGCCGGTGCCACCCCCAAGGGACAGCCCATCCCTCGCCACCCCCGGCACTGCCTCTCCCCCAGGAAGGGCACTCCCACCCGCGCCGGCGGCAGGCCGTGGCGCCGCTCGTTGGCTGGCAGCAGGGGCGGGGCCAGCAGCCTGCGCGGCCGGTGCTGCGCTCTTGTGCTGGGGGGGGGCGGGGCTGGACATGGCAAAGGCCATCGCGGCTGCCGCGGCCTCTGACAGTGGGGTGGTGCTCGACTTGCTCTGGTGGCAGGTACACAGGGCAGGGAGAGATGAGAAGCAGGTACCCCGAGGGGGTGATAGCAGCGGTAAGCAGAACAAAGGGAGGGGAGATACAGGGCAGCTTTCCCCTTCCTACTCACCCGTCCTCTGGAGCACACGGTTCACTGCCCCGCTCATACCTCCTAAGCTTCACGCGGCTACATCTGCCTACCCCCCCTCCCCCATTGAATGCATTCCCCCCCGGCCCCCACCCCGTTGAATGCATCCCAGCCCCCCACCCCCACCCCCCTTCCCCCCTCCCTCCTGTCAAATCAGCGTGACCGTGTCTCACTCCTTCGCCTTCTTTGTACTGGTTTGCAGCGCAAACCCTGCAATAGTTAAATCCCACTTGTCTAGGCCAGAGGGTAGAGTACCCTTTATCTAGCCCCGTCCGCCATACCTTGGCCACCTCATCCAGCTGGTGCTCCAACCGGCGAGCGAACGTGCCCGCGCCCACGCCCTCAGCCGGGCCGCTGTCCCTGCCCCCAGGGGTGGCCCTTGATGACAAGGGGGCCATGCTGCCCGCCATGCCCCCCGCTAGGCTTGACAGGAGAGGGGTCGGGAGAATGGCGGGCACATCCATGCCCGTTGGCAGCGCCTTCACCTGGACGGCGGAAAACCCATGTCACAAAACGGTGGAAAACCCAAGTTTGAAAGGCCGTATCAAGCCCATCAAGGACTAACCGTATCGATATGTATAGTAACCGTATAGATATGATTTCCCCATTTCCCCCCTAGGTCCACCCCCCTGGTTCCCCCCTGACACCTGTGTTGTGCTAGCGCCAGCCAGCCATCGCTATCCCATAGCACAATCGCTTGCCAGGGACTTGGAGAGGCATACAGGCCACTGGAAGGGCTCCCAACAATGCTCATTACAAAAGGATGTGTCCCGTGGAGGCACATGAAACAAAACATATTGTATTAAATTTCATCCATTCATCCGTTGAAGGGAGACTCATCGATCTCACGATGGAGAGCGCAAGCGCGAAATTCTTCTGCTCCATATTTTTCCAAAAATGAATTTTCCAAAAATGCCTTATAACCCATGAACTTACACAGAGGCATACAGCCTAGTCGTGGAATCCTCAATCTACCGGCCACATCACCCCGCCCTTGCCCCCCGCCCCCCCCGCCCCCCCCGCCCCCCCCGCCCCCCGCCCCCCCCCCTTCCCATCGCCCCAACCCGCTTGCCGGCCCACCCATTTGTTGACACCAACGCAGCCAAAATATGCATCCCCACATAGCGGTCCAGGCCACACCAAAACCAGTGTGGGTGGCACAACACTGCCCCTCCCCCCCCCCCCCCCCCCCCCCCCCCCGCCCCCCCCCCCCCGCCCCCCTCACCACCACCAACCACCACCACCCACCTCCTGCACGGGGGAGAACACGGAGAGGTCACCCGCATGGTCCACCCCCGCTGGCTCATCCCGATGTGACGCCACATCCGGGACGGCCAGCGCCCTGCCGCCCTCTGTGTGCGCGCCACCTGGCGCGACGTGCTTGGCTACCACAGTGCGCGTGTGCTGGGGGTCAGCCGCCATCGGCGCGTCCATGGCGTCCGTACCCATGAGCGTCTCGTCATCGCCATAGCCGCGCGGCTCTCGCAGAGGGAAGCCGGGCACAGCGCTTGTGTCCACCTTACTACTGGCTTCCGGCTTGGGGGGGATGTGCTGGAAGTGGAGGCTTGTCACCGGCTGGAGGAGGGCAAGGAGGGCAAGGAGGGCAAGGAGGGCAAGGAGGGCAAGGAGGGCAAGGAGGGCAAGGAGGGCAAGGAGGGCAAGGAGGGCAAGGAGGGCAAGGAGGGCAAGGAGGGCAAGGAGGGCAAGGAGGGCAAGGAGGGCAAGGAGTGCAAGGAGGGCAAGGAGGGCAAGGAGGGCAAGGAGGGCAAGGAGGCCAAGGAGGGCAAGGAGGGCAAGGAGGGCAAGGAGGGCAAGGAGGGCAAGGAGGGCAAGGAGGGCAAGGAGGGCAAATGGATGAGTGGTAGTCACATTAATTAATTAATTAGTCTCGTGTCCCCGTTGGGGGACCACGGAGCACTGAATACCCCAATTAAGATATGGTGGACGTCTCCCCAAGACGGCAATGTACATGTATCTCCACAGCTAGTCTAAAATATGGGCCTCAAGTAAGGCCTTGAGCTATTCTTGCACGCAAACTATGCCTACCATGATTCGAGGACCCACAGTTGGGGGGTCGTAGTCTTTGAAAACGTCTGCCCAACGCTGCTTATCCTGCATATCCGACCATATCTGAGTAAGAGGGGTTGAGCGGATGACGCCAACAGTGTCTTTTCTCTGCATAAAGCTAAAATCATATCGCGGTATGTCCAATAATGGCCACCGCGTCGCCTAACCCTGGCAGGGCCTGACAATGTAAGAAGATATCTCCCATAGTCACATGGATGAGTTGTAGTCACATGGATGAGTTGTAGTCACATGGATGAGCTGTAGTCACATGGATGAGTTGTAGTCACATGGATGGGTTGTAGTCACATGGATGGGTTGTAGTCACATGGATGAGTTGTAGTCACATGGATGAGTTGTAGTCACATGGATGAGTTGTAGTCACATGGATTATTTGTATTCACATGGATGAGTTGTAGTCACATGGGACACATTAGCGATTTAGGGATGAGTTGTAGTCACAGGACTTCGATCAGAGAGACGTATACAAGAGAAAACTCATCCACGAGAAAAGGATGAAGAGAAAGAGTGGCAGATGAAAGCATTAGGGGTGGAAGGGGCATTACCAGGGTAAACCAGGGTAAAGGGCAGGGGGGAAGGGCACAAAGGTAAAGAAAAAGGGATTTCGACATGACACACACGAAGAGACTATTGCCAGCCGGCGCGGTGGAAACTACTGCACTAGTTCTGCAAAGCCACCAAAACCCAGGGCTGCGTACCACTACCACCTGCTCTCCTGCAACTGCCTTGTAGCCCATCCATGCCTTGCTGTGGTCCAACTGCCACCCACCCCACAAACTGCCCTGCTTCGGTCCAACTGCCCACTACCCCATTACCTGCCCTGCTCCGGTTCAACTGTCCACTACCCCATTACCTGCCCTGGTCCGGTCCAACTGTCTACCACCCCACAAGCTGCCCTGCTCCGGTTCAACTGTCCACTACCCCTGCTCTGCTCCCGTTCAACTGCCCGCTACCCCATTACCTGCCCTGCTCCGGTTCAACTGTCTATTACCCCACAAACCGCCCTGCTCCGGTTTAACTGCCTACCACCCCATTAGCTGCCCCGCTCTTATTCCACTGCCTTGGGCCCAACTAACAGCACTGCTCTTAGCACTGCTCTTATTCCACTGCCTTGTACCCGTTCCACCATCCGGCTCTTCTCTTAACCGCTTCGTACCCCATCCCCCGCCCAGCATGCCCGGCAGTCACATGCTTTAATTTTTCGCTTTAATTTTTTAATGCTCGGGCTTCCTCTAGGCTCCACCAGGATCAGGGGGGGGAGGGGGAATCCATCATCAATCGACCATCTTAAAAGGGGAAGGTTTGCTGAGACCTAGCAGCCACAGGCCACGAGCCACCCACCCATCCAAGGCCAAGCATGGGCGGGCTGCCTGCCAACACCTACAACCCATCCGGCCCCCAAACGCTACGGTGCATCTAGCATGCGTGAGCTGCCTGGCACGAGCCCAGGATTCCCCGCACCGCAGGTGAGGTTGTCCTCTCGCATGCACTGTACCGTGGCTGCCTGCCACCAGGCTACCTATGTGGGGCTCATCCACCGCGCAAACGCGGCCATGCACCGAGCATGCATGGCGCCGCCTGTCACTCCAGCCGGGGTACTGATACGACTCACTACCCCGCAAACGTGGTCATGCACCGACAGCATGCATGGCGCCGCCTGTCACTCCAGCCGGGGTACTGATATGAATCACTACCCCGCAAACGTGGTCATGCACCGACAGCATGCATGGCGCCGCCTGTCACTACAGCCGGGGTACTGATACGACTCACTACCCCGCAAAGGTGGTCATGCACCGACAGCATGCATGGCGCCGCCTGTCACTCCAGCCGGGGTACTGATATGACTCACTTCCCCGCAAACGCGGTCATGCACCAGCTGCCTGCCACCAGGCGACCTATGACTCACCCGCCCTGCAAACACGGTCGTGCGCATGACCGGGTCCGCCGCACCCTTGCGTATGTCGAACAGGATGACTTGGCCGTCGGTGGTGCCCGCGGCCAGGCTCACGCCGTCACCACGCATGGCAAGGCAGGTCAGGGGTGCGCCCCACTCGTAGGTCATGGAGTGGGAGCGATCGGCGAGGTCTAAAAATAGCAGCCGCTTGTCCAGGCCGGCAGAGCATAGGATCTGCCGGGGGGGGGGGGGGGGGGGGGGGAGAAGGGGGGGCAGCAGGCGATGTACCAAGGATAATTACTACAATAATAACCCATCATATGAAAGGTATTAGCACTCATATACCGCTACAGGTCGGGGAAAGGAAGTGCAGCAACTCGTTGAGGCTGCAAGAGCATAGGATGACAGCATAAGAAATGAAAAAGGGGGGGCGTGGGGGGGCAATTCTAAGGGGGGATTCAAGGCACATATGAAAAGAGTGTAGATGAGTATATGCTGCTACACAGGGGGGGGAAGGAAGTCGCGCCGCATAGTAGTGTTGGCCGGCATAGCCCAGTATCCGGCAGAAGCAGGGGGGAGCAATTCGGGGCGAATGCCGATGCATAAGTGGCTGGGTGGGTGTGTCAGCACAGGTTGGGAAAGGGGTTTCTGACAAGGCGGGATGTGGTGAGGATGGGATAGATTTACCCACTAATAGTACATAAGTAGTTAAAGCACATGAGAAAGGGGTGGGTGAGAATGAGAGTGGAAGCGCTTGGAAAGATGTGCTGCCGCTGTTTGGAAGTGTGTGAGGATACTGAGACGTTCTACAATGGATCGAGCACGTGTTGGCGGGCAAATGCGGTATTGACTGCATGAAGCCCCATCGCCACTGCAAATATGCAATTGGACCTCATTTCGGGAGAGGTTGCCTTACGCAGCGCTTGCGTTCCGACGCTGTTTATCTGGAACGTATCAAGGAGACGACCAGCGCAGGCCAGAAATCGGGAGAATCCGGACCATGGTAGCTCGAGCCTGCCGTTCTCTTGTCCGTGTTTTCGAGTCGTTCAGGATGATGAATATGAATGGAGATGGAAATGTAGCCTTGTGCATTGAAACTATGGCTGGCTTACAAGAAGAGCAACTAGATGACCTAGACGGTGGGGCGTATCACCAGTCTTTTATGACCAAGCTTATATCGCCACGCTGATATCTGAACCACAAGACCAAGCTGTTTGATGCTGGCGACGCACCATCTGGTTGGTGGGGGAGAATGCCACCGCCGTCACGGGCGCTGCATGCCGGTTGTGGTACGGCATCTGCCAGGGACATTAGCACAGCCCACACATGGATAGCATAGCCCACCGACATGTTAGCAAACTGATGGTGATAAGGAGAGCCCATGCGTGCAATGGAAGGTGTGTCACAAGATAGGAGTCAACACATTCATTCAATATTCATAGTCACGGCTCCCACTGGAATCAACTCAGGTAACCCAGAATCACGAAACTAACGGGGACACGAGGCTAATTAATTATTTTACTAACCCAGAATCCTTGTCAGGACACAAGTCAGGCAATAAGAATGAACACGC